>CM075819.1:7083203-7369883 GCA_037975025.1 Excoecaria agallocha
CGGCTTTACCTAAGTCTTTCATTGAGAAATATTTCCCCAACCATTGCTTAACCTTTTGCAATGTTGGAATGTCATTTCCAATGAGTAGGATGTCGTCCACATATAGGACCAAAAATACAATTATGCTCTCACTAACCTTCTTGTACACACAAGGCTCGTCTTCTTGTGCAATGGGTTCTTGTTCCACACCTAGTTGTGAACTTGATCCCATTTCCAACTCATCCTCTACAGGAGTTTGTGGCACTTGAATTTCTCCAATTTTTATTTTACTCCCACTGTCTTTCTTAAAAAGGAACTCCTTTTCCAAGAAAATAGCCTTGCGAGCAACAAACACTTTGTTCTCAGCTTGTGAGTAAAAGTAGTATCCCTTTATTTCTTTGGAATAACCCACAAATAAGCAGACATCAGATTTGGACTCTAGTTTGTTAGATGTTAATTTCTTAACATGTGCTTCACAGTACCAAATTCTGAGAAACGACATATTGAGCTCTTTCCCAGTCCATACCTCGTATGGTGTCTTCTCAACTGCTTTAGTTGGAATACGGTTCAGTAGAAACACAGCAGTTTCTAATGCATAACCCCAAAAAGAGACAGGAAGATTAGCTTGACTCATCACTGATTGAACCATGTCTAATAGAGTTTGATTTCTCCTTTCAGACACACCATTCCATTGTGGTGTTCCAGGAGGAGTGAGTTGTGAAATAATTTCACACTCCTTCAGATGACCATTAAACTCTTGGCTTAAGTATTCGCCACCTCGATCTGATCGAATGGCTTTTATACTTTTGCCAAGTTGGTTTTCTACTTCATTCTTAAACTCTTTGAATTTTTCAAAAGTTTTAGACTTGTGCTTCATTAGATAGATGTAGCCATATCTACTGAAGTCATCTGTGAATGTCACGAAGTAAGTAAAACCACCTCTAGCCTGTGTACTTAATGGTCCACATACATCAGTATGTATTAGTTCCAATAAGTCACTAGTCCTTTCACCTTTATTGTTAAAAGGACTCTTTGTCATCTTTCCATGCAAACATGGATTGCATGTGTCATAAGATTCTAAGTCGAATGACCCAAGCACTCCAGATTTATGGAGTCTTAAAATGCATTTTTCATTTACATGTCCTAAACGACAATGCCAAAAGTAAGTAAGGTTCAATTCATTTGATTTAACCCTCTTTGTATTAATGTTGTATATGGACTCTTTATTTTGTAGATCAAAGACATTAAGGCTATTTTGTAACATAGCAGTGCCATATAAAATGCCTTGACAACGAATATGAATATTGCCATTATTAATAACAAAATCAAATTCATCAAAATCCAAACATTAAACTGAAATAATGTTTCTGCTCATAGCAGGCACAAAATAACAATTCATTAAATCTAAACAAAGTCCAAAAGGTAAAGTGAGTCGATAGTCGCCTATCTCTATGGCAGCAACTCGTGCTCCATTCCCCACATGGAGGTCCACTTCACTCTTTCCAAGTAACCGCCTATTTTTTAACCCCTGTGTATTTGAACAAATGTGAGAACCACAACCGGTATCTAATATCCAAGTGGTAGAAATAGAAAGGTTAATTTCAACAACAACAATACCAGAACTGGATGCCTTGGCTCCGTTCTTCTTTTGTTCTTCCTTGAAGAGAGCACAATTCTTCTTCCAATGCCCTAACTTGTTGCAATGGAAGCATGTGCTCTCGCTCTCCTTGAGCTTTTACGCCTTGGGCTTGGGCCTGAGGTGCACTCCCACTTGACTTGGGTTTTGCCTTTTCCTTCCCCTTTCCCTTAGCAGGTCCCTTCTTAATGCCCCTTTGAACTATAAGTACAGGATTGGTCTTTCGAATGTTCTCTTCAGCATTTTTAAGCATCCCATAAAGCTCAGTGACTGTCTTGTTCATTGCATGCATGTTATAATTCATAACAAATGGATCATAATCATCAATCAATGAACCTAAGATCAAGTCAGTGGCCAATTCCTTCGAGATTTATACCTCAAGCTTCTCAAGAGTATCAAGATACCCTTTCATCTTGAGTACATGGGTATTAACTGGAGTACCCGCAGCCATCTTACAAGAAATCAAGGCCTTTGTTGTCATGAACCTCTCGTGACGAGCTTACTCTTGGAATATCTCCTTGAAATGCACCATGATAACATAAGCCTCTTGGTCCATGAATTGCTTTTACAAATCGGGCACCATAGTGCGCATCAGATAGGTCACATCATTGGAGTCACTCTTCTTAGTCTCAAAAGTTTTTTTTGAACTACAGAGGCATTCCTAGCAGGTTCCTCGGGCAAAGGTGCATCCAAAACATACGACTTCTTCTCTTGCTTGAGAACAATTCTCAAGTTTCGAGACCAGTCTATGAAATTGGTGCCATTGAATTTGTCATTTTCTAGGACCGGTCGCATTGAAAAGTTGTTGTTTGAAGATGCCATTTTTCAATCTACAATAATTAACTTAGCAAGATTAAATGAGGTCTTTTATAATCCCACAAATCGAATTAATATCCCTTTAAATAATTCATGTTAGTGATTTAATGTGGGCCAAGATTCACTTTTCACAACAACTTATTAGTCAAGATGAGCTTGTACACCTAACAAGTTAAGTTACTTAGGTAGGAAAACTCCATTCATGTCTCGTACATAACTCTTGGATCAAATGGGCTAACATCTTAAGATGTTATAGTACAAACCCATTTATTAGTTGCCTAGGTCCGAGCATCTCTTTCCATGTTAAGTCTAACCTACATTCACAACCCATGCCTCACAAAGATAATCGGGCGCATCTAGGACTCCTAGTCTACGTGACCGATGATCGATGCCTTCACATGTTTCGAATTAGGAAGGCAACTTTGTGACTTACTATTTTAGGGATTCATTTTATTACGGCTTACATGACATACGCTTTGTCATCAATTCATAGCATGTATATATATATAATTGCATAAAGTAAAGCGTGACAAACATGGGCCCAAAAACCTATAACTAAGATTCTACACTATTACATAAGAATCTTCAAGTTGGGCTTCTCCACTCTAGTGGGCTTCATCTTGATTCACAAAGTCTTCAAATAAATTCTATACTAAGAAATAAATGAAACTTTTACAATAATCCATAATGGCACGCAGGCCATATTTAACTACAAAAACTTAGGGCCCATGAATGCACCATGCATATCCAGTCATCACACCAAACAAGCAAATAAATATACATAACATTCATGGATAAAACAAAGTCCAATTTTAATTAATTTAGCCAAATCCATTAATGAAAATTGTGTACTTGAAATTTTAAGAGAATACCCTATGATGGGCCTGGGCCAAAGCCCAATGGACTAAATCCACTTATTGAATAAGCTCTCTTAAAACCCAAAACACAAACTAGTTAGATTTGTGCTATAAATCAATTCTAGTATAATTTTCAATTTTGCCATTTTTAATATTATGTCATACAGCCCATAAACATTAAAAATGCATATAATATGTACCAACATGAATTAAAACGTAAAAATCATGAAGAACATATATCATACACAACATATATACTAAAACAAATAAACAACAATGAAACTAGTTGTTTAATGCTCATATAATGCCACAAACAATGCACAAACACTTAAAACGATTTTATGAGCTATTTAATAATTTAAATAAGGTCATAAACATTGAGTTAAGGTTCTGTACATATCTGATCTACATTTTTTTGCCATTTTAATCAAAACATAACAAATAATGTTGATTAAACATGCAACAAACACAAACTAGTCATAGTTTTAAGTGATTTTAAAATTAATCAATTAAATTGTCATGGACCAGAATTAAAACCATTTTTAAAACATTTCCAGACCTGTTATTAATCTCTAAAAATCACTTACAAACATGCCAACCACATTTTTACATTTAATTTTGAAAACTAGTTGTTAAACAAACACATATCATGCAAACTAGCACCTAGTTTCAAGATTGACATGTACAATCAGGTATTTAGAATTAAAATCGATCATGAACATCTCTAAGAACATCTTAGGATGGTATATTAACATGTCATAATAATTTTAATACCTAACTAATCATTTAAAATCATTTTTACACTAAAACAATGCAAAAAACTCAAAACAGAAAATTTCAGCATTGTGGTTTTATGAAATAATGATTTTTGAATCAATATTTAATGCATCCAAAGCACTAAAATAAGCATGGTTAGGCTCTGATACCACTGAAGGGATATCAC
The DNA here is from genome assembly GCA_037975025.1 of Excoecaria agallocha. Lineage (NCBI taxonomy): Eukaryota > Viridiplantae > Streptophyta > Magnoliopsida > Malpighiales > Euphorbiaceae > Excoecaria > Excoecaria agallocha. Next base: position 7,087,435 of record CM075819.1, read on the forward strand.
ATGGCATATAAATGAAGAACATGCAGCAGAAAAATTAAAAATATTGATCATTCATGCCACGCAATATACGACATAGAATCAAAACGTGCAATTTTAGGGTTTTTATAAAACATACAAGCTTGGATGCTCTTCAAAACTTGATTTTGCAATGGCAAATATATAAGATAGACTTATACACTTCAGATCTAGAACACCAATGCCAAAGGAGCAGCCTTTACGCCACACCACTCTATGCTCACATACACACTTGCAAAGATAACTTAAAATCAAGAGTGCTAGCTTTATGATTGTGTATTTGGCAATGAGAATGGTTTGAAGCCACAAGATCTGATTTTGTTCTTCCTTTAGATTGCTATTACTACCCAAGAACACAAGAGATGAAGAAAGAATCCTTTCTCTTGAGAGTGGCGGCACTATAGGAGAGAAAGTATCACTTAGGTCAAAAATAGAATTAATTAATTTATATCATTAATCTAGGAAAGATAGGTAATACCGAAATCTATTAGAATTAGGAATATTTTCAGCCTCCATCACTTCTTAATTAAGTGATTTAAATTAATTCAAACTCTATTAGGTTTCAAATTTAAATGGCATTAGTCATTTAATCAAAATAAACTTACTTATTTTGGAATTAATTGGTTGCCGAATTCAACTAGGATTTCTAGCTTAAATTTTGGCCACATTAATTCCCTCTCAAGTATTATATTTTGATTAAATACAATTTAGGATTTAATACTCAATTAACTTAATTATACATAGATAATTAATTAATTGAAATTAAAACTAGCACATGCCAATAAATTTCTCTCGTGTAACAACTGTTAACATATTTGCCTTAAATAGCTAGCTGTTTAAGGCAAAATAACAGTTCAACAGATTTACCTTAAATAGCTAGCTGTTTAAGGAAAAATCGGAGCTGAATATATTTGCCTAAAACAGCTAGCTATTTTAGGCAAAATAACAGCTTAACAGATTTGCCTAAAACGGAAAGTTGTTTTAGGCAAAAAATCTGTTTAAAATATTTGCCTAAAACAGCAAGCTATTTTAGGCAAAAAATCTATTTACCCATTACATACATTAATTTGACTTTAAATAAAAGCCCAAATTAATTTTTAATATACTATTTAAATATTTTAAGCCCAATGCTTTGTGTGCGATCCTATAGGTCCATTTAATATTGGCAATGAATTAATAAATTAATTCAAAGGCTATATATATTCTCTAGCAAGATATTATAGCATTCCAAATTAAATGAAAATACAAATGGCATTTAGTGACCTAATGCAATTTTGCATAGTCCCTTACCCTTAAATATCAGAATTAATATAAGACATGAAACCAGTCATCCTTATATATACTAATTCCTTTCTTGATATTCCAGTGACATTGAACTCTCAGATAAATAATGGTTACTCATTATTTCATCTCGATATGGCCATACACTTCTCAGTTCACTGATCAAGTGGCTGATGATATTTTCTCTCTTATCGAGAGGGGTAATCCCTTCACTTCTCTCATGCTCTCTAACATGAATCAGTGCATGCCCAAGCATACCCATACTTGTCACCCTGTTACGAGCACATTAGGTGTATGTCAAAGTACACGATAATTCATAAAGAGTTTCATAGAGATTTTAGGTCTAAGAACTCCGATGTAAAACTTGCATATGAGAAACACTTATGACTTGTACCATATAGTGTTCTCATGAACGGATCGAATCCAGATACCATGTTCCAAACATGTATCTATGATCTAGGATTGATACTCCAGTCCTTATGATCCGTAAGACAGAACTCAAACTATAAGAAAGAGCATACTAGTTTTAATTCATTTGTTATTCCCATAACAATGACTGACTAGGGATATTTAGAATGAAGTCTCAATTATTTCAAGGTCTTACAACCATGTGCCTCACCTATGATAACTTAAACTAAAACAACATTCTTGGATAGTTCTATCAATTGATATGTACAGGAATACAATAGATAAAACAAATGCCTCATTTATTAACTTAAGTATTTTATAACGATGCATTGGGGCTAGAGCTTACACTAACACGATGTACTATCATCCAATAAACCTTTCGATATTCTAATCTTGCTAGAGTCTAAAGATTCACTCATTTTGTAATAAATAGAGAAAAAAGAAAGAAAATGCTAAAATAAAAATACCAAAGAGAAAGAGGAGCAGATCTAAGGCACTAACCTGAGATTTCAAGCAAAAGGAGTAAAGGATGTTGGAAAAGGCAAAATGCACAAGAGAGAGGAAATGGAATGAGGAGCAAAAAAGGTGAAAATGATAAAGAAAAAGGGATATTTATAGTATGGGCAAGCCGTTGGATGAAAAGAGGTTAGATGGCATAGATATTCCCAATATATGTGAAATTAATTGTGTTTACAGTTATTACATGGGATTCGAGAAGATACAATTACAGCATCACAAAAATTAAAGTGATTGCAATTATTATTGGTACAGAGGCCAAAGCGTCACCTCATTTTGCTCAATTGGAACAGTTGTGTAATGGCGAGCGAGTGCTTAGCTTGCTTTCTACATGAATGTCTCCTACCTTGTGGAGACCGATGATAATCGGATTGGGCCTTAGGTCTAGGCCCATAGCGTGAATCTCTAGCTGCTAGGATCACCCAAGATCCGGATTGCATATTCTAATGATGTCGTTTCCACTAAAGCCCAGTTAGGGCATGGATTCTAGCTCCATTTCCCATTCTAGTAGGACTTCTTCCTCAATAGGACTCTCATGGGCATTAGAATTCCTAATCATAATAGGAGATTCATCTCTATAAATAGCTAGGATCGACAGGTATTTCTCTCTCTTAGCCATGTTTTACTAAAATTACCCTTTTACTATTTACTAACTTGACAGTTGGAGAGTCCTCTCACCGGATCCCTCTAGGATTTCATTATTTTCACTATAAAAAACTGCCAATTAGCGACTAAAATTAGCGACGGCATAATTTTCTTCGCTAATTTTACGACGGATTCGCGACTGTTTTATAATTCCGTCGTAAGAAGGATATTTTCTATTTTTTGTGACGAAATAGCGACGGAATGAATAAATAGTCGCTAATTACTGGCAGAAAGTATAAGCGCCATCTTTTGGGAAGGAATTAGCGACAAATATTTTCGTCGCTAAATTTTATAATTTTTTATTCATGAAATTACTTCCAAAAAATTTAGCGATGCACATTTTAGTTGCTAATTTTAGAGGGAAAATATACGGCCTTTTTTGCGATGGTTTAGCGATGAAAATTTGTCTGTCGCTAATAGTAATTTGTTACAGTGATACAATTAGCGACGAAAATATTTAGTTGCTAATCCATCGCAAATAAATTAAAAAATAATTTTTTTAATTTCACTCACATGATTTATGTATAGTTTCAAGTAATTTTAATATAGACCATATGAAATAAATATTTTATTTTGTAACAGAAAATTATAAATTATTTTATAAGTTGATAATAATTTTTTATCAATTATACCAAAATCTAAAGTTATTTATTTAGAAAATTTACATTTTTAGTCATAATAATAAACTAATTGTTACGATTTTTATATATTTGCATGTTTAAGATTAATAAAAATAAATATTTATAAAATAATAATATAAAATTTATTATTTCATTTAAAATAATAATAATAAATTTTGTAATATATTTTTATTTTATAAAATTTAAATCAAATATTAAATTATTAGCCCAAATATAAACTTATTTATTTAAAAAAAACATTTTTAATAATAATAATAATAATAAAGTATTTGTTATAATTATTGAAGATTGATGTATTATAATAAATAATAAATATAAATATTTGTATAATAATAATATAAAATTTATTATTTCATTTAAAAATGACTATGAAAAATTTATAATTTATTTTTATTATGTTAAAATTTTGAGCAAATTTTAAATTATTAAAAATTTTAGTTATATATATTTACAAAATTATCCTTGAATACAAGGATAAAATGATGAAATTTGGTAGGGGCATTTTAGTAATTTCAGAAATTTACCCTATATAATATTATTTGCTTATTTTCAATTAAATTTTCTAAAAATTTATAATTTTGATTATTCCAAGTATTATAATATAAATAAAAAATACAAATACATATTTATTGTTACTAATTAAGATTAAAAATTATTTTAAAAAATTTGAGAATTAAAATTACAAAAAAGTAATTAAATAAGGTAAAAAATCACATGAACTTAGAGGATGTAATCACTTTTAAAATATTTAATAATATTATCCTTTTAAATTTCATTTATATTATAGTCAAATTTAATAAACTCATTGACCAGAAATTTATATGTTTGATTTTGCAATTTAAAAGGTAATATTGCTCTAATTTTACAACTTACCTGTAGTCTAGTTGAAAGTACTGAAAAAGTATTATGCTTTTAGGCAAAACAGATAGAATCCGTAAAAGAATAATTGGATGAAATTTATATCATATTTTATCATTTTAAAATTTACTCGAAAATTTCTAAAGGATAATTAAAATTTTTTAAATATTTAAAAATATTTTAATTTCGAATCTAAAATTAAATGAAAAGACTCGTATCATGCCATCTCCTGTACAAAGGTACGCAGTAACAATAAATTATTAAATGAGAATAAATAGTGAATTTTCTTTTTAACATAATAAGTAATGGAAGTTATTTATTGAAAATTTTCTTCTAAAACGACATGTCGTGTTTGGGATGGGCAGTTGGATACGGCACTATGAAACTTTTGAGGGTAAAGAAGTCTTTGCATCATAATAAAACCCTAACCCGGTGATAAAAGTTCATTTAAAACCCAATTTCTTTCTTCTTCTTGTTTCTGTTAATCAGTAGCAGTTGCTTCTCTCTCTTTCACATATCCTCTCTTCATTCACTCCTTAACTCGCTGCAATCCGCTATGGTAATTAGGGTTTCAATCATATATGTTTAGTTTGATCTATAGGGGTATTTAGAGTTTCTTAATTTGCATTTGCTTGATTTGTGTATATATATTGTGGACTGTTTGCACATATATGTGTGTTCAGAATTTTTTGATAGATGTGAATATGAATATGGATTTTCTATCTTTGTGCAGTCATTGGTGGCAAATGAGGGCTTTCAGCATATTTTGCGTGTGCTGAATACTAATGTTGATGGGAAGCAGAAGATTATGTTTGCTTTGACCTAAATCAAAGGTATTGGTAGGCGTTTCGCCAACATTGTCTGCAAGAAGGCGGATGTTGACATGAACAAGAGGTTTGTTACTTTTTTATGTTGCTCCTTTGATTATGTAATTAAAAATTTTCCTAGATGCTTGGTTTTCATAACTTTTTAAGTATGGTTTTAATGTAACTTATAGCTAGTTTAGTGTCTAATCTTTCATTTAGTTGGGTTTATATCTATATTCTGGTGGACTCCCAAAAGTTTTGAGTTTTGGCTTTCCCAAGTGCTAAATTGTCGGGTGATGGAAGATTTGAGACGTGCATGTATGTATTATTGTCGAGATATCATTACCTATTTTCCCTGTTTTATGGTGTTTTATTGTTGTCATACTGGATTTGTTGGTATGCCTTTTCTTGACATATATTTAAAGTGGCATTGCAATGTGCAATTTGTAGCTATATGCATGAAATTGCTTGAGATACAGACCCTATAGAGTTCAAGGTAAAACTAGTATATCTTGGCTATTTAGCATGTATTTAGAGATGTAACTAGAAGAACAGAAACGGAACTACATAAATAACTGGATTATTTAACAAGGAACCCCATTATCTTTCTTTTACATGTATATAAACTTCCACCTTAACATCAACATTACTATACACCGCTGAAATCTCACTTTCTTTCTCTCTATCTTCACTCTTTCTTGAGTTCTGTATCCCCCCCCCTCTCTCTCTCTCTCTCTATATATATATATATATATATATATATATATATATATATTATACACACAAATTACTTATAAGAAATCTGGGTGCTGCTGAATTTACTTCTTCATGATTGAACGACCCTTGTAGTTTTACTTGACTACTGCTAATAAGCATTGGAGTTTCTTCAAGGAATAAGCTATCTATTGAAGGTTATATATATAGTTGCTATCCAATATAGAATAGTGTTCTTCTCCAATTCCATTTTTTCCTGTTCTTAAATTGTTTACCAATTTATTGAATTGCAGATTTAAAGGGATTGGAATCATATGTTAAAAGATGAATATAAGAGCCAGAACAAGGCTGCAACACCCCACCGTAGGTCCTGGCATGCCTGAAAAAGTATGCTAACTTATCATACTCCATTGATCTTTTAATGGTGTTCTTTATATATTTTTTATTATTATTTATCATTATTTTATTGTTTCGAAAAATGGTTTATACTATAGATGGTCTATCCAACCGATGAATGCTTTATTTTACTTATTTTTCTAAAACTATGGCTTTAGTTTCAAAATGGAGGATCCTCCTGGAAATCCTGATAAAGTTGCTTTTTTATGGGATTCTAAAATGGGGTTTCAGCTCAATCTATGGAATTGGAAACAAGATACCACTTTTCCCGTGATTTCAGTTCTTTCCTTGTCAATTTTCCAGAGTTTCTAAGCTTGTTGATTAATATACTTGCTATTTTTCAATCTTTATTCCTAAGAAGGAAAAGGATGAAACACAAGGGAACAAACATGGGAATGCAAACAGTGAAGCTAAAAATCGACAAGCCTCAAGTAGAGAGAAGAAAATAGCACTGAAGCAAGATGCATTAAACCTTCTATCTTCTCACTCGTTTCCAATTTTAAGATTCATCAATACATTTCTGTCCTTTTTCACTTAATTTCCTCTTAATTTGGCATTCAAAACTGAAGAAGAAGCTTAGGTATAAAGAGAATGTTCACAGAGTTTTGGAAAGAGCTTTCAATAAGCCTTTAGGAGCTCTACCTCGCCTTCCTCCTTATTTACCTGCGGCTGTAAGTGATTCACATTCTTTCTCTCTCTCTCTCTCTTTTCCTTAGATTTTATTTTATAAACAAGTAAAGAAATATCAATTCTAAGATGAATAGTCAATAGAAATTCTGTAGGAATGAAGAAAATTGTAATACAAAAATTTCTAGTTGAATGGAACGATTCTACCACCAAATGACCCATCATCATAAGTTTATCAATTCTTTCATACTGACTTAATATATGCATATGGTTTGAACATAAATTTTGATTCTAAATTTTAGTTTTTGTAGACGCTAGAGCTTCTAGCTGAAGTTGTTGTTTGCACATACTTAATATATGCATATGGTTTGAACACAAATTGCTATTTGTGCATTCAAGTTTAAACTGAAAATATTGCTTTATTTCTAATTTTTGAGCTGAGCTTATAGAGAGTAACTTAAAGTAACATGGATAAACAATGTAATTGGAATTCAGCTCAATAACTAGTAGAATAGCAGTTGCTCGCAAATGAGCATTGTATTATAGCTGTAATTCTTACTGCCAGATATAGACAACTATTTTCAGCGCCTCAACTGAAAATATTGCTTTATTTTGGGCTTTGAGATTGATGCTTATTATACACAGCCCATAAAGGGCAGGTTTGCAATATAACCTTTTTTTTCCTTGTATTTTATGTCAAAATCATATCTGCATGAAAATTAACTTGTCCATGAGGTTATATTATCATTGGTTTTGCAGGGCAAACTATAGGAACCATGCAGCAATCAAGTGGAAGTGTTCGTATTTTATAGGAGTCTTACCGGTGGTAATTTGGCTAGGCAAAAACTGTATTTAGTACAGTAACTTCTTTATAATTTGATTGCATGTTCATAAGTAATCAATATATCTTATTTAAATTTCTTGGGTGTGCATCTGATTGGGAGGTGGGAAATCCACTAGATTTGGGTTGATTTATGATTCAGTTGAGAATGCAAAGAAGTATGAGCCTAAATACATACTAATCAGGGTAAGTTTCAACACTCCTTCAGAATGAGAACTTACTGGCATGTTTTGCTTTCTAGCTATATAGGCTGAAGGATTTATACATTCTTACTGGAATGCTTTTCAGTTGGTTTCATTGCATTTTATGAGGGCAACTTATGATAATAATTGTGTTCTCATATTAGATATGCATTTATTTGTTAGGTTTTGATTATTCTCAAGATATTATCTGTGCTTGCTAAACCGTGTCTTGTCTTTGTGCATAATGAGCTTGATACTAAAGTGGAGAAGTTCATGAAGCAATTGAAGGAAAGAAAGAACAGGGCTAAGAAGGTCCACGGAGTAAAGAAAGTTAGCTAGTTCATTTCATATGTGGTGGCTTCATCACATCTGTTCATCTCCTCTAATCTCACCCTTATTGCTTGTCTTTCGAATTTCAAGTAATCATTTGCCTTTTGATTTTTTTTACACAGACAAAGGCAGATGCTGGCAAAGGTGGAAAGAAGAAATGATTTTTCAAGTATTTTATTATCTTTAAGCGCCGATACTCTTGTTTGGGTTTTCTTTAGCTTCTAGGTAATTTTGGATGAAATCTTGTGTTGTCTACTAGGTGTCAATTTTATACTAAATTGTTCGGCATTTTTTTCTTTTTTGAAAAGATGATGATTCATGATGTAAATTATGATCAAGAGTCTGACGTAATGAGTTTATGAATTCTTTTGTTGAATTCCAAGTTCTTAATTGGAGTTTGAGCTATTCTTGAAATTCCTACGTTCAAAGTCTTAGTGAGATCATTTGTAAAATTTAAGAAATGATTCCACGTTGTTCATGCTGAAGCAGGTGGCCTATTACCAATTCATCATTCGTCTTAGTTAGGTGCAAGGCAGTTTCTTAGCTAATGTGTAATAATTTAATTAGTAATAATTTAAATTTCAATTTTGCAATAATTTAGCGACGGATTTGCGACACAAAACTGTCGCTAATATGTAATAGATATAATTTAAGAAATAATTAGCGACAAATATTTCGTCGCTAAATTTTACACTAAATTTTTATTTAGCGACGGAAAAGTAGTCGCTAAATATTATTATTATAATTCGGCGACTAATTAGGAATATAAATTAGCGACGAAATTTTTTGTCGCTAATATATTCGCGACTGGCCTTTTAGCGACTGTTCGTCGGGCGTCGCTAATTTAAATTAGCGACGAAAAACAAGTAATTAGCGACGGAATTTTCTGTCGCTAATCAACAGTTTTTTTGTAGTGTTTTAGGAACATTCATAGCAGTAGTCAGATTAGATAATTCGGTAGCAACCCGGTAATTTTTGAACTGTTATCAAGAACTAAGATTAATAATTTGGAAAATAAATATATGATTTAATTCAATAGGATAAGGAAATGCAAATAAATTTAAGGATAAAAGCATAGGGGAAAACATAAATCAGGATAAGACCACAAAGACTTAAGACGAAAATTAAATGTTATGGGTTCATTGTATATGAACATCAAACCCCGAGCTAGAGATCCAAAATATATATGTATAATTAAGCATAAATCAAGAAAAGGCAAATAACAATTTAAGAGTAAAGAAACAAATGAGAAATAAATGGTAGATTAGAAATTAGATCAGGGGTCTAATTGCACAATTATGACAAAGAAAAAGATTTGACAGATAAGAATCGAAGCGAATATTAAGATATAGATTTTACTCTGAATGGAAATTTAGGTAAAGGTCAAAGTATAAGGTGTTGAACTAAATTATTGATCTTTGAAATAAAAATTGAAAAATTGACCAATACGAATATAATCAGAAGTGAGAATTAAAAACAAAATATTATAAACAAATTGAAACAAAATGATAACGATAATTATATGTCAAACAAAATTGATAAAGTTGTGTTATGAAAAATGTCTTGAAGACAAGTGTCTATTTAATAGAAAACTCAATTCGACAAGGACAACAGTAAAACTGAATATTGAATACCAAGTTGTAGCATGAGTAAAAGTATGACGAAATGAATTGTAAATAAAAAAAATGGGAAAAGATATGAGATTAATTGCAGACTAAGTATAGAATATGAAATCAAATAACTAAAAAAATGATATGATATTAAAATAGCTATAAAAGACCAAAAAGTATTAAGTAAAGGCACACATATGTACAGAACAAATGGACAACCCATGACAAGGAATTGAAACAAGAATGGCAATTAATAATAATGCAATTAAAAATCAATAAATGGAATAAAGGAAAAAGAAATACGAAAATAAGAAGTAAAGTGAATCAATTCAAATGCATTTAAGCCTGTGTACTTGTAAATGTGAAATTTGTTAGTTGGATATTCACCATTAAGCATTATATGCTTAGCGCATAGTTATCTATTGCACGCAGGTTTTAAGGAAGATAGTTCGGTACTCGAAAAGACAGGCGTTGGACTTGGACAGAGATGTACAACGAAGCACACAATTTTATTGTGTTTTGTATGTGGCATGTATGAGTAGAACCATACTTTACATGTGTATTACACTAAAATTATTATTATATTACATTGTGATATATAAGATATGTGAGTGTTATAATAACTTATTATTAGTTATATGTGTATTACATTATTAGTTAGTTGAATTTTTACAAAAATATTGATTTAAAGGTTTACTAAATTATACTTTTTAATTTCACGGTGGTTTAACTTGTTTTATAAGTTGCATTTTTATTAAAATTTACATTTTCTTATCTTAATTCATGCATTAGTCAAGGGGGTAATTATACGGATACAAATATTGATAAATGGACATGGATGGGGGAACATAAATTTAAATGGATTTAAAATGGACATGCGTACACTAAAATTAAATGAGTTTGATAATGGATTTGCTAATTTTTGAAGATATCTGTTTTGGTGCCATCTTTAACAGAAATACTTAAATGCTTATATAAACTAGGTATTTTTTTTTTTTCAGATAATTTACTGGGCCGGGGCCGAGAGTATTTATTTGGAATTTAGGGGTTTAAATGAGTAATTTGGAGGTTGATCCAAATGTTAAATTCCAAAATCCCACAAGGATTAAGAAACATACAACTAAAAGGCCAAAGTGCAGAATATGAAAAGAGGTAAAAGAGGCATTAAGCAAATTGTGCGTTTAAGGGTTCATCTATTGTTTGCTGTTTTCCACATATGCGGCTATTGTCCCACTAGCCAACCTAAACTTTTTTTTTTAATGAAAATTTGAAAATTGTATGGTTCACTGCACACTCTGCACTGTCCGATTAATTCAGGGGTCAATTTCATCTATAATTACTAGATTTACGTCTAATCGTCCAAAAGTAACTAACTTATTTTTCATGACTTAAATGTCACTGAACTTATCACATTTTTACAGAAAAGTTATCTTAATCGATTTTCGGCGATTACTCTTGTCGGAATGCTAACGTGGCACGTCACGTCATATGTCTGGACACACGTGGCACGACACGTCAGCAACCACGTCACCAGAAAATACCACGTGTGTCTAAAAATATGACATGACATGCTGACGTGTTGTGTGATATGGTCTCTTTCAGTGATGTGGCTGCATTTCGACAAAAATTATTTCCAAAAATCAGTTAAAATAATTTTTCTGCAAAAATGTAATAAGTTTAGTGACATTTAAGTCACAAAAAATAAGTCAGTTACTTTTGGGCGATTAGACGTAAGTCCAGTGATCATGAGTGAAATTAACTCATTAATTCAGTATAATAGGTAATATTTTTTAATCATGGTAGTGTATAATACATGTGTATATTGTCCAATCGGTTGAATATAACTATTAATATATTTTGATCAAACGCACATGCAACACATTTAATTAACACTCAAATATGATGACCTACAATATCATAGAAGGAAATTTGATGCAGATTATTTTGCATTATTCTTATTTGGAAATAAAAAGTGAGATTCAGTTAAATAACCCTATCCATTGTTCTCATTTCTTTCTTTAAAAAAAAAAAAAAGAACTCCATTTCATTTTGTTTCCTTTGGAATACTTATTCTTTGCTCATGATGCTAGTAGTAATAATAACGATAATTGGTCTTCTTTTCTTTTTTTTTTCCCTTTTCAGATGAAGTAAGATGAATTGTGCAAGGCAAATGAATAATAATAATAACAATAATAATAAACACTTGTGCAGTGATAAATTACTCCTTTTTTACAATGCAAAATTTTCATGATAACTCTTTAATGCAAAATATTTTAACTTCAATTTGACCCTTGCAGTTAGGAAAAAAGAAAAAAGAAAAGAAACGAAAATTGCTTGTATTTCTATCTCTATTTCTTTCTCAGAAAATTGTCATTTTTTATAAAAAAAAAACAATTGTCTAATTAAATTGTCATTTTGATAAATTGAAGATAATATTTTTTAACTTTAAACTCATATAAGTCAATGAAATATTTTATATCTTAATTAATACTTTTTCTACACATTCTATTATAATAATTTAAATTAAGAAGAAATATTTTTAGTTTATTTAATATAATTTTAAATAAAAATTAACAAAAAACTAATAATTATTTTAATATATAAATAAGTAAGAATTTCATATTTGAAATGATCCTTGGATTTTTTTTATTTTCTGGCAAGGCAAGGAAAAGTGCAAATATAAATGTAAAGTGGCCGGGGTTTGATTAATGTTATTAAAACCGAACCGGACAAAAAATCAACAAAATTGAGGGCTTGTAGTTCGATCAGTCCAAAATAATTTAACTGAATTTTTTTTATTTTTTAAAATACTGTTAATTAATATAATTTTATAAATATACTGTACAAAAACACCAAAAAAAAAATTGGAGCTTTCTTGAGGTCCTCTCCTCAAAGATGTGTCACAGCTTGACAGTAAGGGTTTAAAGATTGCAAATAGGTAATTAATTTATTAATTTATTTATAATTAATGGTTGGAAATATCATAATGTTTAAAAAATTATAGTTTTTATACTTCATTTATATTTGTAGAAAAAAAGTTAATTATGTTATTTTTAATTTGACAATATATTATTGGCTCAAAGCATAAATATTCAAATTGTTTTTGTATCTTATATATAACTATTTTAAATATATAAAAACAGTTTAGCATACAAGATTAAGCAGCAAATTAAAGCTAGTCTCTACCTCAATACAACTAATTCTTGGAACGATATTGAAGATGTTATTTCACGAACAAGTAATAATTTGGTTAATAGTATATCTCACAATAAAACTTGAAGAAAATCGTCAAAACATATAGAAAAGTTGGCTCAAAAATTAAATTAAGATCAAAATGGGAGGCACCAACTTACTGGGATGATCACGGGGCAGGACGGGAAATGCATCCCCACTCACTGCAATCCCCATCCCTGATCGAATAACGGGGAGAAAATTTCCCTCATCCATGCCCTGTAGGGATTCCCGCCCCCCATGGAGAATTTCAAGCCCCGTAAAAAATCATTTTTTTAATTTTAAAATAAATATTTTATAATTAATTATAATTATAAATAATTATCACCCAAGGCAAAAATATTACGATAATACCCGTTCATAATACCCATAAATAAAGAATTAACAAATCTTTAAAAATTATAATATGAGATAATACCCATAAAGAATTTAATCATTCACGCAAATTACTCTCATTCTTCTTCAATCTTCACTAATGGAGAAAAAAACCCATTCAATTCTCTTGGCTGCAAAAACTCATCAATCAAGAATGAGAAGCAATTTAAAGAGGAAATATCCAAAAACTATAAAACAATTCTCATTCACTAGTCTTCGAAGAAGACAGCACTGAAATTAATTTTTGCTTTTGTTTTGGAGAAAATTAATAACATTCCATATGGTAGAAGATTAACCAACAAACTTTATTTGCTTGGAGAAGAAAGAGCAACGAAACAAGACAGTAAGATAACTACAGCTTCGATTGCTATCGAAACCAATCTCATACTCTAATCGTAAATATCCAATGTTCGTAAAGAAAAATTGGTTGAGCTTAATTAAATTCTAAAATAAAGAACTGCAAATGGCACGGAATTCTTTTTAAAAAAAATCAATTCAATAAAAATTTCCAAATCAGTAATCCACCATCAAGCTCCTCCTTTTATTTCAAATTTCGATTTTCACGTAGTAGACATCTTGGAAAAGTAGAAAAAAATTGACAGTTTCATGGTGGCTAGGTCGTTGCCTTAATCAAGTAAACTATGATGCTGAAACTAAATTGCAGGAACGAGAAAGAACAGTGTAGAGCTCGCTCCTATTAGCAATAATGGTGGTTGAAAAGAGGGATTTAACAAAATAAAATCATCCACCATCAATAAGCCGGACCTTACAAAATCCATTCAGATCCGTTTAAATATTCTTCTTCTTCTTCTTTTAATCTTTGCCTCTTCTCTTTCTCAATACTGCTTCTCTATTTATTTCGCTTATGCCTATGTTTCTCAACCTTAATGTATGTCTTTATCGGCGTGGAGAAGGATGGCAACTGAAGAATGGATGCCCGGAAGGGCAACGGTGGAGTGAATGAGAGTGAGAGTGAGAGAGACAGAGAGTAGCTGCTGTGAGGGAAAAAAGAAGAAAAGAGAAGAGAGGAGCGGCTGGAGTGAATAGCTTAGGGTTTTTAGCTATTTATATACAATCGTATATACGTAAATAATTAAAAAATTAGGAATATATTTGGTATTATATTTGGGGTCGGGGATCCCACCGGGCTGATATCCAGTTCCCTGCCCCCACCCTGAAATCAAAATCGAGAATTTTTTTTATCTCCATTCCCGTCTCCGGGAAAAAAATCCGAAAATCCCCGCCCTGTTCGAGTTGGGTCGCCACCGGGGTAGAGGATTTCCTGCCCCGTGATCATCCCTACAACTTACCGGCCAACCTCTTGACCATATATTCTAGGAAATAAAGGGTTTTATCTCTGAAACAGAATAAAGCCATGGATTCAATTTAATGTTTCATCATACAATAAATCTGCAAAGATATATATCTTGGCTTCCCAGAAATAAACATCAGTGTGACATAAAGAGGTGAAGAGGATATTTACGTGAACTTCAATAGCCTGAGGAGGAGCCACCTCCACCTTTTCAATCATCAATGGCTTCCCGGCTTCCCATGCTACAACAACTAAAGAAAAAGACATTTCATCAAATATTTGATTGATCAAAAGATTCTAGACGGATAGAATGAAAATCCAAAAGCCCAACAAAGACTCAACAGGCAGAAATCAGAAATTAAAGAAAGAAACAATAAAAGAACAGAGGAATAGAATCAAATAATATTCAACAGATCTATAAAATTAAAAACTCAAACCCATAAAAAGATTAGAGACTCACCAAAATAAGGAGGCAGTGGGGGACACCGGTGGTCGGAGATACGATTGGTGGCGGTGTTGGTAGATGCAGTCGGTGGCCGTGAAATGTAAAATGAGGGAGCGAAGGGAAAATGGCAAAAACGGTAAATTGAAAACAAGACAACCCTAGATGTTTATATATATATATATATATATATATATATATATATATATATATATATATATATATATATATCAAACCGTGACTTTTTGAAGATTAAAATAAATTCGATTTTATTCCGTTCATTTATTTTTTTCGAATTTTTGATCTAATCTAACTTTTTATTCATTTAATTCTTACTAGCTAAATCAATGGTTCATAATTAAATTGATTTAATTGATCGGTCAATTCAGTTCAATTTTAATAACATTAAGTTTGATTTTTCTACTAATTTTCGTAGATTCCGTTTCGGTTCGGAAACCCATAGCTAAAGACAAAGTTTAAGAACGCAAAATTCGCGCTTTATTCGTCCTTATCCTTCTCCCGCGAAAATTAACATAAATCACTCACAATTTAATTAAATACAAAAACTAACAGCAAGTAGCGGTGACGTCACCTCAAGGACCCCACACTCTACAGCTTTGGGATTCGCTAAATGAACCAAAGTCATTTATGTGGGCCCATCCCAGCCACCTATACTATACTCTGCACCCCTATTTGCCCCCTTTGCTTTTAACCGTCTGATGAAAACGAAACGTCACTCTCTCTCTCTCTCTCTGCTCTTCCCTCTCTCTACTCATTCTCTCCTCTCTCTCTCTCTCTGTAATTGTTTCTTCTTTTGTTTTTAAGGCTTCGAAGAAACTGAAAAACTGCGATTATCAAGAACCCCGTTATGACTATACGACAATGCCAATGTGAATGTTCTTGATTTCCGTGGCGGCAATTCTTTTCTTTGCTTAGGCTGCATTGTTCAGCCACCTCTTACGTATCGGATCTTTATCGAGATCACCGACTTTCTCTTTCAATCTCAGTTTCATGAACCTGCATTTTCTCGGTTTTCAGCCGGTGCGTCCTCTTTTCCCTTCCCCTTTGCAAACTTCCATATAATCTTGGTATAGCGAATGTATATTTTATTTGTTGTGTTTGCCTGCTGAGAAACTAGAGGAAAATGTAGGAATAAGGAAATTATGGTTTTGTGTTGGGGAGGAGAAAATGACATTAGCTGGCTTCATGTTGTCCACCAAAATCATTGAGATTCGTAGTTTTGAAGAACTGGTTTTTATTTCTCTGTTTTCCCCGCAGCCAAAAGGAACTTGAAATTTGTTTTGAGTCTTCAAATGCTGTTTTAAGTTGTGTATAGATCTGTAACTTTCCTGAGTTGATTACGAATCCTGTGGATGAATTCGTGACTGTGTTTTTAGAATTGATGCAAAATATGGAACTCATGAAGCAATTGAAGCAGAAGAGACGTAACATTTGTTGTGGAATTTGTAAAGTAAACATCAGATTGCATCTTAGCATCATTGATTCCTAGTCTTTTTTCTTATTTGGATGCATAACCTCCAGTAAATTTAATAACATCTATTATTTTTATTCTCAAAAATTTTCTCTTTATTTATATTTATTTATTTAGTTTTTGTCCTCGTGACCTGTACGTAACTGAACTAAATGGCTGTATCGTTTTCTGTAATTGCTGAACTGTGAACGCAATACGCAATTCAGAAGCACGTCTTATTTACGTTTTATTTTTACTTGTCCTATATGTTCCCTTGTCGTCTTCTGCTGCCAAATTCTTGTGCAAGTTTTGCTTGGTGAATTGCCTCTCTTACTGCTTCTCTTTCAATGTACCATGGTTTAGAATTTAAGAATTTAGAGTGAACTAGAAGATTTTCTTTTATGTGTGTGTGTGTGTGTGTGTGTGTGTGTGTAGAGAGAGAGAGAGATATAGATATTTGCTATCTTCTTTGCCGAGACAAGGATATGCATGAATATCCTCTTAAAGTCGTATGCTGTCATTTCAATTTCATCTCTTTGAGGACTTCTAAAATTGTGAATGAAAAGGTGCAGTTCGATAACTAAAGGATTACATTCTTATTAGCAGGAATAATATGCTCCTGTGGCACGGGAACAGCTAAAATGTTGTCTGGTTTACGACCAAATAACGCCCACCCAGATCCTTCTGGAAATTTTGGGTACAACTTGGCCATTAAAAGGAGTTCAAAACCACAGCAGAACTCCACAATAGTGAAGGAATCAGTTCTTCCTTCCCAAGCAAAACAGAGCCTAACGCACCAGGAAAAATTGAAAGCCAAAAGATGCATTCATAAGCCATATTGTGATCTGCCCCTCAAAGAAAAACAACAAGCAAATGATGGGAACAAGGTCCGCCAAAAAACTACAGACAATTCCCAGCAGCTCTCTGTAATGTTCAAGGCAACAGAAGATGATGAGCTTGTCAGATATATGTCAAATTTGCCTGGTTATCTTCAGCGTGTGGAGAAAACAGAAAACATACAGGATAAGGCTTTGAATGTTGGAGTTTTGGATTGGGGGCATTTAGAGAACTGGAAATGCAACCTAAAGGATGCCCCATTTGGGGTTGGCAACAATTCAAGCTTGCCTTTTGGCAAGTTGTCTGCTGCGAGGTCATCAATCTCTAACGGTCCAACTAGTAATGGTTATGAAAGCAAAACGCATCCTTCTGGTTCTTGTAAAACTAATTCTTCTCGTGATGGTGGCATCTCTCGAAATGCTAAATCATCTCTTCGGGATTCTAGGTTCTCTCAAGATGTGGAAAATGCTTCCACGAGCCACTTTGATGAACAAAAAAGGGCAGTGTGGAAGTACAAGTCCTTTGACAGAAATAGTTCAGATACAACTTCTGAAAAGGGGAACAGAAGAGAGTTGTGTCGGAAGATCACTTCAAATGTTAAACATCGGCCATCCAACTCCAAATATGATGGGATACCTATAGGATCCAAGGAGAGTGTGAGTGCTTATGGTAGAGAAGCCAAGCAGAGTGTTGAACAGTTGCAAAGATCAGATATAAAGGGAAAAGCATCAGAAGAGATTTTCACTACAGGTATGGGAAGTTCTTCATCAGAGCTGAGAAATTATGATAGTTCACCGGGCATAAAGGAAAAGAAGAATGTTAACAATAGGCGAACCAAGAAGAGAATAGAGGCACATGGACCAGAATTTGATCGGACCCCTCAACATGAAGTTGATGACAAGAAGAATATTATCCTCCTTGTACCCAGAAAACTCTCCCAGAACAGCTCCCAAAAGCAACCAAGAATGTCACTGGATGAGAATGTGACAGCTGCGAATTGGAACTTCTCAGATGGCACTTCTGATGAGTTAGCTTGCTTGTCAGAACTTAATCATGAAATTCCTCACTCTTGTCCGCTCCCATCGAGCGTTGAGATAGGTCCAGAACAGAAAGAGATGGCACCGGCTGCAATCAATGCCCAGGATGCAGGGGTATCATCTGATGCAACCAACAAGTCTAAGAAAGGAGATCTAGAAGAAACTTCGAAGATGTTGGAACAGGAAACCGCAGAAGTGGCCGCAATAAAAGGCAGACATCCATCACCCAATTGCAGATTTAGCTTCAGCCTAAGTCGAATGACCAGGAGCTTCAGCTTCAAAGAGAGTTCAGCTGTCCCACAGTTGAGTCCCACATATGTTTCAGCGAAGTCTGGTCCTGTGGCATCAAATGCTTTTGCAGGTATGGATACTTCAAATAGAGAGAGAGTCGGTGGTCATAACAGAGCTCAATCGAGCCCTCTGAGAAGGATACTGGACCCACTACTACTGAAGTCTAAAGGTGTGACTTCATCCAATTCTGCTGCAACTGATCACCTACTAAAACGAAGCCTGAGTTCATACAGCTTTAAGCCACCCAAGGCAGTCAAATCACTTCGAAATGAAGAGCAAGAGGCATCAAGTATACAAGCTCAGCTGGTGCTTACAACAAGCAATGGACTTCCTTCGTTCAGATTTATGATAAATAACAATATTATTGTTGCGGCCCCTGTGAAAAATATAATACCACCTGGGAAGAATGACACAGGCTGCAACTACGTGTTGTATTCGGTTGATGAAATCAAGAGAAAAAGTGGCAGCTGGATAAATCAAGTCGGTAAAGAGAAAAAATGTGGTTTTGTCTATAATGTGATGGGCCAGATGAAGGTCTCGCCATTGGATTTGTCTGGTAAAAACTCCAATAGCCAGTCTGTGGTAAAAGAGTCTGTTTTGTTTAGCGTTGAGTTAAGACGCGGTCCGGCATCACCAAGATTAACACCAAGCACAGAGCTTGCAGCAGTTGTGTGCGAAGTGCATAATCGAATCCTAGGATGTGACAAGCAGCACAGTGATAAAGAAGCAAATGTTAAGGGGAAGGGCTTCTCACGGGGTGTCTTAGAGAACGAACAGCATAATAGTTGTACAGTCATACTTCCTGGTGGTATTCATGGTTTGCCGCAAACAGGAGTCCCTTCATCATTGATTCACAGGTGGAAATCTGGTGGATCATGTGACTGTGGAGGCTGGGATATTGGTTGTAAACTACGCATTCTCTCCAATGAAAGCCAATATCAGAAGCTTCCAAAGAGATCCTATGATCGTCTAGCATCAGACCGTTTCGAACTTTTTGATCAGGTAATGCCTGTGTTTCTCTTGAAAATTTTCCCTGTTGATAATACCATATCTGATATGAATTTTTACCTTGCACGTCCATACAGGGGGAAGCTCATCAAGATAGGCCCATCTTCAGCATGGTACCCTTTGAGAAGGGAAAATATTCTGTTGAATTCAGTCCATCAATTTCTTTAACACAAGCATTCTTCATTTGTGTGTCGATGATAAGTTGTCAGAGATTATCTGATCTCCCTGAAGAGAGTGATGAGTCAAATGAGTCCAGCAATTCTAATGATGGACTGAAGACGAAATGCACTGCTGTCCCGAAGGAAACACCTGTGAAATACACTCCATGTCCACCTGTTTCCCCTGTTGGAAGGGCTTAGCTTCATGTCAGGAACTTTGGTCTTTTGCTGCTCTTCAATTAGCCAAAGCATGCAGCAATAACACCTTTACAACTTTGTGTTCATATGCTATTCCATAATCAGCATCATCATGTTAATTTCCAATACTTCAAAATGAAGGAAAAGCATTAGAAAGTTATCGTAACAGCCAATGTACAGAGAAAATAAATTTCACAATATGTACACCTCTGCAATCAAGAGAATAGTTTTCAGAAAATTTCTAGTATTATCATTAGTCACAGGACAGCATCTCATATCGAAAAGTGCTTAGTTTAACAAGATGTCATCCCAATTTTAAATTTCTGTGCTAAGTCAAAAAGAAAGATGCTGCAAATACAGAGCCTTAAATTGAAAATCCAATTCTACCTATGTCAGATCGAGATAGAGTTGCGAAGCTAATAGTTGCAACTGGTGGATAAAGATGGCATTGCTATGTATTAACCAAGCTTCAAGGGTATACATTGTGCAAATCTGACATGCTGTTACTGGGTTGCTCACTTCAGTCCCAACGTGACTGTTCTACAATCTATACAACAGACTGGAAAACAGTTTCAAATGCAGATTTTCACGATCAAATCTGTAACGTAGAAGAATCTAAACTACAAAACGTAAAACAATATTAGTTTGCATGCCTTAAGACATGACGTTGCAAGTTTCTTCCTACAAGTCCACAGGCGAAGCATGGTGCACACAGATGTACCATTGACCATCAATCCTCTCAAAAACGTTAGTTACAAATTGTGCCCCCCAACTACTACCCTTTGTTCTAATAAATTCCACACACGTCGCGTAACCAACATCCCCTCTAAAATGAACTTGAACATTTTTCAACTCAATCTCCAGCGGGAAATCATAGTTCATCCATACAAGCTCCCAGCTTTCCATAACATCATCATAACCAATAACCCCACTGGCTCCTGGATGGACACAACAAACATTGTCACCTTTTGCCCAAAGGGCTTGCATGGAAGCCAGATCACCATTCCTGAATGCATTATAAAACCGTGCATTTGCTGCCAGTACTGAAGCCTTGCTATCCTCCTGAAGTGATCGAAGGCTATCCCTAATTTTTGCAGCTTGAATATAGTCCTCTTCTTCAATGGCAATCTGTAGGTCCCGTGTTAAGGCTTGTTCATCTAATATGATGCTCTCACCACTTAAAATTTCCCCAGAATCTTCACTTGTTACTTGACATGCTCTACACGACAAAAATCGGGATCCCTTCACAAAGGCTGCTGCTTTAAAGCAAATACAGAGTTAGATCACCCTGTTTGGAATAATTCTCGTACTGACATTCATTTCTAATCTAATAAAACAATTCAACTAAAAAAAATACACATATAGTAGATTTCTTTGCTTTGAATTAATTTTGGAGTAATAGAATTACTTTGTATTATTTTGTTTAAAACAATTACAAATTCTAGCAAAATCATATAACTTTTGGCACGATCTCATTTCTTAAAATTAAAAGAATATAATTCTATCCACCTATACGATTTTCAAACATGGGATTTGGGTAGAAAGAATTCAATCAAATCAAATTCTTGCATTTTTGGACTTCCAATAAAACCAAGTGAAAGAACAAACGAATTCCCAATGATAGCACTGCAGACACAGACAATATAATCAGAGAAAAAAATATAAAAATCAGTTAAGAAATCACATATAAAACTTACAAGCTCTTCCTTTGATATGCAGCTTGAGATGATAACAATGTGCCACTGAGAAAGTAGATGAAAACAAGCTGTTACCCCTTAGGGAAGGAGAGGAGAGATAGGAGAGCCTCTTGAAACTATTAATGCAAGAACCCTGCAGCTCTCTATCAATAAAATTTACCTACAACAAAATTGAAAGCTTAAGCAAGTCTGCAAAATAAAAACTCAATGTTTAAATTTTTACAATTTCAAGACCATTCACTCCCTTTAATGCCTTTAAAGATTCGTCTAAACAATAAATGATTCATTCAATGCTTAAATTTCTACAATTTTGAGACCATTCACTCCCTCTAATGCCCTTAAAGATTCGTCTAAACAATAAATGATTCACCAGTAAACTTTAATTTGCAAGGTATAATGCTAGAAAGACCAAACACTGAACTCCAATGGTTTTAACTTTTTATTTGTCTTTAAGAATTTTGAGAGTAATAAATTTTAATTTGGTCGGCACATAAATAACATGACAAACTGCTGCTGCCATTGTAGTTGTGATTCCCTAAATAAACTCTCCTCCCCAAAATCCCTAGTTGATGAAAGCATAAAACTAAGGGAATCTGAGCTCTCAAAATGCTAATTGATGGATAAATAAGAAAAGTATAACCAAAAGAGGGGGGAAAGAAAAATGAAAAATAAAAACTCACTTTGGAATAAAGGGTAGATCCACAGAGTGCCATGATTTCTACATAAACAGAGTCAGCCTTAGGCCTTTTTTCAGTCAGCAAAGCTCCAAGGCATCTACCCTTTGATCTGACCGGAGAAGAAGATAGAGTAGAGATGGGAGAATTAGGGCTGGCTAAGATGAATTTTGAATATTGGATGAGAGCATTTTGTTTCCATCGTACTCTTGGGTGAGTTTTGTCTCCTTCGACCTTCAAAAATTGTACTAGTCTTATATGCATATAGCAAAAAAATGTTAAAATAAAAAATAATAAAGATAAATATTAATATAAATTTTATTTAGTGCAACGTAATGCATGAACTAATTAATATTTTTTAAATTTATTTCATTATAGTTGATTTTTTTTAAAATTAAAGTCTAAATTTAATTTATTAATAAACAGTTAACTGGTTAATCGCTATGTGATCCGGTAATCATTAATCATTAATTAACTATTAAAATAAAATTTAAAAGTTCATACAATATACATATATAGATATATATATATATAAACCGTTTCACTATTAACAAACCAGCTAATCAGATATTTAAATTCAAATCTAACCACTAAACATAATTTTAAAAATTTAAATCTATGTTTATGTTCAATTGTACTAGTTAACCACTTAAAATTGATCGTTTTTAAGTCAATTTTTTAAATCGATTTAAATATTTTTTTTATTTTTTTATCTAACCATAAATATAATAATTATTTATGCAAATTGGACTAGACTTGTGCAAAAATAAAAAATAAAAGACCGGTTAGGGCAAACTCAACTGACTTGAATCCAATTCAAAACCGTATAAATAGACAACATGTTTAGCAGGAGCTTGATTGGATTTGGATAGGGATGGACTTAATCAGGTCAAATCAAATTTTGGGCATCAACTGGACTTTTTTAAAATTTTTTCTATACAAGTTTGAGCAAAGCTTGCGTGAATAAAGAATGGACCCAGCGCAGGCTAGATGGGTTCGACCCTGGCCGATCTAAACAAATTTAAATAAAAAAAATATAGTTGGTATGAATTGGGTGTTTAGATCCACTTGGTATAGTTAGAACCCATTTAGGCCACTTGATAGAGATCCATTTAGGCCAAATTTTATATGGATCATTTTGGATTTGGTTGAATGGGCATGCTTTTAAGTTGTATTGAGTTTGAATTAATTGTTTTCATCGAATTTGCATGAATTTTTCAGGTTGGACCAAATTTGACATGTCTAAATAAGAGGTATTTACTTTTAATATAGATAGCAAATGAATTGGGTTATAAATGAACAGAATTAGATCAAAGTCTAAATTGGCCATTATTTATGCATCATTAATGGATCAAGAACTGATTGAATTTGAACAAATTTGGGTGACCCATTATTTTAAATATCCATAAATACAAAATTAATTCACTATATATAAAGTTTCTTTATTTAGTATCTAATCACCATTTTGAGTCAGATCATTTTCAAGTTATTTCGGTTTCGATTTGAATAGATTTTTGAGTCAATTACATAATCAACTTTTTGTATCATAAAAATTTTTCAAATTGTCAAGATAAATTTTATTTTTTTGTTTTAGATGAATTTATTTAGATTACAGGTATGATCAAGTTTAATCCTTAATTTTTGGATCCATGTGACTTTTTGAGCTAAACACACATAAATAAAAGGTGTGGATTGCCTTCGGGTTAGATTGGATTTGGACCAGATCTAATCGAGCTGAATTGAGTTTGGACATAACTAATCAAGCTTTAAAAAAAACTCCTACACAAATCTGCATTAACTAAAGGCATGTCTGCCACGAGCTGGATTTTGGCCTAACCAAATCGAGTTGGATACAAGTTGAACCATTCTGGATATAATTGAACTTTAATTTTTTTTATGTAAGTTCATCTTAAATCCGTATAAATAAAATGTAAATTTGGTACGGATTTAATTGGATTGGGACCGAACTAGATTTCGGCCAACTAATCCAACTTTTATTTTTTTCTGTAAAAATCCGGTTGTACAATTATCCTACGTATTCTTGCTCGTGAACAAGTTATGTCACATGTTCCTAATCTAACTCTTAAATCCAACATGTTCCTAAATAACTAAGGTTGAAATATATTTTTTATAACCAACGTCTGTTGGTCGGAGTAAATTAGGGTTTCATCTCTTTTATGCATATTCCAAGTTCGATCCACAAACTTGGTATATGTATAAAAATTACGACATTGGGAGGGTTGCCCCTAACAATGGACCTCTACAGTACTCGATTCAAATTAATCAAACCAATCGGGCTTGAATATTGGGCAAGCGTAGCTTTTCAATATATATATATATATATATATATATATATATATATATATATATATATATATATATATATATATATATATATATATATATATATTATAACATACTTCTTGTAAATTGAATTTGATCACTTGCTAATTCGTTCCATTAGTTATTTGTTGAGAATTCATAACTTGTATGCTAAAAAAAAAAACTTCATGTTGAAATTATACCTTGTTCTATTCTCACATTTTATGTTATTCTTTATTTGATATTTATATAAAACTAATTAAATTTTTCAAGACAATGAGTCGTTCAAATTCTTTTTTTTTCACTTTTATTTTTTATTTCATTTATCTTTATAGGAAATTAATTAAGTATATTGATAATCTAAAAAAATTAAATCAAAAGAACTTACTAGAAATAGATCTGATCTAATTAAATTATTAGAAAAACTTTTAACCCTGATCTGTAAGGGATTTACACTCTAAAGTCTAAATCGGTTAAATTTAGGGGAAATTTTTTTTAATAATATGTTTTTAAAATATAATTATAAAAATTGGGTGTGTCAAAAATTATTTACAAAATTGGAGTTTTTTCAAAATCGCTATCACCTGTAGCGGTTTCAGATGTGAAACTCACAACCAAAATCTGAAAATTTCTTTTGAAATCGTTACACAGTACAGCGATTTCAGATTCTGAAACTGTTGTACTGTGTAGCAGTTTCAGATGTCAGATTTTGTATATGATAAAATATATTTTATTTTTGCTCATGGACTGAATTGGGCATGGACAATTCAATCATAGTTACACAAATCTCTGGGCCTTGTGAAATGGGGCTCATGTTGCAAGATTAATTTACTACTTTAAAAGTCCACATTGCCAATTCAAAAGTATTCTAAACCAAAATTACAAATATTTTTTTACCATTTAAATCTCATTTATAGCCACTAGTTGATAAAAATTAGATACAAAAATAAAATATCAGGCGTGACTAGAGATGATCGCGGGGCAGGGAGTGCCTCCCCACCTACTCCCCCGCGTAAGGGCGGGGTAGGGGCGAGACGGGGATCAATAGTACTTCGGGGGAAAAATTCCCTCCATCCCCGTCCCCGCGGGAATTCCCATCCCCGCATAAAAAATATTTTTATTTTTTTAAAATATTTAACTATAACTAAAATATAATATTTAATAATTAATTATAATTGAAATATAATATTTAATAATTAAAAATATAAATTCAATTACAAATCAAATTAATATAAATTTTAACAATTGATAAAACTAAAATTAAATATAATTTAAAACTAAATTATATAAATATAATTAAATTTCAGAGGCGGAAAATTTTCGAGACGGGGACCACAATTTCCATTTCCGTCCTGAATTTTAAGTCGGGAAATACTTTTTTCTCGTTCCCGTCCCTACGGGAGAATTTTTCAAGGATTCTCCACCTCATTCGGAACGATTTTCCACCAGGGACGGAGATTTTTCATCCCGTGATCATCTCCAAGCGTGACTGGTGCCTGGCTATTTGAAGAAAAATTACTATTATCCTTATTTTTGTGATGTGGGCTTTTATATACGCGGAAAGTATATATACACACAACTATGAAGCGAACTAGGTGAGAAATGAAATCTGTTTTGACTTGAAACTTTTGTCCACTAACTTTCAAACATCAATAATTCCATGTAATAATAGTAATTAAATAGCATATTCTCATATGTAATTTTTGTTTTTTTCAACATCAATAATATGGAATATTTTGACCTTGAATTACTAAAACCAAAAAAATTCTAATTTTCTATTTTTTTCATAAGTTAAAATAGTAATAAACTGCCATATAAAAAAGATTATTATTTTCTAGTCAATTTCTTTAATAATAATAATATGGAAATAATAATAAATCAAATATTTTTAGCGACGGAACTGCCGTCACTAATTTGTTGGCACGGCGATGTGACAGCTTAATTGGAATGTGGTATCCATTTATTTAGCTGAGTCGGTAAGTTCCATTAGCATTTAATGGAATTATTGATTGAATCCTTCAATTAAAAGGAAAATTCAAATTGGAGATTGACATTGTAAAATTTAAAAATCAAATATGATATTAAAAAATATATCCTATAGTTGAATTTCTTTTTTTTTATAATTATCCCTTATTTTTTTAAATAATTCAAGGGATGATAGTAATTTATCGGTTTAACGGTTGTTATTGAAAAATAGACCATGTTATCCCTAATTGTAAACTATTTAGGTTCCAATTTATTAAGCTATATATTATGATTTTAGTTTATGTTAATAAGTAACTATAAAATCTGAATTCAATTATAATTGATTTATTAAAAAAAATAAACGGATCAAAACAGATCGATATATTTTTCTTCAACAGCCAGGCACCAGTCACGCCTGATATTTTATTTTTATATCTAATTTTTATCAACTGGTGGCTATAAATGAGATTTAAATGTAAAAAAAATACCTGTAATTTTGGTTTAAAATACTTTTGAATTGGCAATGTGGGCTTTTAAAGTAGTAAATTAGTCTTGCAACATGTGCTTCATTTCACAAGGCCCAGAGTTTTGTGTAGCTAGGATTGAATTGTTCAAGCCCAATTCAATCCATGAACAAAAATAAAATATATTTTATAATATACAAAACTTGAAGTCTGAAATTGTTGCATAGTACAGCGGTTTCAGACTGAAACTGTGATGCTGTTTCAGAAGAAATTTTTAGATTTTAATTGTTGATTTTACGTCTAAAACAGCTACAGATGGTAACGATTTTGAAAAATAATCCCAATTTTGTAAATAGTTTCTGATACATCCTATTTTTGTAATTATTTTTAAAAACACATTATTAAAAAAAATTCCTAAATTTAGAGAGATAAAATGTAAAAACAGCAAATCTAAAAAAAATTCCAAAAGTCCCTTACCTGTTGGAATAAAAGAACTATTTATAGTGCTCCATATATTGCATGTTGAATTGGCGATAATTGAGTGTTAATGATGGTTATAATGATAATTGCAGTATTAGGTTTGCTAATTAGGGGTGAGCAAAAATCAAACAAAATCGAAAAATTGAACCGAATCGATTGATTTTTAATTTAGTTCGGTTTTTTATTTTGAATTTTAGAAAATTTTGCTTTTTTTGTTCGGTTTTTGAAGAAAAAAATAGCATAAAAATCGAATCGAACCGAAATTTATATAATTATATAATGTTTTTTATTTTTTTTATTGAATAATTATTTTATACATATAAATTATTTTATTTTGAATTGTAAATTATATGAGTACATTTATCAATTATTAATATTTATTTTTTAGGTGATAATTTAGAATTTTGACGATTAAATTGAAAATCGATTAAATGAAAAAAATTATTTAACGGTTTTGTTGTATTATTATTATATATTTTGGGATTATTTCTTTAATTTGAACTTTTATTTGTATAATTTAGATGTTTTTATTTTAATATATTATAATTTATAATTTTTAGACACAATATTTTTTTAAATAGTTTTAAATTTTAATTTTTCGATTAATCAAATCAAAACAATCGAAAATTTTAATTCGGTTTGAATTTAATTATTTTAAAATTTTAATTTAATTCGATTGATAAAAATAATAAAATTTTAATTTTTAATTATTTTAATTTGATTTTATTATTAAATCGAACCTATCGTTGTACAAACCTATTGCTAACTCATCAGTTTAGGCAAAGATAAAAAGTAGAAATGTCAATCAGTCAATAGAATGCTCCCAATCGGATCAAATGCTTGTAGGCCTTAGTTCTCATCAGAAATCCAATTGGACATTGAGCTTTGGATAAAGGCCTAACAATGAATAATATATAGTGTACTATTATGTACCATTTCTTGTTTTAACTTATCAGGAATCCAATTGGACATTGAGCTTTGGATAAAGGCCTAAAAATGAATAATATATAGTGTACTATCATTTACTATTTCTTATTTTAACTTTCAAGGCCGAATGTTGAAAGTATACCATTTATTTTAGGCAAACGCTTATCTAATGTCTGAATATAAATTTTTTTCCTTGAATTCCTTTACAAAAAAAAATGTTGATTGGACTTTTATACCTTATATAAGATAACATGCAATATCGCATAAATGGCACATTAATATATATGTTCTAAATTTCATTAATGGCGTGTAAATATGATTAGATTTAAACAATAAAAATACTTAAAAAATCATATAATCCTTTTTTGGCTTATACCTAGGACTGATGGCGCATTATGCTGGAAGATTTTCATTTTTTTATTGCATTTCTAAACTTTTAAAATTTTCTATATTATGCCCTTAAATTTTAAAATTTTTCACATTGAGACACTTTAAAAAGAAATATCATGCCTTTTAATGGTGATTGAAACACGCCTGAGTTTTGTTTGTAAGGGATTGTGTGTTATCTCATATTAAAATATAAGGATTTAATGAACTAAAAAATTTACTCTTGCTCATGTAACAAGCTTTCTCTCTTACTCGCGTAGTAAGCTTTTGTCCTTTTTTTTCTGTGTAATTCTTTCACTATGGCTTCTTCGTCTGTTACGGAAGACATAACCAAGCGTTGTGGACAAGTATCATTGGAAGATAGTTTAGATGAAGGTTTTATCTTGGATGATGAAGATTTCATTGATTAAAAATAAGGATCTTTCTCTCTGTCTCATTGGCAAAGTTGTTTCAAATAGATCCTTCAATACTGCAACCTTCAAAGCAATAATGGCAGAGGTTTGGCAACCGGGTAAAGGTATTGAAATTCAGGAGTTAGCTCCGAATCTGTTTAGTTTTGAATTCTTTCATACGATAGATATGAATATGGTTTTAAATGAAGGTCCTTAGTCCTTTGAACAAAGATTACTTGTTCTGAGGAAAATGGAAAACAACCTAAAAACATTGAGTTATTTGAGGTAGCTTTTTTGGGTGTAATGTTATAACCTTCCTATCGGATTCTGGATGGAACGTATAGGACAAAATATAGGAAACCATATGGGTTCATTTATTAGAGTAGATCCAAGAAGTTTGGATGGAAACTGGAAATCTTTCATTCGTATCCGTGTAATGCTGGATATAAGTAAACCTTTAAAGATCTTCATGAAAGCAAAAAAAATAGAGAGGCAAATGGGTGGTGATAAACTTCAAATATGAAAGACTTCCACACTTCTGTTTTCTATGTGGTGTTATTGGACATCAGGAAAAGTTATGTGAGAGAAGGTTTGAGAGAGATCTGAGCAATCATGTGTCAAAGTATGGCTCTTTCTTAGAGCTCCGGTGAGGAAGACCATATCTTACGTAGGTGAACGATGGTTTAGGGCAAATATGACGATGCAGAATTCAGGTTCAAGAGGTTCAGAGAATCACGGAGCTAAACATGGCTAATCGGTTAACTCCAATATTAGGCAAAAATCAGGTTTGGAGCACGACTCTAACGTCCTAGTAACAACAGACTCTCAACGGAATATCAATATGCCCTTGATTACAGGAAATCAACATGATGGGAGGGATCCAGGTTTTAAATATGGCAATAACAACGTGAATGGTAAGGATAATAATATTCTGAATAGGAGGTTTACAAGTGGAAAAGAAGCAGAAGATTTGGAGGACCCACATAATGTTTGTATTTTGGTGGCTAATAACAAACGGTGCCATTCGAATTTAACAGATTTGGTCACAACACCAACCTTTTCTTCTTGCGATTTACAAGATCAAGGGACTGGAGATTTACTTATGCTAGAGGCAAGACCTGGTGTTTAGGCCTGCCTTCAGTCATGATTGCCTTAGCTTGGAACTGTTGTGGTCTAGACCAACTACAAACAGTTCTTGAACTGAAGGAAATGGTCTCTTCTCTTCATCCCTCCCTTATTTTTCTGATGGAAGTTAAAGTTTCTCAAACTCAGATAGATAAAGTTTATCGTCATATTAAATTCAAAAGTAAATTTTCAATTTATGGTAGCAGTTTTGGTGGTGGTTTGGCTCTACTTTGGAAGGATGAACTCTCAGTCTCTTTTTGCTCTTTCTCTATGTCTCACATTGATGTCCTCATCTCTTCTTTTTCTCATCAACTTATCTGCTTTACTTGTTTCTATGGTAATCCGAGAAGAAATCTAAGACACCTTTCTTGTCAGTTGCTTTCCAGGCTTGCTGATGTTAATTACTGGCCTTGGGTAGTTATGGATGATTTCAACGACTTGTTATCAAGCTCTAAGAAGTTAGGTGGCAATCCCCATCCTATCTCTAATATCAATGCTTTTAGAGATACAGTCTAAGATTTCTGATATAGGGTTTTATGGTTATCGTTTTATATGGGAACGTTTTAAAGGTTCTCGTAATTGGATTAAAGAACATCTTGATAGAGGTTTATCCAATGATGCTTGGTTTAACTTTTTTCTTGATTCTTGCACTACTCATATGAGCATGGTGTATTATGATCATATGGCTATCTTACTGTCTACTACTTCTGGTAGTTCTAATCATAATTCTCGTTTCCTCTTCGATAATATCGGGCTACATGAACAAGATTATCGAGACTTAATTCATAAATGCTGGTTAGATGCTCTTGATCTTCCAGTTCTTCAATGTCTGAATTCTTATGCAAGGAATCTGTGCTCTTGGAGTCATTCTTTTTGAAGATGCTTTCAGGATGATATTGCTAAATGTAAACAGGATCTTAATTTTTTGAGGCCAAAATTTGATGCTGAGTCAATAGGGAAGTTTAAACAAGTAAAAGAAAAGATGGCTGGCTTATTACTTCAAAAACACAATTACTGGCAACAAAGGGCGAAAGTTCATTGGCTTAAAGAATGTGATTTAAATACAAAAATTTTTCATGCTTTTGTTTCCTCCAAAAAGAAGAAGAACATGATTTACCAGCTTCAAGATACGGTGGGTAATCAGATAGATTGGAGTTCGGGTTTTCATCAACATATCTTGAATTATTTTGAATCTATGTTCCAGTCTTCAACAAATTGCAATCTGAATTTTATTTCCCACATCAGGCCATGTGTTATAATTGTTCAGAATGAGGAGCTCCTCCGTCCTTTTAAAGAAGCAGAGGTTAAGGAAGCTTTATTTTCAATACATCTTGATAAGGCCCCAGCCCTGATGGATTTAATCCGGGATTTTTTCAATCTCAGTGGGAAATTATCGGTCCAGCAATATCATCTTTCATTCTAAATGTGCTTCATGCTGGTAATATACCTCTTGAACTTAATGAAACTATTATTGTCCTTATTCCAAAAAATAAGCAACCAAAATTTATCTTTGAGTTTAGACCCAAGTCTTTTTGTAATGTAGTTTACAAAATTCTCTAAAAAATGGTTGCTAACCGCATGAAAGCTTTATTGAATGTGATTATCTCAGAGAATCAAAATGCATTTATTCCGAGAAGGTTGATAACAGATAATGCTCTTCTCGCATTTGAAGTTGGATATTATCTTAATCATGGCTCCCATGGTAGTACTGGAACTATCGCTATGAAGTTGGACATGGCAAAATCCTATGACAAGATGGATTGGCGTTATTTGAAGGGAGTGTTGGAGAAATTGGGGTATGATAGTAAATGGATCAATATCATTATGATGTGTATCACTTCTGTCTCTTATCAGGTGTGTTCCAGTGGTCACTCTATGGATCCGATCTTTCCTCAAAGGGATTTGAGGCAAAGGGATCCACTATCTCTATATTTGTTCATTTTACGTGCCCAGGGTCTTTCAGAAGCTTTAAATGATTTGGAGAAGATAGGCTTGATTCACTGTTGCAAGATAGCCAGGAATGCACCAGCAATTAGTCATCTCCTTTTCGCGGATGATTCATATCTCTTCTTTAAAGCAACGTTAGATGAGGCAATGAAGATTAAGAACTGTCTTTCTAGTTATGAAATTACTTCAGGTTAGTCAGTCAATCTCCAAAAATCATCCCTGAAATTCACCAAGAATGTTGATCCATTTATGCGTCGCCTTTTTTGTGATCTTTTGGGGATATCGGCTTCTCAGCATTTGAAGAACTATCTTGGCATGCCGATGTATGTGGGACAAAACAAAAGTCAAGTGTTTGCCTTCATCAAAGACAGAATCTGGAAATGTTTTAGTCATTGGAGGAATAAGTTTCTTTCATTAGTCGGAAGGGAGATCCTTATCAAGTCAGTTCTACAATCGATACCATCTTATATCATAAGCATATTTTTCATCCCCAATAACATCTGTGATTCTATTCACCGGATGTTTAATAAATTTTGGTGGCAATCAAGTGGTTCTAGTTCAGGAGGCATCAACTGGTGTAGATGGAATCTTTTATATGCTCCGAAAAAATTGGGAGGGCTCAATTTCAGAAATGTTAAAGAGTTTAATGTCGCGCTACTGGGAAAATAATTCTGGAGAATATTAACCAATCTTAGCTCTCTTGTTTCAAGAGTCTTTAAAGCTAGATACTTTCCCAACAATAATTTCTTTCAAGCTTAGTTAGGAAGAAGGCCCAGTTACACATGGAGAAGTATATTAGCGGCAAAAGATTTGGTTACTCATAACTTAAGGTGGAGAGTGGGGTCTGGTGAGCATATTCTGGTCTATAAAGATGCATGACTGATTGATCCTTTGAATCTAAGAATCACTTCTACTTCGGTACCAGCTCTTGTTAATTCCCCCGGTCTCTGCCTTATTAAATGGTAACTCTTCCTGGAATGCCCCTTTAATTCTAGCGAGTTTCTGCAGAAGTGATGCTGAAAGAATGCTTCAAATTCCTCTTACCACTTTGCCTTGTCAAAATGTTATGTTTTGGCCTTTAGAAAGTACGGGCCAGTATACAGTGAAGAGTGGATATCGTGCATCACATAGCATGGTTCAGCCTCTGTTGAATTGTAATTTTAATTGGCAAAGACTTTGTAATTTAGCCTTATCCCTCAAGGTGTGTATCTTTATTTGGAGATGTGTTGTTAATGTTCTTCCTACTAGAAACAATATGTTTTTAAGACATGCAGTAGATTCCTATTTGTGTCCTTTTTGTCCTCCACCTTCTACTGAAATAATTCATCATGTGTTATTCTCGTGTCCTTCTTCTCAAGCAATTTGGCTTGAAAGTCCACTAGGCTTTTGTTTTGATATTAATGCTTATTTGGATTGTATCATTGGTAGCTGGTTTGGGTCTTTACATCTTGATGAGATTCACCAAGGTTTGTTTTTGATGTCGAATATTTGGTTTAAAAGAAACAAATTTGTCTGGGAGCAGCATAGAATGAGCAATGGGGTGGTTCTTCGTATGTCTAGATGTTCTCTTTATCAATGGGAAGTAGTGCATCATAAGGATTTTAATTTCAATAACTTTCTTACTTTTCCTTTGCTGGAAGCTTGGACTCCTCCTCCTACCGGTTATATTAAATGCAATACTGACGTGGCCTTATTCAAATCTAAAAATCGTGTTGGTTATGGTTGGATTTGTAGGGATTCCTTCAAGAATTTTATTATTGCTCAACATGGTTTTTTTCTTGCCCTCTTGATCCCCTCATTGCACAGGCAATGTCAGTAAAGGAAGCTTTAAAATGGTTAAAGGAAGAAAGTTTTGATCAAGTGCAAGTTGAAACTAATAGCTTTATTCTCTATCAAGCACTGTCCTTCCCTTCTTCGAATAATTCTCATTTTGGACTTTTAGTTCATGATTGTATTTATTTAAGTCTTTCATTCCAAAGTTATTTGTTTTCTTTTGTAAGAAGGTCTGGAAACGACCTTGTCCATTTGTTAGTTAGGACTTCTGTTGCTTCTTAGGAAGTTAGATTTTCACCTCCTCCTCCTTGTATCCAGCAGTTGCTTTAATGAAAATGTCTATTCTCTTTCAAAAAAAATATAAAGATTTAATTAAAAAAATTATAAAAGGATACCATATAAAAAAATTTTAAAAATTTAGGGAATTGAAAATTTAGTTTACCTTTTATATTTTATTTGATATTCATTGAAAATCTAATTTTATAACCTAAATGAGCTCCAAATGAATTAGTTTTTCCTTTTCCAATCATTCAGTATAATGAAGTTAAAAAAAATGTTGAAATACTTCTTTTGAAAAACATCAAACTAAATTAATAATGAAATCAAACCGTATATTTCAATTCAGAATGGTAAATTAGTGTAATTTCTTCATTGAATTTGGGTCTTTTAGGGGATATATTGGCTTCATAGTTCTTGTTGTCCATGACCACAGAGGAAAAAGGAGACTTAAACAACAAATGGAGAAATAGTTAAACCAAAGTCTTAATGTCTTATCAGTTTAATTTTGAAATTTTTTTAATTTTTGATTTTCATTTATTTTAGTCGAGTTTAATTTCTCCTAATAATATTTTTATAATTAGACATTATGCTTTAAAAAAAGGGAGTTTCACAAAAATACCCAAAAAAAAAAGCTTCCCTCAAAAATACATCTTCTTTTTTTTTTCCTTTTTAAAATTACCTTTTTTAAAATTTTCATTTTTAAAAATACCACTTTTTTAAATACATCATTTAACTCAAGAAATCCTCCTACAAACTTTCAAATTACGCATGTACCTCAGATTTCCTCGCCTTCGTCCACATCCAGCCAGTAACACCACCGTTTTCAGAGAAATATGAACTTGCAGCCACCGCATACGGCAGATGGCAAAATTTCTTCTTTTCCGAAACAAAAATTTAACAAATTCTGTATATGATTATGTGTCATTTACATTCTCTTTGTCTTGGTATTTCTGGAATATGAATCCACATAAAAAGCAACATTATCGGCATAAACTTGTACAAAGAGGTTAGGGCAAAATGGAAGCTATATGTAAATCTCCATTAAAGCTTCAGTCCCTGATTTACAGAGGACATTCAAGAAAAACAAAAGCCATAAAAATTAAAATAAAAAAATGAAACGAAAGAAACTCAAACTGTTTAAGTTTCGTGTGACTCGGCATATTTACAGAGAAAAAAGAAAACAAAACTAAAGAGATCTCTTGATCTTCTCTGTATATCTCAAGGATCCAAAAAAATAAATAAATAAGAAGAAGAAGACGAAGTGCAATTCATAAGAAATCCTCCGTAAGCAACGAACCAAGAAGATCCTCAAGGTCACGTGACCCAAGACCGAGTCGAAGCGCTTCCATGACTCGCTCAAAAACCAGCACGGTACAAAGAATCCTAAGCACCCCTTTTTTATCGTATCCGTACTCTTGAGCATACTTATTGAGAAAACAGATGAAGATCGGATTATTCAATTTTGGAGATAGACAGGTGAAAAATGGTTGTAAATAAACAGAATTTAGAAGCATTAGGAGTTAAAAAGCAAAAGCAGTGAAAGAGAAAGAGAAGAAATGGTGGGTGTGAAGAAGGAACATAAGGAATATATATATAAAGAGCAAGACATGGAAAGGTGATGATGGAGCAGAGAGAGGAGGTTAAAAGGTACAGGTACGAGTACTTGCCAGGTACAATTCTAGTGTTTTTTTTATTTTTATTTTTATTTGTTTTTGATAGAAATACCATATTAAAAAATAAAATAATGAAAATGCATTCAAAAATTGTATTTATTATCAGATACCAATTTAGAGACATTTATTGTATGATAAAGAAAATAAATATCGTGTTAATTCCTTCATTACATGTTATGATGTTAGTTTTTATTTAAGGAATATATTTTTGCTCCATGTTTCATTAATTTTCAAGTTAGGTTTAAGAAAAAATTTAAATTGATAGAATACATAGTTTGTGCAAATGCATTTTTAGGGAGTTCTCATCTTAAAGATTGATTAGATAGAAAAGTGCAACGCAAGATACATTAGAAGCTGCCACTCAATTAAATAATTACAAGGTTTGAGCATACTAAAAAAAGGTTTGAGACATATTTGTCTCCTTTTAAAAACTTTTTAATTGTGACTTTTCTTTGAAAAATGTAAAACCATTTTAATAATAAAATACCAATTATATTTGGAGAATTTTTTTTGAGCAAGGAGAAAGTTTGTTTGTTAGTAATTGAATAAAACATTTTAACTAATTACAACAATAAAATAAATAAGCAATTCACATCTCGAAAAGTCTAAAAACGAAATTTCTATTAAAAGCACTAAAAAAATAAATAATATAATCTAGATTAGGGAGAAAAAATATGGTATACCGACTGGTATACCAAAAAATAGAACATATGTATTCTATGGAATATGATATACCGGCTGGTATACCAAAAAATAGAATTACAATTATTTTCTGAATTTTGATATATCATGTGGCATAGATGGTATACCAATTTCAAAAAATTTAAAATATTTAAAATAAAAATACTTTAAACCACTAATTTATAATCCAATACTCATGTTTGAATTGGATAAAAATCACAATTTTCGCAACCATCCTCAACAAGATAATTGCAATTGAAAGATAAATTTTACATTACACATTACAATCAATTTCATATTTGAAATTAACTTAGATATATTGTCAAATAATAATCTATTATTGGCGCCCTATAAATATTAGTACATGAAAAGATACAAATCATATGAAAATATTTTTCATTTTTCATTTGTAATCCACTTATCATGAACATTTCGAATTTGATAATTTTTATTCACTTATCATAAAATGTAATTCACTTTTTTTTAGCTTTAATTAATAGTTAAAAAAGTCTATTATTAATATTTAATTTAGTATTTCAAATGTATAACATAATTTCAATTCTTTTAAACTGGTATACCGGTGGTATACCTGGTATACCACTAGTATACCTGGTAAAACAGAATGTATACCCGGTATACCGGTGCTATACCTTCAATTTTGAAATTAGGTATACCACCGGTATACCTGATATATCACCCGGTATACCTGGTATACCAAATGTATACCTGGTATACCGGTGGTATACCAAAATTCAAAATACAATTTTAATTCTGGATTTTGGTATACCAGCTGTATACCGGTGGTATACCAAAATCCAAAATAGAATCTCAATTTTGGATTTTGGTATACTGCTGTTATACCTAGTATACTGGTGGTATACCAAAATTCAAAATACAATCTCAATTATAGATTTTGGTATACCGCTGGTATACCTGGTATACCGCTGGTATACCAAAATCAAGAATAAAATTTAATTTTGATTACCATTCATAAAAAGTAAAAACAACAAATAAATCTCCACTCTCTGCCATATCTTTCATTCTATCATACCATTTTAATTTAAATATGAAGTTGGTTACTACTTTGAATGAACAAAATAAAACAAGCTTGAGAATAAGAACTTTAAATTCTAAGCAAAATAACAGTAGTTTCTCTAAGATATGGTCTTTCTCAAGATCTTCTACAGATTCGGAC
Source organism: Excoecaria agallocha (assembly GCA_037975025.1). NCBI lineage: Eukaryota > Viridiplantae > Streptophyta > Magnoliopsida > Malpighiales > Euphorbiaceae > Excoecaria > Excoecaria agallocha. The sequence continues at coordinate 7,125,646 of CM075819.1, forward strand.
AGTGTAAGTACTTCTGTGACATATTGCAATAATAGTAAAGAATGCAAGTTATTTATCATATCTTTTATTTTATCATATGTTGCAGTCTTGCAGAAAACAATTAGAGGTTTCTTTATATAATTGGTCCTATTGCAGCAATTATGGATTGATCCTCTCTAAATTCCAACAATTTTCTCCATTGGCACTTTGGCTGAAGGTAAACTTTATTCTCTGGTTACTCTTCAAATTCAAGTAATCAACTTGTGAATTCAAAAGTTAGTGGAGAGAAGACAAAAGGTGTCGCACTACAAAATCAAGATCATGAAGCCAATAAACCTGTTCTGTATCTAAGACTAGCAGGCAAAATGAGGCAACTGGCCCTGTGGATGGATCTAGAAAGAACTCCTGCGAAGGTTGCTCAGTAAAACAGGGAAGACCTGGATTAGGACCCAGGTACAGCAGTCTTGACTTTACAGAACTAGCAAACCAGGATTTCTCTCTGAGCTGCAACCATAACTTAAAGTATGAGAAAAGCCTAGATAGTATTTCAAGATAAGCAAAACCCTGAATGATAGACATGTCTAAAAATCAATACATTAGAAGGAACTAGGTATCAAAAAAGGATAATTTCTAGAATACAACATTTGAGGCAAAATATGTATCAAAACCCCTGACTCAAAGTTCTGAGCAGACTTACTGCAGATTTCAATCAATATCTATATACAGAAGTTAATGTGTATGAATATGTGCACGCCTAAGCACCAACTAAATGAAAATAAAATTGAGGTACTACTGAAGAGTAAAAATAACAAGAATGTGAAACAAAATGGTTTTGGTTTCGTAGCAGGTTCATTTACTACCAATCCTTGAGGAACTGGCAAGCTAAGAAGGCCCAGCAAAGTGATCCATCTCATGGATCAGAAATATCTTTAAAACCATCCTCTCAGCGATGTTTTATTTTCTAAATACAGAGCAAGAGCCTTGAATCCGATGTTCAAAGTCTGAGACACCCATGTGAGATTTTCACCAGTTTAAATTCTCCAACCTCAATAACTACTAGCTGTTGGAGTATGGTTCTCCCAAGACTCACTTTACAATGTCTAGTTAAAATCATCTAGTCCCCAAAATCTAATTCAGGTTGTTGTGCTGATGTAATTTTCAATGGTTCCATATAAATCACAAGGAACATAAAATTTTAAGTTTTATGCTAGCAACAATACCTATGCTGAGGATAATCATAGCTAACAATAACCTTTAGTAGCATTTCTTATATTCTAATATTGACATTACCTGATTAGTAGTTCAGAAACAAGTAATAATGCAAATTTAAATCCAAATACTTTTTGATAAATCAAATTTCTCTTGAGAATATCACAATATTTGCAGACACTATGCCATGTAATTTGATCATCATTAGGTCAGATAAAACATATGCCTGTAGTTACAGGTACCTGAAGCTTCAATGAATCAGGATGTGCCCCATCAATAACATCAACCTTTCCATTGATCCGAAATTGCTCCCAAGAGTCAGTAAAATACCAAAATATCTAGAAAAAGTAAAATTTAGTTTGAAATACTTAATTTTGTGATTCATGGTCGTAACAAAAGTAAATAAACAATTCTGGTAACAACCGTGAGCGAGAAAGTGAATGCAATATTTAGCTGGAAAAAAAAAAAGTAGCCTTATTACCTCGGCAAAAGGACATTGCTTAAGTTCTTCAATCTGCTTATTCAAATGTAATAAATAATGAACTAATTGAAATGTGCTTATTATCAGATAGTAATATAAGATTCATTATTAAAAAAAATATGAAGGCACATCCTGTTTTACCAAGTTAGAGATCAAATAGACCTCATGGCTGGTGTCAAGAGAGATGGCAGTTTATAACACGTTTTGGAACATCCTATTGCCAGTTAATCTGCAAACAATAAATCCTGCTCAATGAACGACATGTCGTTGAGAAAAAAGCTAACCTTTCGAGTTCTGCAATCTGTGTTGATTTGGATCCTGTCACTACTCTCTTCAAACCCCCTGCAAAACAACGAAAAAGCTTCTCATTACACCAGAAAATTTCATATAACCAGACTCGCCCGGCGCAAATAGACAGTACCTGGAAACGACAGTGCGATTGGAAGGTCTCCCATCACATCCAACAGTAGCCTAAAATCCAAAGAAAACAGGAACAAAATTAACCAATCGCCCCCCGAACTGAGATTAGATGCAGATATATAAATAAATTCAGAAAGGAGCACCAATTGGAAGAAGGTAGAGTGCTTGAGGCGGGAATTCGACTCTAGTGCGCAAAGCAGAAGCTGCTTCCATGGAGCTGTTGCGGTTACTGTTCCCATATTTGTTCCACTTTCATTACTTTCAGAAACTCCGTTGTGTTGGTTACACGTTTTGGGATTAACAATGGAGGAGGAAGGGGGATAAAGCCACCGCTATCGCTAGAAGAGAAACCGAAGAAGCAAACGAGAGGGGAAAGGCGACGCCGACGTTGGCTGGTCGACGGCAGATTTGAAAAAGAAGGGAAAAAATGCAGGTGTGGAAAATGAATCGCGAAGCTGCTGGGAGCGTGAAGAAGGAGGAGAAAAAAGAAGACAAACTGAAATATGGTTAAAAATAAAAGAGGTATTTTTAAAAACATAAATTTAAAAAAATGTATTTTTAAAATAAAAAAATTGATGGAGGTATTTTTAAAAAATAAGGTTAAAAAACGGTATTCTATATAAATTCCTCTTAAAAAAACAGTCAAATTTTCATTTAAAATCGTAGCTCGTGTCTTAAAAAAATTTGGATCCATATCCATAAACGAGCCCAACTCAGCATAAAAAAAGGCTAATGAAACTGTGAAATGGAAGCAGATGAGTTTGGGCTGTGGAAGAGCCCAATTCAGCATAATGCCCAGTGGAAAATGTCTTACATATAATTTTCTCATTCTCAAAGGTCAAAATCTTTTTCTTTTTCAAAACATCCATTTATTATGTCTTAATTAAATAAACTCACGCAGGGAAACGTTTTCATATATTCTTTTTTATTTTTTATTTTTCAAACCTTCAATAAAGAATCTCAAAATAGTCATTTTCTATATAACAAAAAATGGCAAATGAGATAAATGAAAGGTACATTGATTTGGTTAAATTGATTGTATAATAATCAGAAAATATCATTTTCAAAGTGGTCTGCCTCGTTGTGTCGGTTAGTGAGCAAATATTCAATACATGCGAACGCACATTTAATTCCTAGAGCCCACATGTTTCTTTAAGCGGCATGGGCGTTCAATTTTGAACGTTTTTCCAAGTCAAAGTCAAAATTTTCACCATATTGACCTTTTCATCATCCACTTTCTCAACCCTTTTTTTTTTAATAATTATTACGACCAACACTTTCTCAACTCATAATTGTTACTCCCCAGTTTTCAAAATACTTTAAAAAATATATATTTATTTCATAATACATAATATTTTGATATAATCAATATATATTAATTAATTTTTATTAAATATACTTTTACTTAAATTATATTTATAAAAATAATTTTTAATATATATTAATTATACTATATAATTAATATAAAGATAATAAAAACTTTTAATTATAGAGTAATTACTATTTTTAAATATCATATATTATATTCTAACATCAATTATTTTGAAATGGAGTAATTATCCTAACTTAACTCTAATTGCATTCCCATTCACACTCAAATCCTAAAATCAGAACATTGTAATTATCAATTCCCCATCTCATCAAAATAGAATGCTATTTTAGTGGGTAGTAAATGCTTGAGACACATGTGTACATACCGTAATTAAATATAAATATATTTTCTGTACAATGAATATTTGTTTAATTTTCAAGTGGATTTCTTTTTTTTCAATGGATAGAGTAATTAAATAATGAAGGTAATGGAAGGGCGGCCGCTGACAAATCAGCATTGGCCGCCTCAATTTAGAGTTTATTTATTTATTTAGGCAAGATGGAGTAATATCTTTCTATAAAGCAAATGCATGGTCAATAATTGGATTTGACCAAATTCATTCGTCAACCGCACGATTCGCAGTTCAGAATCGGAACAAAAAACTCTATACACCAGAAATAAAAAAGGCCAATCGGCTTATATTATATTTGATTATTTGTTGATGGGAATAATTTGCAAGCATTAACAGCCTAATTTCACCACTATTCAATCCATTCTCCCACTTTATCTCAAATAGTTTCAATACACCATAACTATTTGTATTTTAAGCATGAAATTAGAATAATAATATTTTAATTATTAATAAAATAAACTTAATTATTATATCTCATAAATTGTTTATTAGATACTGAACTAAGTATTCATTAATAGTAACTCATGATTAACCAAAACCTTATACTCCCTCCGTTTCATTTTAAAATACACTTTTCTCTATTTTAGTATGTCGCATTTCAAATGTCTTTTTTGAAATTCAAATGATATATTTACATGTATACTCCTATTTATTATACAACTTATTAAATATTTTTTTCTTATTACTCTCTTTTTTAACTAAAATTAAATGAAATTCTTGAACATATAAAATGATATTTTTGTCAATTACTATAATTTTTTTTATGAAATTGAGATATTTTAATCATTTTCTTAATTTTCGTAAAAAATAAAAAAGTACATTTTAAAATGGAATGAAATAAGTATTTAATTGTATATAAAAATATTATGACAATTCCATCAATCATCTAACTAAACAATTTAATGAATTTGTCATCTAATTATTTTAATAATTTAATTTTATTTACTTTTAATGTCACTTAATAATTACTTCTCTGTTTTTGACAACAATGCCAATATAAATATATACTCCTCCATTCTTAAATGTTTGACATTTAAGATTATTTATCAAAATCAATAATCTATTAAATAGGCTATGTAAATATTTAATTTATCCTTATTATTCTCCTTCTAAAACTTTATTTTCCATACTAATATTTTCTCTCTTCTTAATTAATTAGGGACAAATATAGAACAAACTAACCAAAAACCTTTAAAACGGCAACCGTAAAAGAATTTTTTATCCAACCGTAAACGTCAATCAATAAAAAATGGAGGAAGTAATGCTTATTGAAATGCATGTCTCCATATAGTATTTTTTGCAATCAAATGGGGATTTACTATTATTATTATATGATTAATTTAATTTAAAGATAATATTTAATATTATTTATTAATACAATTAATTTCAACCCGAGTAATTAATAGTTGGTAGTTAATTGGCTAGATGCAAATTATCCTTATAATGATTCAATTATATATAATGAAATTTTAGTTGTAGATTTAATAATGAAAAAGAGATAAAACCAAAAATTTTTAGGAGGGAATTAATAATTGAAAGGTTTAAAAAAAACGTTTAGACTTTTTTGTGGGGTAATTATCTATTCTCTGTTATTTTTTTTTTAAGATTTTGCTCAAATTTCTCAAATTAATACAAACATAATGTAGAAAAAGACGATAAAATGTTAATCTCCTAAAGTTAACTTTGAAATAAATTTTAATTTTATTTATATTTATTTATTTTATAAAATTTTAAATATATTTTAATTAAGTAAATTGTTTTGCATTTGAATTTGAAATATTTTCACAGGATAATAAGTATTTCTTGACTAAATTGAACTTAAGTTTTAACAAGTTGGTTAATATACGTTTACTATTTAGCTAAGCTGAATTATAGATATATTATTGATTTTTTTTTCAAAAAAATTGAATTAACCAAAATACTAAATTATCTTATAATTCATTTTAAATTTGTTGAAAAGAGAATCAGATTTTCAACAATTGGATTTTTAATGAGGTAGGAAATTGAGTAGTCAAGTGACAATGATACCACTGAGTGCTCATTTTTAAATTTGATGCCATCTAGTGTTTGCAATTGATAATATGAAAGAGAATAATAATAATAATAATAATAATAATAATAATAATAATAATAATAATAATAATAATAATAATAATAATAATAATAATAATAATAATAATAATAATAAAACTTAGATATAGTAATGTGCATATGGCCACATAAACATATAGAGCTAGGTAGCCGTAGGTGAGGTTGAAAGGTGGTTGTCATGTTATGTTCAAGTGCCACGCTTCATAGTTCATATAACCAACAAAATACGTAAAACCACCGAACAAAGGGAATTGCCTGAGCTGTGGTTGGGGCCATAACACATGGCATTTCGGATTTTAAATGCTATATTGCTATGTACTTCTCTTCCTTCTGCCTTATGACTCTTGTGTATCTCTTTTTGCCCTTTTATTCCCCTCGCCGATGGTTGATTAGAAGTGCAGGAAATTTCAATTTTAATGATATTTTGTAGTTATGATTATAATTTAAAAAAAATGTTGAAAAAGTTGTTTACCGACCTAAGCTTCCTACCTATCTATATATGCAAGCTCTCTTAATATGTAGATAAAGGTCAAGTAAGGGGAAGTATCTGCCTAATTTGCATAATTACATCTTATGGTTGGACATTCTCTTTTGACGATTATTCTAAAAATTAACTGCTTGTCCTGCTACGTGCATGACATTTTATGGTCTATAAATCAAAGTCTATTTACGTCTTAAAGTTACGTAAAAAAATTTATTGCACATTTAAATTTTTCAATTTTTTTTATTATACATCTGAATTTAGTAAAAAGACATTCCCATAAATTGGGTCAATTATACCGGTGATCACTAAAATTTAACTATTGTAATTATGTGATCACTTAACTTCGATTTGTATCAAAAAAATTACTAAAATTTTATTTTGTAACGAAAAAATTACTTAAATCGAAATATTGAAAATTAGACAATCGGATCATGTAATACACTCGTATAATAAGTTCATGTCAGCAAAAAGTGACACATCACCATCTTACTCTGGACAAAGTTTAACTGATTATTAGAATTCTGTACATGAAGACACTCCAACTTGAAAAATCAAATTTTATGATGCTTTGTTATCCTTGGAAGTTTTTTTTTTGGACTTGAGTTGCTGTAAATGTGTTACATAGCCATATTTATAGACTTGAGCTATTGCTTTTTGGAAAGAATGGTTGAAAATGGTGGAATTTCATCCCACTACCCACATAAAATGGGCAAAAAAGATATAAAAGGGGAGGATAAGGGCAGTGACCATAAAATTGAAAATAAAATAATGGGCAGACATCCAAATGCACATGCAATTCGTATTCCTAAGCTAAACCGTAAAAAAAATGTTCAAGTACATGTGGCCTAACAGTGGATGTAAACTAATTAATCAACGCACAGTATTTTTCTCAAATTTTTTTAAAATTAAAGTTTAAATTCAGTTTGTTAACAACCAGACTAAATGTGATCGCTTAAATATTAATTATTGATTAATAATTGGAAAAATTAAATATATATGTGCGTATTTATAAAATTAAAATATAAAATTAAAATAAAATTTCAAATTATAAAAATTTAATATTAATATATTAAAAAATATATATAAATATTCTGTAAAACAATTAAAAAATAAATTAATGTTAATTTATCACTTATAAATATTGATAAATAGATAATTTTCATAATTAAAATATAAAATATACTAAAATCATATTATTAATAAAAAAGACACTTAATATATTAATTTTAAAACGTTAAAAAAAAAGACACTTAGCATTTAGTTTAGCAATTCATCCTAATAGATAAATACCGATGACATGTTGGAGAAGTCTAAAGCTTCGGAAGATCATCGGTAAAAGGAAAATGAAAGATCGGTGGATTTTTGATCAGAAAATCTCTGACGGTTAAGTTAGAATACTTATGATAAGGGGTGTATATTCTGTAAAAAAAAATTGAAGAACCCCCTGCTTACTTATATTTCTTCCTTTTATAGGCATGATATCCGTTTCTTGGGGGTAGTGGGATGAAATGCCACTACTTTCGGCCATTCTTCCCACTTCTCCTATTGTTAGGGGAGACGTGGGGGGAAGAGGTAACTATTTTTCTTGTCATGCCAGTTACATTTTCTGCTATTGGCCTGGCTATGGATAGACTCCTTAGAGTTCGATTGATTTGACCTCTTGGTTGGTAAAGGTTTACCCGAACTCTGTCAGCTTACCTAGCTTTTAGTCGAAATTATTCGAGTTGTTAGCTAGGTTTTGTTATCATAAATCCCCCCTCCCCCCCAAGTGTGCGACATTTATGTCAGCAATGTTGGAGATATCATTTTTATGGGGATTGCTCTGCAGCACATACAACCATGGTAAGCTATTCATCTGAGTGGCTTAATTAGTCTTCGTAGCTAGAATGGTGAAAATGCTTGTGAGCTTAACTGAGGTGTTCGTGATGAACATGTCTGATTGAGCTAAAAAGGACTCATGACGAACATGCTTAGTGAGCTTGAAGTGCTCATGGCAAATATGCCTAATGAGCTTTTGACCTTTGTTCATGGCGAAAACGCTCATTTGAGCAGAGTTATTAATGAAGTGCTTGTGGTGAACATGCTTGGTAAGCTTAAGATGAACTTCTCATGACGAACATGCCTAGTGAGCTCTTGGAATGCTCATGGCTAATATGCCTATTGAGCTTAAGATGAACTGCTTATGGCGAGCATGCCTATTAAGCTTAAGGCAAATTGCTCATGGTGAACATGCCTAATGAGCTTTTGAAATGCTCGTAGAGAACATTCCTGGTGAGCTTAAGACGAACTTCTTATGGCGAACATGCCTATTGAGCTTAAGACGAACTGTTCATGGCGAACATGCCTAGTGAGATTTTGAAATGCTCGTAGTGAACATGTCTGGCGAGCTTAAGATGAACTACTTATGGCGAACTTGCCTGGTGAGCTCTTGAAATGTTCATGGAGAAAATGCCTTATGAGCTTAAGATGAACTCCTCATGAAGAACATGGCTCGTGACTAGAGTACGTATGATAGTTAGGAATGGAGCTCTTGCCAAGAGTGCCGTATGAGCTAGGAAAGGAGCTCGTGGCGAGAGTGCCGCATGAGCTAGGAAAGGAGATCATGGCTAGAGTGTCGGATGAGATAGGTATAAACTCGTGATCAGAGTGCCATATGAGCTAGGAGTGCGAGCTCGTGGTGAGAGTGCCACATAAGCTAAGAGTGAAGCTCGTGACGAGAGTGCCGTACGAGCTAGGAGTGTGAGCTCATGACGAGAGTGCCATATTAGCTAGGAAAGGAGCTCATGGTTAGAGTACCGTACAAGCTAGCAATGGAGCTCGTGGTGAAAGTGCCATATGAGCTAGAAGTGTGAGCTTATGGCGAGAGTACCACGTGAGCTAGGAGTGAAGCTCATGATGAGAGTGTCGTATGAGCCAGGAGTGGAGCTCATGACGAGAGTGCCATATAAGCTAGAAGTGTGAGCTTATGGCAAGATTGCCACATGAGCTAGGAGTGAAGCTCTTGGCGAGAGTGCCATATGAGCTAGGAGTGGAGCTTGTGGCAAGAGTGCCATATGAGCTAGGAGTGTGAGCTAGTGGCAAGAGTGTCGTATGAGCTAGGAATGTGAGCTCGTGGCAAGAGTGCCATGTGAGCTAGGAGTGAAGCTCATAGTGAGAGTGTCGTACGAGTTAGGAGTGTGAGTTCATGGCGAGAGTGCCATATTAGCTAGGAAAAGAGCTCATGGTTAGAGTATTGTATGAGCTAAGAATGGAACTCGTGATGAGAGTGTCGTATGAGCTAAGAGTGAAGCTCATGGTGAAAGTGTTGTAAAAGCTAGGAGTGTGAGCTCATGCAAAAGTGCCATATTAGCTAGGAAAGGAGCTCATGGTTAGAGTGCCGTATAGTTAGGAATAGAACTCATGGCGAGAGTGCCATATGAGCTAGAAGTGTGAGCTCGTGGTGAGAGTGCCATGTGAGCTAAGAGTGAAGGTCATGGCAAGAGTGCCGTATGAGCTAGGAGTGGAGCTCATGGCGAGTGCCGTATGAGCTAGGCATGTGAGCTTGTGGCAAGAGTGCCACATGAGCTAAGAAAATAGCTTCTGGTTAGAGTGTCGTATAAGCTAAGAGTGTGAGCTCATGGCGAGAGTACCGTATGAGCTAGGAAAGGAGCTCGTGGCGAGAGTGCTGCATGAGCGAGGAAAGGAGTTTGTGGCTAGAGTATCGTATAAGCTAGGAATGGAGCTCGTGGCGAGAGTACTGTATGAGCTAGAAAATGAGCTCATGGTGGGAGTGCCGTATGAGCTAAGATCCTAGCTTGTGGCTAGAGTATTGTATGCGTTAGGAGAGGAGCTTTTGATAAGAGTGTCGTATGAGCTAGAAGAGAAGCTTGTGGTGAGAGTTCCTTATGAGCTAGGAGTGTGAGCTAGTGGCGAGAGTGCCGTATGAGCTCGTGGATGGCTTGTGACTAGAGTACCATATGAGCTAGGAATAGAGCTCTTGGCCAGAGTGGCGTATGAGTTAGGAAATGAGCTTATGACTAGAGTGCCATATGAGCTAGGAATGGAGCTAGTGGCGAGAGTACCGTATGAGCTAGGAATGGAGCTCATGGCAAGAGTGTCGTATGAGTTAGGATCTTAACTTGTAGCTAGAGTGCCGTATGAGCTAGGAGAGGAGCTCGTGGTTAGAGTGCCATATGAGCTAGGAGAGGAGCTCATGGCGAGAGTGTCGTATGAGCTAGGAGTGTGAGCTCATGTCGAGAGTGCCGTATGAGATAAAAAATGAGCTTGTGGCTGGCTCATGACTAGAGTACTGTATAAGCTAAAACTAAAGCTCTTGGCGAGAGTGTCATATGGGCTAGGAAAAGAGCTTATGACTAAAGTGTCGTATGAGCTAGGAAAGGAGCTCGTGGCGAAAGTGCCATATGAGCTAAAATCCTAGCTCGTGGCTAGAGTGCCATATGAGCTAGCCGAGCTGTGTGATCGAGGTGAAGCATAATAAGACCAGATAGGCTATCGAGCTGTGTGATCCAAATGAAACATAATAAGACCAGATAGGCGATGTCGTTGAGCTGTGTTGTCTAAGTGAAACATGATAAAATCAGATAGGTGATGCTGTTGAGCTATGTGATCCTAGTGACACATAATAAGATAAGATAGGCGATCCCGTCGAGCTACTTTACCGAGCTGTGTGATCCAAGTGAAGCATAATAAGACCCAGAAAGGCCGTCGAGCCATGGTGCCGAGCTGTTTGATCCAAGTGAAACATAATAAGACTAGATAAGTGATGTCGTCGAGCTACTTTGTCGATCTGTGTGATTCAAGTGAAGCATAATAAGATCAGAAAGGCTACCGAGCCATGGTGTCGAGCTGTTTAATCCAAGTGAAACATAATAAGACCAGATAAGTGATGCCGTCGAGCTGTGTCATTGGACTATGGGCGAAACTATTGCATTTCAGGGAGAGCATGTAGATTTGCCTAGTTTCTGGCAAGGTAGAGTCCAGGTTGAGGTCTGAAAAAAAAGGTCCATGTTACGCTCACCGTATAAAATGATGACATGTTGGAGAAATCTCAAGCTTTGAAAGATCACCTACAAAAAGGAAATGAAAGACCGATGGCTTTTCGACTAGGGAACCTCTAACAGTCAAGTTAGAATACTTATGATAAGGGGTGCATATAAAAAAGATTGAAGGACCCCTACTTACTTATTTTTTCTTCCTTTTATAGGCATAATATCCGTTTCTTGGGGGTAGTGGGATGAAATCCCACTACTTTTGGCCACTCTTCCCACTTTTCATATTTTTAGGGGAGACATGGGGGGAAGAGGTAACTGTTTTTCCTGTCGTACCAGTTACCTTTTCTGTTATTGTCTAGCTATGGATAGGCTCCTTAGAGTTCGGTTGATCCGACCTCTTGGTTGGTAAATGTTTGCTCGAACTCTTTTAGCTTATCTAGCTCCTAGTCGAAATTATCCGAGTTATTAGCTAGGCTCTGTTATTAAATACTAATTTTAATAATTCAAACTCTTTCTTACCCTTTTTCCATATAAAAGTAATAAACGAAAAACCTTGTATTCCTTTGTTAACGAATGGTGATGCATAGATATAATTATAAAATAGGAGGAGAGGAGTAGCATTTTTTCTTGTGATTTAAAAAGCTTTTTTTTTTTTTTCCAAAATTTGAAAAGCAGACGAGGGAATCAGTTATCATGGTTTACCGAGCCAAATCACGCGAGACTGTTTTTCGCCCATCCTCAAAAAACAAATACTACCACTCTGCTTTTTTTTTTTACGCTTTTTTTTGTCTAATTAAAATTATATCCAAATCTTCTAAAAACTTAATTTTTAATAATAAAACTAATTAACTCCTTTAAAAAAAAAAACTCTTGTATATGTCAATCTAAGAAAGGAAAACTTTATGTATATGTTCGTGTTACATTTTCGTTGTTGTAGAAGTATTATTGATTTTAAATTCAGTTTCTATATTGTTTACAGTTGTTTTTTTTTCCCACATATTTAATTAGGCTGTCCGGCTTATTGTTAATAACCTGCTTATATGGCTAAAATTTAATTAAAATTTTGAAAAAATACATTACGTGGTCTTTAAATTATTTGATTTTTATATATTGGATCTTTGAACTAAAGTTTTTATTTATTGGATTCTTAAACTCTGATTCTAAGTTTTCCTGTCTTGTTTTTTAATTTTTAAAATATTTAATTTTGTTCCAATTTATATTTTCTAAACTTATTTTTCTTTTTAAAATATATCCAAAACCTATAAAATATCATTGTCAAAGTTTTACCTAGGTCTCCGCTATTAATTAAAGCCAGCATATTTTATATTAAAAATTTTAATTCACTTTAGCAAAATTATTTAGTAGTTTGGTTTTAAAATTTTTTTAATTTTTCTCAAATTTTTATATTCATTAAAATATTAAAACTGGCTACAAAACATTAATGGCCCTTTATTTTAGAGAAAATAATTTTCAAAATTCGCTTCACTTTAGAGCTAATTTTTCTAGATAATTTAAAGAGCTTTCCACGAATAAAAATATAAGTGAAAATATAGATTTTTATAGCTAAGAAAGAAAGTTGCAATGGGTACTTAAATCTCCATCTCTGTTTCTTTTCTTTTATTTTTTTAGAGAAAAAAGAAAAATGAAAATTCAAATAATAATTTTTTACAAATAAAATAATGCAATGCAGGCCAAAGCCTGACTCTTTTTAATTAACTAAGTTAATTTTGGATGACAAGAAGAATATCTCGTTTTTTTTGAGTATTTAAATAATAGTGATGTAAAAAGAAAAAAAGAAAAGAAAAAAGATATCGTTTTTTGGAGTCACATTAATGAATCTTCTCCCGTTCTTTCTGAGTTTCCTAGTAATATTAGCTAAGCTTACTATTCTATTTCAATAAAACCCCCTTCTTTCTTTTATTTTTCTCTCAACTGTCTCTCCGTGTCCAATTCGCGTTTCTTTCCCCTTTGCTACCCAAATCAACTATTCAATATTATACAAAATCTAATTTTTTCGCGATCCAGAATCAACCAAAGGGGCTTTTCTTCCTTCTTCTTTACAATTCATTTCCTATTTTAACGCGTTATTCTCTTCCTCATTCTAGTCCTTTTTATTCTATCGCACCTGATCGGCAGGCTTTTTAACTACATCTCCCTTCTCGATTCTTCATTCCATCGCTTGCGAATCTGGGTTTTTCTCCTTTTTCATTTTTTGTATCTGGGTTTTGATTTTTTTTTTCTCGATCAAGACCGAATTTTTGGAACTTGAAGAACTGATTACATGACGGTGTTTTTCTGAGGATTAATGATGTTGACCTTAACCGATGGGTTTGAAGTACTATGGAAGTGTTGGTTACGCGAAAAAACTACGACGACAAGAAGATGACGGTTTACATTGGTCGTGAGGCTTCTAAGGTTTAAATTTTTCAAATCGTCTACTTTCAATTTTAGAACTAATTTACTTTGCTTTATTATTAGTTTTGTCTTCTTTCGATCGATGCTAAACGAGGTTTTCCTTTCGTTTTCTGAAGTTATGGAAAAGAATTTGCGCGGAGACAACCACAGAGATTCACCTTCTTGCTGAAAATTGGAAATACATTCTTGCTGGCTTAATTTTTCAGGTTTTCTTTCATAGTCATCGTAAACTCTCAATATGGATTTTTTTTTTAAAATCTCTGTCTATTGATTGAAATTGGATTCTAATAAAAAGAAAAAAGAACAATTTGATTGTGGTTACTTGGGTCGTTGGTTGGTTAAGTTGGACCAATTTCTGAATGACATGCTAGCTTGACTTCAACTTCTGTGGGAATGGAACTTGCTTTAAGGTTTAGTGATAATTCAGGATCTGGTACGTGGTTATAGTCGTTGTTCCTACGTGTTCTGTTTTTCTGAGAAAACTTATGCTTTTAGCATAAGATAAAGCCCCTTCTAGTTCACAAAGTGAACTCCTCGACTTAACAATGACTTACGTTTTGGCTGATTTTCGTTATTTTGCTTTTGTATACAATTTTATTAATATATTTATAATGATCTAATGGGTCTTTGCAATTTCTTAAGAGTTAGTATTTGTATAAACTTTGGGGATGTGTATTATGTGTTAGCTCTTGTGATTGATCACTTTTCATCGAAAGATGTTCACAAACTTTATTTACTTTTTAAAACTTTCTTTCTTTCTATGCATGTAAAAAATTGTAAAAATTAACAGTCTATATGGATATCCAGAAATTTCAAGTCATTAGGTTTGTCTTTACTCTTTATTTATTTTTATTCCTTCTGTAAGATATTCCATCTCTTCTGTAAGTTATTTCAATCAGACTTTCTTATTATGTTTGTATGGGCTTGTTTTTATATAAGTGTATTTTTCCTCCCTCATTCTTCTTCTTCTTCTTCTTTTTCTTCTTCTTCTTCTTGCCTTGGATTACTTTTTGTTTAGAGATTTAAATAATTCCTAGCTGCACTGGCCTGCAGTATATACATGGTTTGGCTGCTCGAGGAGTTCATTATCTACATCGTCCAGGACCAACATTGCAAGATGCTGGGTTCTTTCTTCTTCCTGTATGTCTGTTTATAATAATGTTGTTTTTCCTTCATTCACATAAAATTTATTCTATTCTAACTAAATTTTGATGCAAATTGTAGGAACTTGGGCAAGATAAAGGTTACATCAGTGAGACACTGTTCACTTTTGTCTTTCTATCTTTTGTATTGGTAAGATTCTTTCCATTTTTGTGATTCGTTGAATCCTCTTTCTCTTGCTCTCTGTCTTTCTTTGTGGTTTTCTTGTTTGGAAAGGAGTTGATTCTGATTTGTTATATTGTTTCCAGCTCTGTCATCTGGATTGCTGCAATTGCGGAATCTACTTTTATACACGAGTTCATTCTTTATTTGCTACATTTAATGAATTGCATGGTTATCTGATCAACATAGCCTTGAAGCTCAAACAAAATTTAAGCGCATGATTGCTGCAGGGAAACTAATGCTTGAATTTCATATAATCTAAAATGCTAAGTGAGTTTATCACAGTTATAGTTTTGGAAATTGCTTTGGCAAAGTAAAATTTGTGTACTGTGACCTTGGAGTCTGATTATATAACTGGGGACTGTCATTGCATTAAATTTGTCTAAATGCTTGAAATTTCTCCTGTTTGCCTGGTTATGCAGTTATTGGTTCTGATTTTTCCGAAGATAGTATGAAGTATTTCAAATTTTCTCTAGCTTTTAGAAATTGCTGCTTCCTATAAAATATGGGGTGTCCCCATTAAGGCAGTCATATATTGCTTTCCAAGAAGCAAGTGTTAACTTTATGTTATTTCCATCTCTGTTTACTAAATTATTGCTGCTTGCCTGTCTTGCATTATTCTTTGTGCTTTTCTTTTCTTTCTTTTTTTTTTTTTCAAAACAAATATTCCCGAGTTATCTTGTTTTTGGTATGTATATTTCATTGTTCCCCTTTTACGTTCCAGCTGAGCATAAGTTGCATTTTAAAGCTTTCTCAAGTAGCCTACATTTTCTCTAATCTGGGGTATATTTGTTGCAGTGGACATTCCATCCTTTCATCTGCAAGAGCAAAAAAGTCTACACTGTTCTGATTTGGTGCAGGGTTCTAGCATTTTTAGTTGTAAGTACTGATTAAATAACTATTCCATGTCTTGTTAAAATTGGAATTGAGATTATCTATACAATGGAAAAAAAAAAGAAGAGAAATTGCAAAGTTTAGGTGGGCTATTAAGTTCCGATCCAGTTAAATGATTTTATTAATTCACTTGGTCCTTTATGTGGCTATTAGATAAAATATTAAAGGAAAAAGGTTATTGGCTCCAATTTCTGAAAATCGCAGAACTGGGATGGATATTTGTATAACTTGGAGTAACTTGATCACACAATGTATATTTTATTATTCGAGGTGCTAGTTGAGGTTTTCAGTTAGACCAATTAGATTATCATTTGCAGCATCCAGTACATACAACCGATCTTGGTTTGTGATCCTTTGGAGTTCCAAATCTTGCTCTGATGATTCAATGGTTTATCTTGTAATATATAGATCTTGTTATGATCATATAATGAAAGCCTAGTTATTGCCTTACTATTCTGACAATTTATTTGGTTTGATTCTTCCTCAGGGTTCTCAATGCCTTCGGATCATCACATTTTATTCTACACAGCTTCCAGGCCCAAATTATCACTGCCGTGAGGTATGGTTCAGTATGGATTTCTTTTCCTTTTCTGTTTATATTTAGATTTCACCATTTCATATGCGTGTGAAGTTTGAAAGTTTCTGTTACGTATTTAGGCATTTCGAACTAGCAAAAAAGAAATAAAGAATTCATAATTTTGCATCCTGCAGGGCTCCAAACTTGCTAGGCTGCCACGTCCTGAGAGTGTGCTCGAAGTACTTTTAATTAATTGTCAGTGTTTTATCTTACTCTAAGTTGTTTCTTTGTTCTATTTTATTTAATAATATCTTCTGCTAATTTAATTCATCAAACCTGCAGTTCCTCGGGGAGTAGTATTTGGTTGTGGTGATTTGATCTTTTCATCTCACATGATATTTATCCTAGTCTTTGTCCTCACATATCAGAAATATGGGTCACAAAGGTAAGATATGACATCTTTTGTGTTTCTTTCTTCTTTTTCTTTTTAGCAATGGTTGTAAATACTTATTGAAAAATTGGCAAGGAATTTTAAATTCATTACATTCTGGAAGGCTAGTTAGTAACAATGAGTGCTTTAGGTATAATCTACTTTGCAAAAGGTAAACAAATTAGTTGAATATGTTGACTGGTATTATGGCATTTTAGTTTATGTCTTGGGTTTGGCTCAAACATGCACGTCCCTGTTCTTTCTTATGCTTTTACTTTACTCCTGCCCTTATGAGATGGGCTAATTTCAAATTTGTTTGCAGGTTTATAAAGCAGTTAGGTTGGTTGAGTGCTGTGGTTCAGAGCCTTCTAATTATTGCATCCCGCAAACATTATACAGTCGATGTTGTTGTTGCGTGGTAAGCAGATATGCATTTTATTATTCCATGAGAGAAGCATATTTCAGATTTTTGATTTAGTCCACCAAAATGTTCCTGCAGGTATACTGTTAATCTGCTAGTATTCTTTCTAGACAAGAAATTACCAGGTCTGAATGTCTTGACGACTTACAATGTCATATATACTATATATATTTCTAAATTTTCACGGCATGCAACTTTTGAGTTGGGAACTGAGTTCCGAGTTGTGAATTTGCAGAGTTACCTGACCGGACCACTGGAGCTCCATCTGTGCTGTTGCCATTAAGTAACAAAGACAGAGACATGAAGAACAAAGAAGAGAATCACAAGCTCATTAATGGGAATGGCGTAGACCCTGCAGATCGGGTATACTTAGCCATCTCTGGATCTCTGAACTTCTCCTAGAAAGATTTTTTGCAGTAGTTTGTGATTTTGATTGTTAATTTTATCATTCTTGGTCCAGAGGCAGAGAACTCAAGTAAATGGCAAGATCCTGGAAGATTCCAATGCGATCCATGCTGATAATAATGCAATGAACGGTGTGTAGATAGAATCAGGTTGCTGTTAACTGCTGCACAGGACTGCTTGTTATATCTTTAAGAATTGTTGTGTGGTGGGCATCTATTCCAAAAAACATTGCTGGTAAATTTGATTTGTATTCTTAAAGGGAATGAAAATATGTAGATTTTGGCAGTCCTGTTTTCTGTGTCGTGGTTAGAACAAAAACAATCTCATCAGCATCAGCATGAATCAAGGAATGTTCAAGAGTTACTAATTCGATCATGGTTTCTCCTGATCATGTGATGCTGCTGAAAATTTCTTTCTTTCTGCTTACTGTTTATCAAAGTGAAGCCAGCCGAAGGCTGTTCGCTTATTACTCGACCATAATCCTTTGATTCATTTTTAGGAATCAAAAACATATTATCAAGTGTGATCACAGCTAATCAAATAATTGACTAAGAGAATCATTTGATTTTGATTGAGGTTTAATAATAATTGTCTATGGATAAACCATGGTTGTCCTGAAATAATTTGAAGGAAAGTTATCTATATAAAAGTGAAGGAAGCACATGGTTTGATGGCTTGTATCGTCTCTCCTAAGGGTGTTCAAATGTGAGTTGGATGGGTTATAATTGATTTTTTCTTCAATTTACCTAAATTATTAAATAGATTAGGTTCAATTCAAATAAGGTGGGTTATGTATTAAAATTTTTTTATATTGGATTGGTTGGTTTATGTGAATTATATGGGTTATGTTAATTTTTTTTATATTATATTATAACTATATAAATTATTCATATTTATATATTTTTAAATATAAAGAATTAATTTTATTTTTATAAATATTTTTTAAAATACCTCAAGCTTATAAATCTATAGTGCCACAAAATTTAAAATTACATATAAATTTTATAAAAAAAATTAATGATGATCAAATCGTTATAATTTGCAAAGATAATATATGTAATATTATAATATTATTTTATGATAATTGGATTCAAAAATATATTTCACTTCCTAATTGAAAAAAAGTTTTGTTGACTTCAGTTAAGCTTTGTTGAGATTTGGAAATTTTGATTTTTATTCACAGCTGGCAAATAGTTTTAATCCTTAAAAAAATAAAAAAAAAATTGTTCAATTTTCCATTTCAATGATTCCAAATTTCAATCTTAATAATAATTAAATATATCTAAAATATTTTTTTTAATTAATTTTATTTTTTTAACTTTTAAAAATTTTGAACATTCATAATTAGAAATGTAATTTGATGTGCACACCTTTAAACAGTCAAATCAGCGAAATTTACAAATTTAACAATTCATATATACACACAACATATGCATGCAGTGAATTAAATTTGCTGGTATCTTATCTAACTCTTTCATTTCTTTTTTCTATCAAGTCAATTACTAATATGTTAAAATTATCGTAATTTTTGCCTAAATAATTGACAAGAATGAAGCTATTCAAAGATCTAAAGGGAAAAAAAAATTACAACATGCATATAAATAAAATTTGGTTGAAATTAACCTAAAATTAGCTTCTCAGTCTATTTGGATTATCAATTTGATTTGATTAGTAATTTCAAATTATAATTTTTAATTTTAAAATAATTTAATTCGATTATTGAATTGAATCAAAGTGAACAGAAACTTGCTTCTATATTTCATAGCTAGCCATATGAAGTAAAACTATATTGTACAAATCAAATCATAAAATTTATTTCTAGAATAAACTAAATTGACGAATTAGGCACGATGATGCAACCCCAAAGTAGCCTATATCATACCTGGCCATAAAGTGTTCATTTGTGAATGTTACTAAATCAAACCGGACGTGGAATCGAATGCTTTCGTGGTCCCCCAGTTACATATCATTCCATACTCAGAACTGTGGGAATTTTAGATAGCCACATGCTATAACGTGTTGGATAAAAAATGCCAGATAAGAATCTCATTATGATTCTATGTATGGACCCATCACAATCCCAACTAATTGTAAAACTGTAGGATATGAATAAATAATAAAAAATTACAACTTAATTTTTCCACATCTTGATTTATTTAATTTCTTGGTATCCTATAGTATTCTGTTCCAGCTTTCCGTATCCATGCAAAAGTTCTTTTTCAATGCTAACACAACATAACGTCACACATAAACTTGCATTTGATTTATTATTTCCAAATTTCTGTATTTTTCATAAATAATTCAGATTAAGAAAATGTAATTTGAGAATGATAATGTGGAAATGGAAGTGAAGTCTTACGGGTGGCGGGCTTCTAGAAAAATGCGCAATTTGAGCTTGCTCATGTGGGCCTATCCAACTCTAATTTTTCGTGGATTGGCCGATTAAATTATAGACAGTAAAATTAAGATTTGAATCTAACGGTAGCCAATTGCGGTACTAAAATGTATGGAAACACCGAATGAATACTCGATTGTCAATCTCCAAAAGCGAAGTGGCGCAATTGAAGCTTATAATAATCTTAAAAAATAATAAAAAAAAAGAGTCAATAAAGAGGCAAAGGCAGAGCAAGTGTAATTGTAATGTCTTGAATGTGGGAAGTCATCATGTTTAATTATGCAGTACTTGTCTCTTTTTACATGCTTCATATTCTTTTCTTTGTAAAAAGGGGGTCCTCTTGGTCCCTAAGTGGGTGATACAAATCATTATGCTATCCCCTGTCACTCAATCCAAATTCCTACCAAATGCCTCATCCTCTCTTTTCTTTTTCAATCTGCCATCATTATGTCATCATCAATTTCCTTTTATCATAAAATTTATTGAAATTTGAAAATGAATTTCGATATTCTTAAATTATTTTAAATTCTTTTTTATACAATAAAAATCGTCACAAGTGTATTAAGATAGCTGTGTTTTATTATAATAATACATGAAAATTTAAAATTTAGGCGTATATTTATCAAATTATTTTCCTTGATTGACGTTGGTTTGCAGCATAAACACAACAAATGAAATTGCACATCCTCCAGTTGTAAAGGAACTTACAAAAAAAAAAAAAACTGATTTTTCCTTTTTCTTTATGTTTTATTATTCCATGATCAGATGGATGTTGTGACTTTTTCTGCCCTCTCCCTTCTTCCACGTTTGGTTACAAATTGAAACATATTTTATCAATAAAACACTAACCACCTTATTTCCTTTTGTGTCACTGTCACGTATATCTTAAAATTCATAATCTTAATTTATATTATAAAAAAAATACATTATCAGGAATAATGGGTATTATATTTAAGAATTAGCAAAAATATAGCTTTTTTTTTCCTTAATGGATAAACAAAAAATTTTGTTTAGTAGTATATGTGATACAAATGTAGTAGAAAATCCTTATTCTCCATCAAGAAAAATCTTGTTGAAAAAGAAAAAGAAAATAGATATGTACAAAAATTAGCATTAATATCTTATTACTTCCATTTCAAACAACTATAGGATATTGATCATTTTAAAATCCGAAAAATACGACCGTTAATTTTATCTATTTGCCGCCGAATAAGAATAAATATAAACAAAAAAATAAAATCTTCTACTTATCCTTCCAAAAACCAGAGAAATAAAAGGCAGAAGAGAATGATGAAAGACTGTTAAAAAAGCAGAAAGCTGAAACAAAAGAAAAAAGAAAAACTAAAAAAAGTTCCTTTTGCAGCCTAAAAGCATCAATTGAGTGTGTCGAAGAGACAACAGAAGATTTGTATTTACTATTTTCATCTATTCTTTCTATCAAAATCATCAAATTCTACCTCTATACGTTCCAATTCCATCACCCAACCCAACCCAATTCTGCTTTTCTCCAACAATGGGAGCTTGCTGCTCTAAATTTTCACTTTGTTGGTTTCACTCTCATCTCAAAACTTCTGTTCTTGAATCTTCTGATCTAGGTACTGCATTCGTCTTTGCTCTCTTTGATTACTTGCAATTTATTTTTTTTAAATGGTTTTTCTTATTTCAATTGCAGAGAATGGGGGCAAAACTGATAGAAATGTCGGGCCCAGTTTCACCGAGTTCAGCTTGGACCAATTGAAAGCTGCCACCAGTAATTTCTCTTCCGACAATATTGTATCGGAGCACGGTGAAAAGGCTCCCAATGTGGTTTACAAAGGGAAGTTGGATAATGACCGTTGGATCGCTGTTAAACGATTTAACAGACTGGCGTGGCCCGATTCTCGCCAATTTCTTGTGAGTTAACTAAATCTGGTTGCTTGCTTCTGTTTGGCTCCTGAGATTCTCCTTCTTTCTTTTATTGTTTTCGGTTTTGATGGTTTTATTGTTAACTGAAATGTGATTCAGGAAGAAGCGAGATCGGTGGGGAGTCTGAGGAGCGACCGATTGGCGAATTTGATCGGATGTTGCTGTCAAGGCGACGAGAGATTGCTCGTCGCTGAGTTTATGCCTCATGAAACGCTTGCTAAGCATCTATTTCACTGTTAGTTCTCTTTCTTTCTTTTATTTTTTATTTTTTTTAAAGAATATATTTATAAGAAAATTAAAGGAATTGTTGTTGACTATAAAATTCTCTATGGAGATGCATTAATGCAGGGGAGAACCAGCCTATGAAATGGGCAATGAGGTTGAGGGTAGCTCTGTATTTGGCACAAGCTCTGGAGTACTGTAGCAGCAAAGGGAGGGCTTTGTATCACGATCTCAATGCCTACAGAGTTTTATTTGACAAGGTAACGTGTGAGTTCTATGCCTTCGCCAGCAGCATTTATATTATCTTTTCGTGTTAGATCCATTGGAAACTCTGGTTTATATTGCAGGATGGTAATCCAAGACTTTCTTGCTTTGGGCTAATGAAGAATAGTCGAGATGGCAAAAGTTACAGCACCAATTTGGCTTTCACCCCTCCTGAGTACTTGAGAACTGGTAACAGCATCCCATCATGCATGGATCATTCCAATCCGAGTCTTATGAATTATGATCTAATTTTATAAAGTGACTAGAATGTAGAAACTGACGTGCCACTTTGAGTAGGTGTTACGATTTATAGAAATAAACAGAAAACTATAAGCACTTGCGCTTGATTGCACTAGTTATCATCTAAAAGCTATGCCATTTCAATTCAAAGCTAAGAAAAGCATGCTATGAACAGGTAGAGTGACTCCGGAGAGTGTAGTGTACAGCTTTGGAACACTCTTGTTGGATCTCCTGAGTGGCAAACATATTCCTCCAAGCCATGTAAGTCTCCCCATGTCATATGTCTTGTTTTATTGCTTACATTTAGTCATGTTTAATTGCAAAATGTAATATAAAATATGATGTATCCGTGTGTGATAAAATGTCTAAGAATGCTACTCTTGTCTAAGTTCAATTAAACAACTGGGTCTTAGGTTTGCAATATCTATAGAACTTCCCTGTGTCTTTAACCTTACACCATTACATCAAGGATGCTTGCTACAAAAAAATGATGAATTTTCCAAAAATCATGGGTTTGGCTGGCCTGCAATATATTCTTTTCCACAAAAATGCTTCTGCAGCCAATAGCTCTCTAATATCTTCTAGAAATAGAGTGAGTTAGGGGGTTAGATGCCTCAAAATATTTATTTCAAGATGTCAATTTGGAAGAAAAATTTTGCATCTACTTTTAGTGGTTTTTTGCGTTTCAATTTTTTAGAGAGTTCTACTTGCTAGTATATAACGTCTGTACTATCCTTACAGCTTGATTATTTGTCTTCCACATTAAATCTCTGTTTGATCTTTACTCATTTATGCTCCAAACTTGGGGATTTATACGACTCTGAACTTGCTTTTAGGCACTGGACCTGATTCGTGGCAAGAATTTCCTTATGTTGATGGATTCTGCTCTTGAGGGTCATTTTTCAAAAGATGATGGAACTGAGTTAGTGCGGTTAGCTTCCCGTTGTTTACAGTATGAAGCCCGTGAGAGGCCAAATGCAAAGTCCTTAGTCACATCACTTTTGTCCCTTCAGAAAGAAGCAGAGGTAGGTACAACAGATGATTGAATTAACCTTATTTTGGCTTTGTTCAAACTTCATATTATATTGGTCGGCTTCTGCTTAGCTGAACAAGTTAATGTAGAATACGCTATAATTTCTCAAAAAATGAAGTTTTAGCAGGTTCCATCTCATATTTTGATGGGTATATCACAAGAAACTGCATCATCAACTCAACAATTGTCATTAACTCCTTTTGGTGAGGCATGCCTGAGGTTGGATCTTACCGCTATTCATGAAATACTGGACAAGATTGGATACAAGGACGATGAAGGGATTGCCAATGAGGTTTGCAGCTGCTTATACATATTTAATGTCTCATCTCTGTGAAAAACGTGATCGCATAATAATGTTTTGTATGCTAAATAAATAAATAATAATAAAAATTGCCACTGTGCCTTGAGTCAATCTAGGAGTAGCAACGGCAGCTAACAGGTATAGAAAGAATCGACCTGAACTTTCTAAACCGATCTTAAATGGGTAATGTTGTGTCAGCTAGGGTATATGACTTGACTGATCCAGGGCCTTACTCGATCTGGACAGATATATTGTGAGAAAGGCTTCATTTATTTTCATTGTACTCTAAGACCTTCTGCAGCATGTTCTACCTTCTCTCCCCGCATGTGTACATAAAGTAACTGACTTGAAGGAAACAGAAGAGGTTCTCACATTGCCATAAAAACGAAAATAAAAAGTTGAATAGTTGTAGCTTCTATTCCTGGTGCAACTATATATAATAGTTGGCCAATCATGCCATGAGCCCTCTTAGTTCTATTCTATCTGCAATTGTCTAATCTTTAAAAAAACAATACTTACCCTTGGGCAAAGCATGTCTTTTTTCTGCTATTTTCTTCATCTATCTATAGTCTTTTAATATGCCTGTCGTCTTGCTTCCTCTTCATTTCTCTTGCATTGCAGCTTTCATTTCAAATGTGGACCAGTCAAATGCAAGAGACATTGAATTCTAAGAAGCACGGAGATGCTGCTTTTCGAGCTAAGGATTTTGCAACTGCCATTGATTGCTACACACAAGTGAGTATTGCAGTTTTTATTGATAATCTAGAATAGGCTAAACATGAATGACTGAGAAGAAATGGGTAATCTAAATGGCTGTCGTAACTTCGAAACAATAATGTAGTAGAGAACTTCCAGCACATTCAGAATTAAACAACAGGGCGAACTGAATGGTTCTTTTGAGAGTTCTCTTCAATCGTTAGTTGCATTTCAAAGAAGTAGATCTTTGAATAGCTTTGTAGCGGGTATATTTTATTTTAGGATCATGTATGATAAATAATTCATGTCAGTTAGGCTTACAAGCCAAGGTTTCGTTTTATTGTAATTTTCAGTTCATTGATGGTGGAACCATGGTGTCACCAACAGTATATGCCAGGCGGTGCTTATCTTACTTGATGAGTGACATGACTCAGGAAGCTCTTGGGGATGCAATGCAAGCCCAAGTCATATCTCCCGAGTGGCCCACCGCCTCATACCTTCAAGCAGCTTGCCTCTTCACCCTTGGAATGGAGGCCGACGCACAAGAAACCCTCAAAGATGGCACAAAATTAGAAGCCAAAAGGAACAAAAATTGAAAGTGTACAGATTTCTTTTCTTTTCTTTTTTCTAATTCCATTTTTTGTTTTTATTTTATTTTATAATTTGTGTAGGCTAATGTATGTAGTCTTTGTTTTTCGATTTCTCCCACCATTGTACGAGTTTTTTTTTTTTTCTGATATTAGAATATCTGAGTATTCTTCAGTAATTGTTATTTGTGTTGATAAATCGTATTTATCCTGAATATTAAAGCGTTGAATGCAGTAGTTGATATATTCAAACAACTGTCATCAGTTTCCATGCTACTACAGAGATTGTCTTGACTCCTTATTTTCTTCAGGTTGAGATTCTTGCTTGAAGATATAACTTTCATTACCAATTGAATTACCTTAAAAAGAATTAGTTTGAAATTTTGAAATTACTAAAATGGCTTTCATGGATCATCTTTACAAAAATAAAGTTGCCGAGACCAAACTGGTTAACTTAATAATTCATAGGACCATGCAAACCACAAAGAGTTTAATGCAATGAATAAATTCTTCCATGTACATCAAGCAATAGCGAAAGAGCTTAGCATCATAATAATAATAATAATAATAATTATTATTATTATTATTATTATTATTATGAAAACCTCACTATTTTGTATTGAGTGTAAAACAAGGACGTATGAGTACCTATAAACCTCATGAGGCTCTGAACTATCTTAATACTCGAAACCATTGCAGCTGATTATATCGTCTTTGATTGTCTTCTCCTTCATCTTCTTTATGTATTTTTTTTTGGTTGCTTTTCCGTGGAAATCGGTTCTAATTCTCTCACGAGGTCCTTTACAGTTTTACGATGGAACATTAAAGTGAAAGAGCCATGATATTACAAATGCAAATACCATGCAAGCGAGCAGAAAATTTAGGAAACGATGACCATGCCAGAAGCTTTGAGATTCTGAATGGGGTACCGATGTTGAATCAGCAGTCGCTACTGCAGCATTGTTACTCTCATTAGATTGCTCTACTGTCTCAATCTCATTTACTCCAACAACATTGCGAGCGATGGAATGACAAATCTCACAGGTCCTGTTTCATATGAAGCAATTCAAACAAATATAAAATAAGAAAAAAAAATCCATAAAAGCTAAAAAAATAGAAACGGCTATTTATTCATTAATATAAGAAACTAATCAATATGCTTGACATGTATATTCCGTATACACAGTAGGCATGGCAGGTTCACATCATATAATTCAAACACAAGATGGCAAGCCCTAGATAAACAAAAAAAATAGAAGACAAAAACTTGGTGGCCAATCGAGAACCAATAATTAAACAGAGATATAACAACAGCTAGCTGAACAGAAATATACACACATACAGCTTGCACAACTAGCAGAAGCTACTGTTTTAGTTAGCTAAAGTTGTAATTAGTGAGTGAAAATGTTATGGTTAGTATTGTTGATTGCTGATTAGCTACATCAATAAAATCTGGGAGAATGTATCGACAACATGTGTGGTTGAATCAGAAACTTACAACATTCTGCTTTGAATAATATTTCCATCTTACTCTTTTACCCACCCTCTCTCTCCATTTACCCTTCGTTCCTTCAGTTTGCCAAATAACAATATGATACTAGCAAAATTCCAGATTTATCTGACTTAAAATTAATATATAGGTCTGCAGAAAAATACCTCTTTTAGTGAAAGTATAAATTGAGCAAACTATTCCTGGGAAAAAGATGGAAAAAAAAAGTTCAAACCAGATTAAAAAGGGTAATCAGGAATTAGGTGTATGATGTCAGGTAAAAAGAAAATGAGGAAACAATATAAGTAAAAATATGTGAGGATCCCTTTCTTTATTTCTGAAATTTACATAGACATTGCATAGTTTAAAACACAACTACTATTTGGAAAAATAATTGAGAAAAAGAACCACTCATAACTGTGCAGATATCATAAAATATAGTAATCAACATGATAATTATTAATTTGAAACTATATTCTAGTACATATTTCTTAAGCTTTCACATGATACAAAAATTTTACAACTTAAGACCAAATACCAGTTATTTGCCCTTACTACAAAAAGCATGCATTTTCTTTTCCTTAACCACTAGATCCACCAAATCACCTTCTCCTGTTGTAAAATCTGGAATTTTGCTAGTATCATATTGTTATTTGGCAAACTGAAGGAACGAAGGGTAAATGTTTATCCTTTACCAACATCTAGTAGTTATAACAATAACAAGTATCAGCAAAATGTTTATCATTTCATCATTCCCATACACTTCAACTTCTGCATGTATTAACATTTGTCATTAAACATGTCAAAACAGCAAGTTAGGAGTGTAAGTGTAGCATATTATTATGGATTGGAAATCTTAAGGGGCCTTGAGCTTCTATAAAGACAAAAGTAACATCGATAGTTGTCAAATCTCCACTTTAAAAAAGAAAAAAAGAACAGCACAGAGATTCCTAAACATGGAAAAGAAGAAAAAGAACAAAAAAACAGAGACAGAATGGCGTGGAATTGTCGGTGCAATTAGACATGTCAGACTAGAATCCTAATGCTGCAACTGTATTCTTCTCCTTTACTTTTTCAATCATCTTGTTCAATAAACTACTGTCCCCCTCCACTTTTCCTTCATATTAAGTAATCCCATTTCCTAACGAACGTACGTCAGTTAATTTGTTTTGCCACATTAATGGCCAATGATCAGTGTGTATGAGTAGGTACTGCTTATACTATTATTATAGACAAAAAGTGTACTTCGTGAACAGTGACAAAACTCAGTAAGTACATTTATTACACTATAGAAAAAACATTAACATGCATAGTTAGGAATCACCATTTCCAGGGGCCAAAAACAAAAAAAATATTAATTGAAATCCTAATAATAAGAAGAAATTTAAATCAGACATAAAGAAGAATAAGCGCTCACTTATTTCCTCTAATCTTGAACCAAGCCTCAGCACAGTGTTTATGGGCAGCAGCCAAATCATCCTTACAGGAGCAACCCAATTCAATAGGAATCCCAGATTCATGGCTATTGCTTTCCAAATCCAAATGGCAAATCCTACAATCCCTTTCAGATTTACCCAAATGTACAATTATCTCATCTACCCCATTCTCTATCTCCATCTCCACTGAGCAATCAGAGGCTGAAGATACTCTCCTAGACTCCAATACGATACCGTTTGTAATCTCAGCATCAGATACACAACCGAAACTGTAATCGTCGTAAGACCCACCCGTGGTTGAATAGAACTGAGAGTAGCAAGACCCATCCTCTGCATCGGAGAAGCAGGTCCCGTCACTTCCGGTCACCGACCGGCGGTGGCTTCCCTGCTCTAAATCCATTTGTAAAGCTGACATTATTAAGAAAAATTTAAACTTGCACAAAGAAAAAAGTTGGGGTTTTGAGGGGCAAATTATAGAATCAAATTACTTATAAGTTGAGGCTGTGGGTGACGATGAAAATAAATCATAGAAATGGTAACTGGATTAGGTGAGCATTAGCTATACCAAAATCAAAAGAACCAAACAAACACAATATCAAAATTAAAGAATCAGAGGCTATTATTGAATACAGTTATATAAACTATTTAAAAAAATATAGAAAGAGAGGGAGGAGGAAAATGATGGGTAATGGTCGTTGAGACAGAGACTCATGGCTAATTTTGGAGGAACTGGACTACGAACACTGCAGTGTAGTTTCAATTTATTATGTGAGAGAAATGGCAGGAGATTTCGTTGACAAAAGCAGAAATTATAAACATATAAATTAAAATTGTACTTAATAAAAATAACAATAGTAACAAAAAAATAAAAAAAGAGTGGGGGTGATTTGGTGCAGTATAGAATCTATGTTTCCATTGAGATTCTGTAGGTTTGATAGAATCAGTTTTATGATGTTGGAATCTTTGCGGTGATGAACGGTCGATATTTGATGGACGCCTTAATCCGTGAAATTAACAATTTTTTATTTCATTTTTGGAAGATAATATAATTAAGATATTTCAGTCCGTTTGCTTTTTAAACAGAATGTGAGTGTGGTTTTCATTTAGAGAACAGAGAGTGTTCAAATTGGTAAGGATTCATAATATACAATACAAGCACCTTAAAGTAGTTTTCCTATTCATTTAACTATATTGACAATTTTTTTACCGATTCAAATTCGTCTCAAATTAGTGATTCGATTTTAAAATTGAATTTAAAAAATTTAGATCGGACTGAAATTTCAAAAATATTTAAATTCCAATCCGAATGAAATATATGATCCGATTTTTTATATTAAATTTTATTTAACATTCTATTTATTTATAAATTATAATTTATATTTAATATTCCTTTTCTGTTTTTATTTAATTTGAGTAAAACTTAAATAAAATATATTTGTTTAAAACTTTTCATTTATATCATGTGAGGGCCTAATGCAAGTTTATTTTTTGCTTGTTCAAACCCCGATCTTGTCCATTTGATTTCCAATTTTGGTATGATTTATTAGCCTAATTATGATATGAGACCTGATCTGAATCCACACAAATAAAAAAGATCTGATCCGAAAATGATCCAAAAAATATCAAACTCGAAAAATCTAAAACCAAAACAAATCGCCTCAAAGTGCCCGTCCGATATAATTTTCAGATCTAATTAATCACCTAAATTTTAATATTAATAAATAATAAATACAAATTTATACTACTTTTTAAAAATTGTAGCATCACGCAACATAAAAAATAAAAAAAATCATCAAAATCAATCTTTCAGATTTCAATTTTCGCCAATTTTATTGTAGATGCAAAACACATATTTTTAACATAACAGTTCAAATATTATTGCAACGTATTTTAATATTATGCTCTTTTATTTTTTGAAAAAAATATAAATTACATTATTATTTATAAATTTGACAATTATAAATGCTCAACATATCATTATTAAAATTTAAATAACTTTTAAAATTAAATTCATAAGTCTCTATATGTATTAAGCAAATTACTAATAGAAGATTACTCTCTTCATTTCATATTATGTGTCCATTGAGTAGTGCCAAAAAAATTGTTAATTATTCTTACACTTTAATAATCTGCTGCCTGAAAAAAATAAATTTAATTAATTGCTCTATTTTATCTTCATTAAAGTAGAGGTTATGTTGAAAATAAGGGGTATAAAATTACTTTATGTTTTTTTAAAATACTTATCTTATAATACAATTTTCTTGGTGAATGAAAACTTAAAAAGTAATATGAAGGTAATACACCTATATCATTTTGCATACATCCAAATTACCAACTCGCCCCCTGTTTGGGGTCCCATGTTTGCGTTGGAATACGAAGGGAAGAGATACGAAAATGCCTTTCATGTTATCTCATAAGAGTTAAAATACCTTTATATTTTTTTGAGCAAAAATACTTATCATATTTTAAAATCGATACTAAAATACTCCTCCATTAAATTACCGTTAAGTTTTGATTAACGACACTGATATAATATTGACACATGATAAAATATTTTACGTCAGCATCATATGTATTTTTAATCCAAACATATTAAAGTGCATTTTCGCACTGTATAAAAAATTTTAGGAATATTTTAATACTTTAAGTAAGACATGAAGGACATTATAGTACCATATTGAAAAACATTGAGAATATTTTTATACTTTAGAGAAAATATTGAAAATTAATATTTATTACATTAGATATTAATCAATATTTATTACATTAATGGTAAAACAGATTTTGGCTTTATCTGCAAGAAGGAGAGCTGGCAGTTGAATATCCGATCGGATGGAAGGACCTGCAAAATGGAGTGCCCGGTCGGACCCGGACGTTAGCACTCCGAAGCTTAAGTTAGTAGCTTTTAGAGAAAGAGTGCCTAGAGAGGGAGAGTTTTAGATATTCAATACCTGGAGCCATCGTATTTTTGGCTATTTATAGGAGTTATTTGGAGGGGTACTCGAGTACCTTGGGGGGCGATAATTGGCAGTTAAAGTACGTGAGCAGCGATATGACAGGGAGCAGGTGAAGAGTATGGGAACCGGCTTATATCAGTGTGTTGACAGGACGTGCTATCCCATCAGTCCGATCGGACATCAAGCCTTCCTGTCTTGTCTTCCAGCTCATGTTTTGCCTTTTTGTTATTAGGCTTGGGCCGTGTCAAGGGTTGTTGGACCAACCTGATCGGGCCTTTTGAAGATGTATTTTTCATAGTTATCACTTGTCCTCCCTCCAAAGGGTCCGATCGGGTGATTTGAGCCTTTTGACGGGATTTTTAGATTTTTATAAGGCGCCCATTTGAAGAGACACGTTCGTTCTCCTCAGATAGCTGTCTTGTACTAATGTCGTGCACGTTTTTAGAATGACGCTTCGTTTCTCACAACCGTAGTGATGGATTGAGAACACGTGGTGTCTATCCGACGGGGAGGCTTTGAAGTATTTTGAAAGCTTTTCACCTATAAATAGGCGAGTTTGAAGCAGATTTTCTTCACTTTTTAACGATCCTTAGCGAAACTTTGCCAAAATCCCGTTGTGAACTTAGCTATTTGAAACCCTTGCCAAAAAGAATTTTTGTTGAGGGAAGTACTTCAAATTTCGGAGACTTTCAGAGTGTCTGCGAGATTACCTAAGTAAGTAAGCGATCCCCGCCTTTGATTTTATTTTTCATTCGTCATATATACGCTTTTACTTCTTCTCCTCTGCCTAAAAAAATGGCTTCAAACAGTAGCCCACAAATAGATAGAAGCTTTTTGGAGGATTACGAGAATCACGAGCTGCTTGATCAACCCTCGCGATTTATAGAAGCGGAGGTGGCAGAAATTCCTTCTTGATATCACCTTTCGACTGAGGTGTCAGTGATGGCCTGCCTTGCCTCCATGGCAATTACAGAGGGACCATTTGGCCGTGAAAGGAACGAATAGTTTATTTGTTATTTATGGAGTTTGGATGCGGGAATGAGGCTTCCCTTTGGCGCATTCAAATCGGCCCTACTTAGGGGTTATGGAATTGCCCCCAACCAGTTGCATCCGAATGGATGGAGAATGATAGCCTATTTCAAGATCTTATGCAGGATAGAATCAGTGGCCCCCACTCTGGATCTTTTTACTCACTTTTTTATATTTTCGATCGGAATGGTGGGTCAGAATATTATTTTACTTGTCGGCAGCATCAGAAGCTTTTTGCCGTCCCGTCCTCTATGAAACATTTCAGGAAAAGATACTTCTTAGTGGGGATGGCTGGCGGCTTTGGAGTACCACTAATCCAGTCGGAATTGCCAACAATTTTGAAAGATCATACGGTCGATCGATCTATGTACGAAACCGACATCAAAAAATTGATTGATGCAGTGGTGAGGAATGATCGGCCTTACGACTCTAAATACCTTCTGAGAACTCTGTTTGAGCTCGCAGGCTCCAATGATGGTGCTAGCATAGAACGTGGGTGTTACTATTGGAGTGCGAAAAAGGATGCCCATTTCGCTAATTCACATATTACATTTGCATTTATTGTACCAAATTTTAAATGGGGTACTTATCTTTGTTATGGTTGTGCAATGCAGCTGTAAACGAAATGGGAAAAGGAAAGGAAACTGAAAAACAACTTGTCGACCAAACCAAAGCTAAAAGGGAGGCCAATCGTTTGCGAAAGAGGAGAAAAGGGCAAATAAGAGAAAAATTCTGCCTGCTTTCGAGATTCAGTTTTCCTGTCATTGCGACAACGGCTACCTCTTCTGCCACTATGGTTGTCCCTACAACCCATCCTCCCTTAACCATCTCAGGACCGTCACTTCCCCCTCCAACTGTAGCGAAATAGCATCCTCTTAGGCGATGGCGGCTAAGGGATGAATCTGACGAGGAAGGGCCACAACCGCCCCCCATCACTCGACCGTCCTTACAGTAAGTGAGGTCACTGGCAAATGAGACAACGTGTAAGAAGATCAAAAAGGCAGCAAAGAGGAAGGTTGCCGAGACTATAGCCACTGTCGATGCCCAGATTGCCGCAAGGAGCAAGGAGGTAGCTTGAAATGAGCCAAACTGATGGTCTTCAGGGAAAACCCAAGAGGGTCGGGCTCCGTCCTTGGAAGACATTCTGAAAGAGCGATTTGGCAATGATTGGTCCGTGACCAACAGGGACGTTCCAGCCTTCATTTGCCAAGGTCTTACTCAGGAGAGTGACTTTAAGGTAATGACAGAGCTTAATTTGCTCTCCAGGGAATACAGATTATTTCAGCAGCAGAGCCTGGAGGTAACACTTGCGTCTTTAAATTTTATCTCTACTTTTTCTTCTCCTTCATCCTTTTTGACTATTTCCTCCACTTCTTTTTCGTAGCTAATCAAAAGGGGGCTTCGTATACATGGCATGGCGGCTTACGCCCGAGCAAAGTGAGAGGACGCCGTTTGACAAAGGAAAAAAGCTGAGGCTGCCAGTGATGTGACGATCAAGTCCGGTCGGATGGCATGAAGCAGCCTCAGCCCTTGCAAAAGAGCCTCGTACTCTGCCATATTATTTGAGATTTTAAAGCTGAGCTTTATTGCGTACCTTATAACGATGCCCAAGGGGCCCATTGTTACGATGCCTGCACCTCATTAGTTGTCATTCGCAGCCCTATCCACGATCATTTTCCATTTTACAAATTGCGGGTGATCGATTGCTTCCTTGCCAGCAAATTTAGCGATGAAATCAGCCAAAGCCTGAGCCTTGATTGCTTTCCTGGGTTCGTACCTCACGTCCCACGATTGAAAATTAATGGCCTATCCCACCATTTTTTCCTCTAGGTCCGGGGTCTAGAGGATTTTTCTGATTGGTTGACCCGATCGAATGACTATTGTATGTGCTTCGAAGTATTATCTCAGCTTCTTCGTGCACATCATAAGGGCAATGATGAGCTGTTCGATCGGACCTTTTTTCAATTTTGGACCTCTGAGCACTTGGCTCACATAATAAATAGGCAATTGCTGGATTCCTTCTTCCCTGACTAGGATACCTGCAATAGCTTTGCCAGAAGTTGATAAGTATAAATATAAATTTTCACTTGGAAGTAGCCGGCTGAGTAAAGGGGGATTGGTGAGGAATTTCTTTAGCTCATCAAAAGCTTGCTGGCAATCAGCGTCCCAGTTGAAGGCTTCGTTCTTCCTCAATTTTTTGAAGAATGGGGTACATCGTTTGGCCGAGGAGGAGATGAACCGCCCAAGGGTTGTTATTCTGCCGTTCAGCTTCGAACGTCCTTCACACTGCTTGGTGGCTGCATCTCCAATATTGTCTTTATTTTATTGGGGTTGGCTTCAATGCCCCTTTGGGAGACCATAAAGCCCAAAAATTTATTCGAGGGCACCCCAAAAATGCATTTATCAAGATTGAGCTTCATCCGAAATTTATTCAGTGTGTTGAAGTTATTGCCAAATTGGCAAGATGTTCTTCGGGGCTTCTGCTTTTGACAATCATATCATCTACGTAAACCTCCACATGCTACCTGATTTGATCCTTAAAAATCTTATTCATTAAGCGCTGATATGTAGCGCCTGCATTTTTCAATCCGAATGGCATGACCTTGTAACAAAAGGTGCCATCATCCGTGATGAAGCTGGTCTTCTCCCGATCCAGTAACCACATCATGATTTGATGATATCCAGCATATGCATCGAGGAGAGAATAGATGGCGTGACCTGCAGTGGCGTCCACCAACTGGTCTATGCTGGGCAGGGGGTAGTTGTCTTTTGGACATGCTTTGTTAAGGTCTGTGAAGTCAACGCACATTCGCATCTTCCCGATTTCTTTTTGACTAGAACAACATTGGCTAGCCATTCGGGGTAGTCAACCTCTCAGATTGTTTCCACTTTTAGTAACCTGTCTACCTTTTCAGAGATAAATCTCCTGTGATCAGGAGCATGCCTTCACAATTTCTGCCTAACCGGCTTACAAGCTGGATCCACATTTAGTTTATGGGCGATTACATTGGGGTCGATCCCGTGATGTCTTTCGGCTTCCAAGCAAAGGATGCCTGGTTGATTATTAATACCTGCATGACAGCCTCTTCAACCCCCGTGCTCATGTTGGTGCCAATTTGGATAGCCTTGCCTTTCGCAAGCGTCTTTGTCTTTACTTCTTCTGTAGGGTTTATTCTTGGTTCTTTCGCCTGCTCAAGTCATTCCAAACCTGATTCTACCAATATGGCTTCTTTATGGTGCTTGATTATGGCTATATAAGCCTCCCTCGATGCCTTTTGGTCGTCTTTCAGGATGGCGATGCCTCCCCTGGTCAGGATTTTTATCACCATGGTGACTGTCCCGATTTGAAATAATAGTGGCCTGCCAAAAAATAACTTTATAAGCAAAAACCATATCAATAACCATAAATGTTACCTTACAGGCGTGGACGAAAGCTTCCTAACCAAGCTAAACGAACAAATCCACCGACCCTACCACTGGTACTGTGGCGTTGCCCAATCCAATCAATGGCATGGCATTCGGCTTTAGGTCTTCGATTGGCAACCCCATCGCCTTGTAAGCTTGCAATGTAAGCACGTTCATTGCACTTCCATTGTCCACCAATATCCTCTTTACATCGAATTGTTAATCCGTGCCCTGACGACAAGGGCGTCCTCATGAGGGAACATTACATCTTGTGCATCCTCACAGGATATGGTGACTGGGGCTGGCCGTTCGGATGTTTGAGAAATATAGACGCCCTTATCCTTTCTTTTTCTGGAGAGATCTTCTCCGTAGGACGACCCACCAGTGATCATATTTATAACACCGGCATATGGTCGGCGTGGGTCTATATTTTTTGACTTTTTCCACTCATCGACATTATCATCATCGTCATAATCATCTTTCTTATGGTCTGATCATCTACAAGGACTTGCCCCTCTAGTCGGACCTACTAACCTCTTGAGGGATCTCCTTTGCAAGAGTCGTTCAATTTCTTCCTTCAACTGATGACATTCATCGATTATATGACCGACGTCCCTATGGAACTTGCAGTATTTGTTATGGTTTCGGGTTCTTCTGGTTTTCTCGTCCATTTTTTGGGCCAGTTCACCTTTTGGTGGTGCTCTTTGATCCACATCAATACTTATACAGGATTGGTATTGAGTGGAGTGAAAGTTCGAGCCTATTAGCAAGCTACCTGATCGGACCTTGATCGCTTCGCCTCCTTTCTTTTTCCCAAACTCCTCGAAGTAGAGGCTTTTTTGGGGCTCCTTGCGAACTGTTTGGACATTGGAGCTCGATTAAATATCCGTTCGTCTGGGTGCTGTAGCCTATCCATGACATTGCCTCTTCTGCCATGGCTAGATCTCAAGGCGTCATCCAACTGAATGTGTTGTCTAGCTTTTTTTATCAAATCGGAAAAGCTAATTGGTGGCCTTGTCATAATTAACTCAAATAATGGCCTATCAGTAGTGCCATTGGCTAGGGCGGTCGATGCCATTTCCATACTTACATTCTTCACCTCCGACATTATAGCTTGGAATCTTTCGATGTAGTCTCGAAGACTTTCATCGGTCCTCTAATAGAGGTTGTACAGATCCACAGATTTTGGCACCCGTATTTATACAATAAATCATGTAATGAACAGCTCCTTTAGTTGTCGAAAAGAAGTGATCGATCCCTGCGGGAGCTCGTGGAACCATGCGAGAACATCTCCTCCCAGCGTGGTAGGAAATATCCTGCAGGCAATCCTTTCGTTGTAGGTGTATACCTGCACTTTTGTTACATATTCTGCAAGATGTGTGGAAGGGGTTAGTCTTACCTATATACCTGTCCATTATCACATCTCGCCACTTGGGAGGTAGCTCTGACTCCGTGATTTCCCTATAAAAAGATGAGGCCGTGTTGTCGCAAGTGTGGTCCTCGAACATTCCTTTCCTAGAGCCTGTCAAGCCAAACTGCTTGAGCTTCTGCTTGAACTATTTTCCTTCCTTGCTTATGGCGATCGGAGCAAGTTCATCTCACCGCCCCTTAGTGTGGCTGCGATTTGACGTGCATATGAAAGAAAAATCATCCCCAATGGACGAGGTGGAAGATCTGTTAGAAATGTATGGGGAATCCCTGCTTGAGGACATCATGCCCTTCCCCTTGTCATACCTGCCTGAGTTTCTGGCCCTCATTCTCCTACCATCATAAGCTCTTGGTTCGTTGATGGAAATCCCCTTGTTCCTTCTTTTTTCGAAATCTTCGATCATGAAATTCGTTTCATGACTTTCATAAGTTTTGGGCATTTTCTCCCTTTTCAAAGTTTGGACTATGCTTTTAGTGAAATCGTTAAGAATAGCGTGCATATCCCTAATGGTGATAAGGGTATCTTCCGGTTTCCGCATGGCTACATCGTTGAATTCTGGGAGGAGGTCACCCCTAATAGGGGATCTGAGAGACCCCTATCTTCTTTCTGAGGGCCTAGATCTGCCCTGACTGTGATGATTATACTCTTCCAGAGTTTTGCGTGCATTAGATCTCGAACCCGCCATTTGGCTCTAAATGAAATCACCAAATGATAAAATAGATTTTGACTTTATCTGCAAGAAGGAGAGCTGGCAGTTGAATATCCGATCGGATGGAAAGACCTGCAAAATGGAGTGCCCGATTGGACCCGAGCGTTAGCACTCCAAAGCTTAAGTTAGTAGCTTTTAGAGAAAGAGTGCCTAGAGAGGGAGAGTCTTAGATATTCAATACCTGGAGCTATCGTATTTTTGGCTATTTATAGGAGTTATATGGAGGGGTACTCGAGTACCTTAAGAGCGATAACCGACAGTTGAAGTACGTGAGCAGTGATGTGATAGGGAGCAGATGGAGAATATGGGAACCGGCTTGTGTTAGTGGGTTGATAGGACGTGCTGTCCCATCAGTCTGATCGGACATCAAGCCTTCTTGTCTTGTCTTCCAGTTCACGTTTTGCCTTTTTGTTATTGGGCTTGGGCCGTGTCAATGATTTTTGGACCAACCTGATCAGGCCTTTTGAAGATGTATTTTTCATAGTTATCAATTAATTAATAAAATATTTTTTATATAAATGTACGAGTAAGAAAACAATTATAAAAAATTATATAGCTCAAAAATATTTTTTAATTAACATTTTTAATGAATATAATATTGAAATTTGACTACAAAAAAATGCATTTAGGGACATTTTTATCAAGATTATTAAAAAAGTATTTAAAAAATATTTTGCATAATTATTTTACATGTGATAAATCTTTTAAATAATTATATTATTATTTTAATAATTATAATAGTGTACATACATTTTTACATTAAACTTAATTAATTTTAACTAGTTCATGAAATTCTAAATATTTCAACAAAAAATATTAAAAATAAAATTAAAAGAAATTTAATAGTTGCATCAAGAGTTTAACTATTATAACCTAAAAGATTGTATCAACTGCTTATATAATATTAGATGTTTGTATTTCACCTCGTTATGTAAGTATTTTTCTTAAAAAAATGATGGGGTACATTATCTTAAAAGTATAATTTAAATATTTATAAGCAATTATATAATAAAATGATATATTTGTATAAAATAAAATGTATAAACCAACAAATAATAAATTATAAAAATGTTAAATAAATACTATAACATGTTTAATAGAATGTTCAAATTATTGTCTTAATGAGCAATAGTCATATTATATATTTAAATACCAATTTATATAGATTTTATAATTTGAATATTTTTTTATAAAAATAATTTAATTAATATCATATGTAAATTCTTTTAAGTTGTTTCAATTGCTTTAAATACAAAAATATTTAGGGACATTTTTGTAATCAAATTTTAATATTATATTCATTAAAAAATTAATTAAT
Source organism: Excoecaria agallocha (assembly GCA_037975025.1). Classification (NCBI taxonomy): domain Eukaryota; kingdom Viridiplantae; phylum Streptophyta; class Magnoliopsida; order Malpighiales; family Euphorbiaceae; genus Excoecaria; species Excoecaria agallocha. Next base: position 7,164,845 of record CM075819.1, read on the forward strand.
AAATATTTTTGAGCTATATAATTTATTTATAATTTTTTTCTTATTTGTACATTTATATAAAGAGTATTTATTGATTAATATAACAAATATTGATTAATATATAATTAATAAATATTAATTTTTAATATTTTCTCTAAAGTATAAAAGTGCTCTTAATGTTTTTAATTAGAGTACTATAATGGTTTTAATGTCTTACTCAAAATACTAAAATGCCCCTAAAATTTTTTGTACAGTGATAAAATATCTCTGAATATTTTGGTGAATTCGATTTTTGGTTCTATAAACTTCAATTTCGATTCGGTTCTTATATTTTTAAATTTTGATTTTCGGTTCTCTCTGTTCGATCCAAAATCGAACTGAACCGACCATTTGCACACCTTTACTTTGGCATTTAAAATATTTATATATCTTTTATATTTTAATATGCAGTTAAAAAATAAAAAGAAGAAGGTCGAAGGTTGTTTGTAGGATTTAAAACCGTGACGTGGTGGCAAGCAGGGGTGAGAAAAATTGAAAATATAGTTAATTGCAAAATCAGTTTGATAGATAGATAGACAAGAAAATTAAGTCCCAAATATTCACACACACACACACACACACACACACACACACACACACACATATATATATATATATATATATATATATATATATATATATATTTATATATTACTCCTGATTATATTGAATAATACAATACAAAATTAATAGAAAATACAAATCTTTCAAACTAGTTACTTATCTGTTAAAGTTCTATAACTAAATTTTCATTCACTTATTCATTTTTGAAACTCGCCCTTAGTATAGGTCGGAGGAATTCCATCAAGCTGGATAAGCGAAATTTTAAATACGGGATTGAGTTTTCAGAACCATTTGGCTTATTTCATATCTTTTATCATTTTTTTTAATTTTAGGTATTCACATATCAGGACTGAGCTTTCAAAACCATTCAGTCCAAAACTCAAAGATCATACCCCAAAACTGAGCTCTCGAAGCCATTAAGTCACCGTAAACACATTATGACGCGATACTGCTTAGGGGTGAGCATGGTTAACCGAAATATCGGTTAATCAAAAAATCGATCCGAAATCAAACTGATTTTTGAATTAATCGAACCGAAATTTTAGGTTTATGATTTTTACTTTAAAAATCGATGATTAACCGATCCGAAACCGAATATATATATATATTAAATTTTACACTTATATTTTTCAATTTTTATGTAATTTATAAATATTATGATATATAATTTTGTTAAATATATATTTTAGTAAATAAACATTAAAATTATATACATAATTAGCATTCTGTTATTAATTTTATATTGAATATTTTTTAATTTTTATAATTAATTATGAAAATTTTATTTTATTTTGATTATTTTAATAGATATTGTATTTAATTAGTATTTTTTTATTTTTTAAGCATTTTTAACTATTAAAAATAATATTATAAATTGTATAATTTATTAAATTTATATATTAAAATTTTTTAATGGTTAACCGATAAACCGATCCAAAAAATCAAAACCGATATAGCGATTAACTGATAGTAATGAATTGATTTAAAAAAATTATTAATGAATCTATTAATTGATCCATGCCCATCCCTAACACTGTTAGACTTTCTAATTTTCATGCCAACCTTATCCTACTCCAATTCTTATCCAGAATACTAAGGGTGGCATAATTAAATTCTATCTTTTTATAATTTAAACACTTAATCACATAACCGCAGTTGTCAATCAAATGTCATTCTTGTCTAGTTCTTTAAACCACTAATGTTCTACTCAATTTTCCTTCTCGTAACATATTTCCACTTTCTAAAGTTAAGGAAAGATAAAAAATTAATAGAAGTATTTACAACTCAAAATCCAAATTTTGCATTTAAATAAATAAATAAATATATTATTTTCTTTAATTTTCTCTATTTACCACATTATTCAAGATCAAATTCTAACAAATTAAAATCAAAATTTTTAAAAATTAATATTTCTATGATAAATCATGATTAAAGATTCCAATAGCTATAATAAATAATTTTAAATGTCCAAAATGCAATTACATGGTGATATCATACGTATTATGAATTATGAAAATAAGGACTTGTTGATGATCAACCTTTATTTTAATATTAGTTTCTTATAAGCCAACAGAGATAGACATTTAACGGTTGATGCTACTAATTATAAAAACGGATAGCTCAACTAAAAATTTATTTTCTATTATAATTACTAATTATTAATTAATTAATTGACAACAAAAATGAGATTAACATTGAATAATAAAGCATGGCTACCAATATTCTTAGCTAGAGTTCCTTGTTTTTCGTCCAATTATCAACCATGGTTCCTTGAAAAATTTTTCTTTACCATTGGAAAGCACTATTTATGACGAGTTTGGAGGTATAATTTAGACTGAAATTGAGGTCATATAGGCCTCCAAAAATGAAAAATAAAATAAATAATGTGATTGATAGAGTTGACCGAAAATTTTGACTAGCTTGAAAATATTTCACAGATTTTATAAAATTATTCTGATTGCACCGAGTCACTAGAAATTATATATATGAATTTTTGGAAGGGTAAAATGAATTTTTTGAAGACTTTGAAAATTCAGCTTTCGGATTGGTAAAATACGCATTCGGATTAAATATTATATCGAAAAGATTTCGGATTGATTCGAAATTTTAAACATAGCCTAATTAACATTTTTAAAAATTTTTGGTCTAATTTTTATTAAAAATTAAAAATTAAAAGTATTTTGGCCAATTAAATATTGACAAATGGCATTTTAACCTCTTAAGACTTAACTAATTCTTTTGTCTTTAAGTGGGTGAGCCATAGTAAATGTAAAAATTAGACTTCTATTGTTGAATTGGTCAATTCTTCTTCTCCTTACTGTCGTGGCCTTCTCTTCTTATTCTTTTTCTTTTTCTGCTTCTTTTTCTTCCTTCTTTTTCTTTAATTTACATGCTTTAATCTTGAGGATCTCTACCCCTAATTTCATCTTATTACCACAAATTGCTTATTCTTCATCTTTGGTTGCCTATAGTGGTGAAAAAAGCTGGAAATAACCCATTTCATCAAGTGGATATTTTGAAATTTTTCTTAATAATTTTGTTAATTAAGTGTTGATTTTAAGTTGATATGAATTATTTGGACTAAATTTGACTTAATTCATGGTGAATTTTGGACATGAAAATTTTTTCAATAGAGAATCAAGGTGAGAGAAGCCACCCTAATGATAATTTTGAGTGATTTGGAGTAAAATTATGTAGGTGAACAACTCAAAACTCTTTAATTTCACATATATGTTGTATATATAATTAGGAAAGTTTAGGTTAATTATGGATTAAATTGAAACTGATCTTAGAATTGAGAAATTAGAGGTTGAATTAATTGAATTATGGGATTTAATTAAAATTTAGATATGCCTACTTTAGGGAAAAAATTCAGCCACCATTGAAAAAGTAGGGACCAAAATGAAATTTTGCGGTCTAAATTGAAATAATTGAAAAATATGTGGTTATATAACCATTGTGTGTTTTGGGATTTTTGATGTAAATGATGCTTAAATTTAAATTAATGTTAGAAAAATGAAATTGAATATTAAAGAATTGAATTGGCATGAAAAAAATATATGAATGAATAAATAAAAGTGTGAAATTAGTTTAAAATCCTATTATGGTACTTAAAGAAAAGTTGTTAAATGTGAACTATAATTCAAATAAATGATAAATTAGTAAAATTAGATAATATATAATAGAATATTTGATGTCAAATGTATGAAAATATAATTAGGGATCACATATTAGTTGTTTAACCTTTTATGTCCTTAAAGGATAAATTAAATAATGATAGTTTAAATTCAAATTAATGATAGATTAATGTAATGGAGAGGAAAATTATAAGATATGTGATGTTAAATTCATAAGAATGTGATTAGAAAGATAAGTTAGTTATGGAACCTATTATGTAAGAACATGAAATTAAGGTTAAATAAGGAATTACATTAATTAAAAGTTAGATTCATGTTTAATATGAATGAAAAATATGATAGAAATGTATTTGATGAATTAAAAAAATCTATATATACATGACCTAATGATGGCTGAACAATAAAGTATAGGAATAAGAAAGAATAAATGATGAAAATGATGGAATAAATTAAGAGACATTAATAAATTGATGAAATAACATGAATTGAATGATAATTAGTGAAGAAAACAACCAAGAAGAAATGGAAGTTTAAGTGGCCGAATGATAATCTAAGGGTTGTCAAGTGATATTTTGATGAGTAATTGAATATTCAATATAAAAAGAGCACTACGAGGATAAACAAACCTAGTATAGTTGATTAGAACATTAATTTATATTTGGACATAAAGATGATTAAATGGACATAATAGTGGTCACTTATGTTATTAAATGGTTAATAGTATAATTTGAATATGTATTACTATATAAAAGCTTGAAATGACCATGGGAATATGTGAGGTATGATAATATGTGAGAAACAATGATGTATGCATATGTATATTACTTGGTTGAATGGCATAAATGGTTAAAATGGCATGATTCTATCAAGTTTGAATGATATTGTTCATGTTTTTTATGCATACGTGTATGATGAGAATGAAAAAATGAGACATAAGAAAATAAGATTTGTGACATAATGTGAATGACATGAAAAGTTATGTGAAAATATGACATAAAGTGAACAAAAGCATTTGCCCTTAGTGTACAATGGGTAATCAAAATTATAGAATGTAATAGTTAGCCATATGGATATATACCGCGGTAGTACCATGATATATACAAATGCACATTGGATTGATAATTGTGGTGTTGGCCATATCAAATGGTCAGCTCAACACATTTTGTAGGTGTTGGTCACTTCAGGTGGTCATCTCCACTCATTTTAGAGTAGCATGATCAAGTCAAGTGGTCACTCCAGCTTTTTTGCATCATTGTAGTCCTTATCTTGCATATCTAATTCGAGGATTTCCACTAGGCACTATTAAGGGTAAAAATATAATTATGCCAGAAAATAAGGACTAAACGATAAATTATGCATAAAAGATATCAAATATGTGATAAAATAGTGAATAATGTGAAAAATATAATTAGTTAGTTAAAAAGGGGTAAAAATATAACTATACGAGAAAATAGAGGTAAAATTGTAAATTTGCACTAAAAATATGGTTAAGAGAGTTAAAATGACCAAATAGGTGAAAAGAGATAAAAACATAATCAAGAAAAGTTTCAGGGACCACATGGTAAATTGCTACCATGTAGGAAAAATATGAAGACTAAAATGTAAATTTGGGACTAAAGTAGAATAAAAACCAAAAGAGAGTAAAATTAGTGAAAAATAATCAAATATTTGTTAAAAAGAAAGGTTAAGGACCAAATTGTAATTTTTACCTTAATCAAGGAATAAGAGAGAAAAAGACATAAACAAGTAGTAATAAGGATTATATAGTAATTTTGACAAGTTAAAAGAGAAATTATGAGATAAATATAATATTAAGGATAAAAAATGGAAATATAAAAAATAAAATTAGTAGGACCAAATGGTAATTTATCATTACTTGAGAGAGTTGTTAAAGAATAAAACATAATATGAGGAGTTTAAATGAGATACAGGATATAAATAAAAATAAAAAGAATAAAATTTGGCATTAAGACTAGAGAATTATATGATGAAATAAGATTTAGGTACTAAAATGTAATTGTTATTTAAAGGTAAAAAGTAAATAAATAAAAGTAAAAAATAGTAATAAAAAAAATTAAAGGGCAATTAGAAGATTAAAAATATGATTCGAATTATTAAGGAGGGAAATGTGCGAAGAATTGAATTAATAAAGGCTAAAATGTAGTTTGCCATCATGTGGAGTCATTACGAAGAATTAAAATAGCAAGTGGAAAGAAAAGATAAAATAAAAGATGAAGAAAAATAATCATATAATTAATGATATAACATAGTCAATATTATAAACAAATAAAGGTGAATAATTGAGGTACAAATAAAGTACAAAATACGAATTAAAATGTAATTAAGGAAAACAAAGAGCAATAATTGAGAGATTGATTGCAAACACATGTATATTTTACATAGATAAAGAAAAGATAATTAATGAGAGAAAATGAATTGCAGATGAGTTGTGTAGAAATTTTACAAGTGGCTAAAAAAGATTAAGAACCAAGGTTCATAATTTAGGTAAATGAATATGTGACTTAATTTAATAGGACAAGGCAGCACAAATAAATTTGTGGATAAAGGCATAACAGAAAAACATAAGTTGAGATAAAATCATGAAGGCTTAAGAAAGAAGTTAAAAGTTGTGAATTCATTATGTACAAGTATTAAACCCAAAGCTAGAGATTTGAAGTTTGTGCATATAATTAAGTATAACTGGTGAATCAAGGAAAAACAAATAGCAAATTAAGGACAAAATAACAAACGAGAAATAATGATAGGTCGAAAATTAAGACAGAGACCTAATTGTACAATTATGACAAAAAAAAAAGATTTAAGAAATGAAAATTCAAAGTAAATATTAAAATATAGATCTGAGACTGATTGAAAAATTAGATTATTGATCTTTGAAATGAAAATGAAGAATTTGAATTTATCAGTCTGAGGGAATAAAAAAGGAAAATCAGGAGAGAAATGTAGAAGTTATGAAGATTTATTAGTTTATTACACTAAAACAGCTAGCTGTTTTAGTGTAAAACTTGAGTTCTCTGTTATTTACACTAAAACAGCTAGTTGTTTTAGTGTAAAATGAGTTTTCTGCTACTTAAAACAGCTTGTTGTTTTAGTGTAGAATAATTAGTTAGTTTTTTTTTAGTTTGTTTTGTACATAGTTTAGTTAACTACTTACTAGAGTTAAATGGCAGTTTTCCTTAAGTTAATTAACTCTAGTTAGTTTTTCTTAGTTTTTCTCTTGTATATAAATCTTGTTACGTGTGTATGAAGAAATAGAGAAAATATACGATTTTCTTCTCCTCTTTTCTTGATAATTCAACATGGTATCAGAGCTGGATCAAGATCTTTCTTGATGTTCTTGAAATCTTTTCTGTTTACAGATCTTAACTCAAGAAACTTTGGTTGAGCATTCTCCTGAAGGTTTTCTTCCTCTGATCATCTCTGTTTTCAGAGTGGTTTCTTGAAATCAGATTGTTTCTCGTTTTACTTGAATTTCTTGTTTTTTTTACTTGAGTTACTTGTTTACGATGATGACTACTCAAATCCAAACTTCTGGTTCTGATAATCTTGGATCGTCTTTGGTCTCTGTACCTCTTACTGGAATAAACTACAAAACCTGGTGTAAGTCCATGAAGTTAGCTTTAGCTGCGAAGCGAAGATTAGGGTTTGTTACTGAAAAAACTCCTCAACCTTCAGAAAACTCAGATGATTTTGAGGATTGGTGTGGCAATAATGCACTTGTCATCTCTTGGATTCTTAACTCTTTATCGAAAGATTTATATGATTCTTTCGTTTATGTTACTACTGCAAAGGAACTTTGGGATAAGTTGGAAAAAAGGTTTGGTGAATCTAATGGACCAATGTGGTACCAGATCAAAAGAGAGTTGAATGCTACTACTCAAGGAAATAGTTTTGTCTCTGCTTATTTTACTAAGCTTAGCAGATTATGGGATGAATTGTATTGTATTGTGCCTCTTCCTCAGTGTAGTTGTGGCTGTAAGTGTGGTGCATTTAAGGAATTGAATGACCTGCATGAATCTGATATGATACTTCAATTCTTGTTAGGATTGAATGAAAGTTATAATAATGTTGCAAACCAGATTTTATTGCTCGATCCATTGCCTAACATTGATAAGGTGTATTCAATGATTTCCAATGTTGAAAAGCAGTTACAGATTAGTATGTCTGTAAATGAAAATACAGAAAATAGTGCTTTCTTTGCTGGATCAAGTAAGAATTTAGGGAGTTCCAAGATATCGTCTTTCAAGAAGAAAGAAAGTGCGAAGAAGGGAGATCGTTATTGCACTCATTGTAAAACAGAAGGGCATACCAAGGAAACTTGTTTCAAGATCATAGGTTTTCCTGATTGGTATCAAGAAATGAGACAGAAAAACAAGAAGATGGGACCTAAGGCAACTAGTCATAGAATCAATATGGCTAATACTCCTCTTGACGGTAAAGACAATGATGATTCAGATCAGTAGTCCATGAGGAATTTTATACAGCAAGAGATTTCGAAGATGCTTCAAGGCAAGCAAGTTGTTCAAACTGAGTGTATCAATTTTGCACAGGATTTTGCAGGTACTATTTCTTCTGTATCTCATGCCAAGATTGGAAAAAATGATTGCTGGATTATTGACACGGGTGCTAGTAGTCATATTGGTACTACAAAACAAATGTTTAACAGTCTCAATTCTTTAAATTTACTCAATTCTGTTCAATTACCAGATGGGACTGCCAAAACTATTTCTTCCACTGGTGATATTTCTCTTGCTAGCAAACTCCTTCTAAAAAATGCTTTATTCATTCCTTCTTTTAAACACAATTTGTTATCTGTCAGTAAACTCACTACTTTTAGTTCTTTGATTTTCACTTTTCTTCCCACCTGCTGTGTCTTACAGGACCAGAGGACTAAAGTCATTCTTGGCATTGGCAAACTCAAGGGCAATCTTTATGTTCTTGAGCATGATTCGTTTTCTCCAGATGTTATTCAAGCTTTCTTTCCTTTAATTCAGTATGATATTGTACTTCCTAGTAGTTTATCTTTTCCTTCTCATTCTCGTAATTCTGTAAATACTGTTGTTCATAAGTCTTGGTCTCTTTGGCATCAAAGACTTGGACATCCTTCCATTCGTGTATTGAAATTTTTGCCTTCATTCAATAAAACATCTGATTTTCAGCACTCAGATATGGTTTGTGATGTCTGTGCTAAATCCAAACAAACTAGAATATCGTTTCCTGTTTTGTCTAGTCATACTTCCAGCTTATTTGAACTGGTACATCTTGATGTATGGGGGCCCTATCAAGTGGAATCTTTAATAGGAGGGAGGTATTTTCTGACCTTGGTGGAGGATTTTAGCAGGAGTACTTGGACTTTTCTTATGCAGTCTAAATCTCAGGTGCCCAAACTGCTGGATGCTTTTATTCTAATGGTTTTCACTCAGTTTGGGGTTGCTTTGAAGATCATAAGAACTGATAACGGGGGAGAGTTTGTGGGCCGATTATGTCAAGATGTTCTTCTTGCTCATGGAATCTTGCATCAAAGATCTTGTGTGTATTCTCCACAACAGAATGGGACTGTAGAGAGGAAACACAGACATATTCTTCAAGTTGCCCGGTCTTTGTTGTTTCAAGCTTCCATGCCTACTCTGTTTTGGGGTGAGGCTATATTACATGCAACTTTTTTGATCAATAGGACCCCTACTCCTGTTCTTGGTTGGAAAACTCCTTATGAGTTGCTGTTTAATTCTTTGCCTGATTATGACAGCATTAAAGTGTTTAGATGTCTTTGCTATGCCACTAATGTTACTCCCCATAAAGACAAGTTTGCTGCTCGTGCTTGTAAGTCTATTTTCCTAGGCTATGTTCCAGGCAAAAAGGGTTTCAAGGTATATGATCTTGATTCTCATACTGTTATGGTGTCCAGAGATGTTGTGTTTCATGAAGACTATTTTCCTTATTCCAACATTTCTTCCTTACCTGAATCGAATGAGTCGCCTATACCCAATGTTACTTTACTTCTTGAATTTATAGAAATCCATGAGACTCCTGTTTGTCCATCTTCTTCTTCTACTTCCCTAGTTCGTGCCGTAAATAACAATTCAGTGGATGTTGTCGCTGCTCCTCATAGAAGAAGTTCCAGATCTACTCGACGGCCTAATTGGTTACAAGACTTTGTAGTCAATAATATTTTACCTATGTCCTCCCCACATATTCCTTCTACTTATCCTTTTACAAAAATCTCTTCTTTGTCTCCCATTACAGATAATTTTTTAGCTACCATCACCATGCATCAGGAGCCTTCTTCTTATAATGCTGCCAAAGATAATCCCCACTGGATTAAAGCCATGGCTGATGAGATTGAAGCTTTAGAAAAGAATCACACTTGGGAGTTGACTTCTCTTCCTCGTGATAAGAAGCCAATTGGTTGTAAGTGGGTTTTTAAGCTTAAGCTTAAGCCTGATGGCAGTATCGACAGGTATAAGGCACGTCTAGTTGCCAAAGGTTATACTCAAGTTGCTGGTGAGGATTACACAGACAGTTTTTCTCCAGTAGCTAAAGTTGTCACTGTCCGGATTTTCTTCACCATTGCTGCAGCACGGGGATGGTCTATTCAGCAGATGGATGTCAATAATGCCTTCCTTCATGGGCATTTGAATGAGGAAATTTTCATGGATCCACCACCATGTTATTCCAAAGCTGTACCTGGTTTGGTATGTAAACTTAATCGCAGTCTTTATGGGTTGAAGCAGGCTTCTCGGCAGTGGAACTCTGAGTTAACTAATTTTCTGATTTCTTATGGTTTTCTTCAGAGTCCTCATGATCATTGTTTGTTCACATTTTGTCGGAGTGATGTGTTTTTAATGTTGTTAGTTTATGTTGATGATTTGCTTATAAGTGGTACTTCTTCTGTGGCAATTGCTCATCTTAAGGCAGCTCTGGATAACAAATTCTCTATCAAAGATTTGGGTGATGCTCATTATTTTCTTGGCTTAGAACTTATTCGAGATGATCGTGGCTTATTTGTTAATCAACGCAAATATGTCTTGGATTTACTTTCGGATACTGGGCTTCTTGGGTCGAAACCAAAAGTTACACCTCTCCCATCTCATGTCAAGCTGTCAGCTGATGGTGGTTCTTTACTTGCGGATCCTCATGAATATAGGCGCATCATTGGCAGATTGCTTTATCTCAGTTTCACTAGGCCGGATATTGCATATTCTGTACAGCAATTAAGTCAGTTTGTTCATCAACCTCGAGATTCTCATCTCAAGTATGCGCATCATCTTCTTAAATATTTGAAGCAATCTCCTTCTTCTGGTCTGTTTTTTTCCTTCAGATAATTCCTTGAGTTTGACTGCTTTTTGTGATGCTGATTGGGCTTCATGTGTGGATACTCGACGTTCATTAACTGGTTTTATTGTCTTTTTTGGTTCATGTCCTATTTCCTGGAAATCTAAGAAGCAAACTACTGTGTCTCGTTCCTCTGCTGAAGCTGAATATCGTGCAATGGCTTCCACTGTCTGTGAATTACAATGGATTTCTTATATCCTTGCTGATTTGCAGATTCCTGTTCAGTTTCCTATTTCTTTGTGGTGTGATAATCAAGCTGCCTTGCATATTGCATCTAATCCCGTTTTTCATGAGTGGACGAAGCATTTAGACATTGACTGTCATGTTGTTCGAGATCAATTCAAAGCTGGTTTCATTGATTTGCAGCATATTTCTTCCAATCTTCAAGTTGCAGATATTTTTACGAAGCCATTATCTTCTCCTATTTTCTCCAACCTTTATTCCAAGTTAGCTCTTGTTGATTATCACCAAGATCCAACTTGAGGAGGGGATGTAGAAGTTATGAAGATTTATTAGTTTATTACACTAAAACAGCTAGCTGTTTTAGTGTAAAATTTGAGTTCTCTGTTTTTACACTAAAACAGCTAGCTGTTTTAGTGTAAAACGAGTTTTCTGCTACTTACACTAAAACAACTAGCTGTTTTAGTGTAAAACGAGTTTTCTGCTACTTGCACTAAAACAGCTTGCTGTTTTAGTGTAGAATAATTAGTTAGTTTTTTTTTTTAGTTTGTTTTGTACATAGTTTAGTTAACTACTTACTAGAGTTAAATGGCAGTTTTCCTTAAGTTAATTAACTCTAGTTAGTTTTTCTTAGTTTTTCTCTTGTATATAAATCTTGTTACGTGTGTATGAAGAAATAGAGAAAATATACGATTTTCTTCTCCTCTTTTCTTGATAATTCAACAGAAAATTCAAGAAAATATATTGAATTGCTTACCATTTAATTTTCAATTTTGGCTCAGTTTTCATCTTTAATTGCAATCTAAAATACAATCCGAATCCATAATTAAAAAAAAAGTTCCAATTCAGAAATTCTGAAAAAAAATGATGCGAGTGATCGGAATTCAAACACATATGACTCAATTGGCAGGTTTAGTCAAATTTATTACATTCCAATTATCTGTAACTTTACTTTAAAATTTGGAGGAAAAATAACTCAAAGAATTATAATCTTTTTCAAAGATTAAAATTTTTTAAAAAAACATGCAAGGCTTCGCTATAAAATGGAGTTTGGCCATCTTTTATTTGAGCCATCACACATATTTATTTACATAAAAAGGCAAACTTTTTATGTATTTTATGGAGACAAAACAAATGCACACTAAACAAGAAAGAAATTAGAAACACAAAGCATGTATTCAAATGGATAGATGTATTTGGGAAAATAAGCATCCTTTGGAATTACAATTCATATTGATATATCATGTTTTTTTCGCATCTTGAACAGGTTTCTTTGACAAGAGAAGCAACGACGACGAGGCTTCCATTTCAACGACACGTCGTTTCATCTTCTCGCGAAGCTCCTCCAAGTCCTTCTTCATCTTCGAAAGCTCCTCAAAGCTCATCTCATCCAAAGATTTCCCAATTCCATTGGACTTCATGGCCTTGTCAAGCAATCTTTCTTTCTTCTTCTCAAACTGAAGTTGTCTCTGCAACTCACTGAGTTGGTTACTAAGCTTCTCCAATTTAGTTTTCCGGTGAGAATCGGGCCGGCCTAAAGTAGAAACCTTAAGGCTAGTGTCCTGATTTAGAAATCTTTCGGCTACGGAAGCGACAGTCGGATGGCCAAAGGAGAAGGGTTTTCCTCCAGGAGAGAAGACAACAATGGCGATCTGAGCTGCACATAAAGTTGCTAACTCATTCGCCTTCTTGAAAAGACCAGTTCTTCGCTTAGAGAAAGTCACTTGCCTTGAGTTGCTATCATTCACCATCTTCATCTCTATTTTTCTCCTCCCCATTTCTTATTTTAGATTTGGTTTGATCTTTGTGTTGGCAAATATGTATTCTTATATACAATTTTTAGGAACTTAAGGGCAGGTTACTGATCCTGTGAGGGACATTTGACCTGCAAATTAAGGGATGCTTCTAATTTATGTTTCTAGTATTGCATTTTTTTTTTTCTTCCCCTTGTTAGTATATATGCATGGTAAGTTCTTGAATGTTTTTCTAATTTCTTCCCCAAGTAAAATATAATTTGAATTCATAGGGATTTTCCTATCGAATGTATTGGATAAGAAATATTGATTTTGTTTTTTACAATAACTTTTTTTTGGTATAATTTATTTGGTATTTAAAATTTATTTGTTTGAATAATTTATAATTGTATTAGACAGGCTTATAAAAAGATAAAATATTTTATTTCAAATATTTAAATATGCCATGAACATAAAATTCAAATTCAAAATTTTTAATTAAGAGAAAAATAGAACTGTACTATATCATCTCATACTTTTTAGAGTTTTTTTTAAATAATTTATTCATCCGGAAATTAAAGGCAAATGAATATATTATTTTTTTATATAACAAATGAATATATTATGAGTGTATTAGAGAGAGAATTTCCATGTTTGGCATATGGTTTTATTGTGGGGATACAAAAATAGTAAAGGCCCACTGGTTATGCAGTAATTATAATTTTGGATATGTATATATACCCAGAACATAAATTGAACAAATTTAATTAGGAAAACGCATTGTGGGTACATGAATTTTTATTTTTTTCACTTTAGATCTTGTGCTTTAAAAAGTTGATATTAAATGTTTGTACTTTTTAAACTAATAACATTAGATTCAATTTAGATGAAATTGGCGGAATTAAAATGAATTTTAGATAAAATAAATTTAAAATGACTATAAAAATACCAAAACATAAAACAAATTTAAGAAATACACAATCCTTCCAAATATGCAAAAAATTATGAGTTGACTTTTTGTTTATTTTTTTATATTTTGATGGGTATTGCAGTCATTTTAAGTTGATTTCATGATGCAAAATTAACAAACTATACTTTTTAATTTCGTCAGTCCAATTTAAATTTGATCTAATATGAATAATGCAACAAATACATGGATCCTATATCAAATTTTTAAAGTACATGAACCTGAAATAGGAAATATTAAAATTCAGGTACACCAAGATGTATTTTTCCATTTTATTATTAGATTGTTATGTTTACAAAATAATTATAATATGGATCATAGTTTGTTATGAAATAAATAAATAAATAAATCTGTTTAAAAAAATGAGTCAAGTCCAAAACAAAATCGATCCTGTTATATGATTTGGCAAGGGAAATTAAGGTAGGTAACCTCTCTCATTAACTGGAAATCATTATATATATATATATATATATATATATATATATATATATATATATATATATATATATATATATATATATATATATATTAGTAGAACTTTTTCTTCTTTTTCCATAATTCAAAAATCTTAAGGGAAAGAAATGCAAAATAAATATTACCATATTTAATTCTTGATATATTGTGTGGAAAATTGTAACAACATGCAACCTGCACCTACTAAATAAAACAATATTTGCTTTCACATGATTTTTTTGGAAACTATTTCCCATCACTTTTCTCTACTCTTCTGTTAGACAGTAAAATTTTCCTTTTTAATTTTTTTTATAAAATTATTATTTTAATTTAAATAATGTGACTTTCAGTTAGATTTATTTTTCTTTTTAGAAAGTAATTTATTTTTGGACCAAATTATTTAGTTTGATTGAATATTTGAATTTAGTAACATTTTTTTTCCAAATGCTAGTAACATATTTTTAAGAACTTATAAATCGTAAAAGTAAAATTTTGTTAGTTTCCCTATTATTTTATGTATGTAATTTTCAGTCATGTTTTTATTTGGAAATAGGGCTCTTGATATGGGATGTCAGTGTATAGAATCACTAAGGGTTAAGGTAGGCTAGCTAAATGGTAAGGTACAAGCATATTACCATGCAAATAAAAAAAACTGAATAATTCTGATGAAATGCCATATATATAAATTAACTTCTATAATAATACTAAGAAAATATAGGAATCTATTGAAAAAAAAAATTGTTTGGTGCTAAGTTAATTTCTTCTTTTGGTAATTTTTTTATAAAGAAAATAATAAATAAATGGAAAGATCAGGTACAAAATATCTCAAATTTTTACAATTTAATTAAAGAGGTATGAGAAAAATTATACGTATATTCCATGCTCCTCCTACTTAACTCAGTTAAATTTCGACCCGATTTAAAAATTCGATTCATATGATCTATGCTCAAACCCGATATGATTCGCATGACTAAAAAAATTCGGATCGAATTAAAGTTAATCTATGAATCAATATCCATCTTAACCTAAATGGATTTAGATCACAGATTGACCCATATAATCTGTAAACATTTTTAAACGAGATTATGTTTCACTCTCTCATTGTCTCGGTTCTCACTTTACAGCCACCTACCATTACCCCAATGTTGACTGTCACCAATCACCACCATAGAACCAATGAATTTGAGCCAAAACCGATCACCAGCACCAACTAATGAGTCTTTAATTATGCACTTGGAAATTTGAATATGATATTATCCTATGTTTAATGTGGATTATTATCCGAATGTTGCATATTTTTTTGTCCAATTAAGACATTAGCTTTAGTAGTCCTCAACTCTCAATATATATAAACGATTTCTGTAAAAAATTAATAGCATAACATAATTTCTAAAATGTATTAACTCATTTTTTCATTAATTAATCTCATATTCTCTTATAAAATAGGTCTTTTTTTTTAATTATGATCCTTGATTAATCTAAGTTTGGCTTTTGGCTTTCCGATAATTAATAATTAATACGATACCACATTCATTAATTTCTAGTGGTTTTTCAAAATATAATTGCACAAAAATTAAAAAGATGACTAAATAAATTTTAGTCCATCTGTTTCACTTCAAGCGTCACTTTAATGATTTCTTATGTTCCATTTTAAGTGGTGTTTTTCTTGAATTAAAAAAATAATACATTTATCTTATTTGACCCATATTTTGGTATTTTAAAATCCATTTATGTATTTTTTGTTAGTTCTCTCCATGTTAATTAATAAAAAAAAAAATAGTTGAGAGTTTGGCTATTTTTCATTTTTGATGTTTGAATCTAGAGATGATTATGGGGCCGAAAATCACTGTCCCTAGCGGGGAACCGCTCCGAGTGGGAAGAGGAGATCCCCGAAAATTTCTCCCATCGAGGCAGAGATGAGAGAAAAATATTTTCTGACTTAGAATTTGGGGCAGGGACGGGTATTGTGATCCCTGCCCCGAAATTTTTCCACCTCTAAAATTTAGTAATTAAATTTATTATATTTATATATTTTAGTTTTAAATTATATTTAATTTTAGTTTTATCAATTGTTAAACTTTATATTAATTTGATCATTATTAATTTGATCATTTGTAATTGAATTTATATTTTTTTAATTATTAAATGTTATATTTCAATTACAATTAATTGTTAAATATTATATTTTAGTTATAATAGATTTTTTTAAAAAAACAAATATTCTTTGCGGGAATAGAGATCCCTGTGGCGGCATGGATGGGAGTAATTTTCCCCCTGAAATACTACTGGGGACGGGGGCAAGGAATGTACGGGGCAGTAGGTGGGGAGCCATTCTCGTGGTCATCCCTATTTGAATCCCACCCAACCGTCCCCAAAGATCTATACCACATTCATTAATTTCATGTGGCTTTTCAAAGATATAATTGGACAAAAATTAGAAAGATGACTAAATAAATTTTAGTCCATCTGTTTCACTCCAAGTGTCACTTTAATAGTTTCTTATGTTTCATTTTAAGTGTCATTTTTCTTGAATTAAAAACAAATTATGCATTGATGTCATGTAAAATGTCTACCTTTTTATATGTGTTTTTCTCTTATTTATATAGTTAAGTATGCAATATTATATGTATTATTATGTGTTTATGTCCAATTTATGTGTTTATGTTTGTTTTTAGGTTAAAATTGGTAAAGTGTGAAGAAAATGAAGAAGATGGTGGAAATTCGAAGGAGAAGATCACGAGTCGTGAAGGAGATCACGACTTGGATAAGTGATCACGACTAGGCATCCATTTCACGAGTAAGGCAGGATGGAGATCACGACTAGGCAACAGATTCAAGAGTAGTGAGGAGGCTCATGACTCGTAATGGGCACGACTTCAGAAGAACTCAAGGAAATCATGACTCGTGAGGAGGCTCACGAGTCGGACAAAGGCGTTGCTTCGCAAACAATGTGTCTTCTGCACCTGATTTTTCAGCCAAATAATATGTCCTTTCAAAAGCAATATTTCGTGACTTGTCAAGGGACATATCTGTAGAGAAGATACATATAAATATATGGGAGAACAACACTTGATGAGAGAGAAAAATTAAGGATTTCTTTTACTGTTTTCTTAAGAACATTTTTAGTTGTTTTGGTTTATTTGTTTACTTAGTTTTCAAAGGATGACCAAAGAACAAAGCCAAAGGAATAAGAGATATATCAGAAGGTTTAAATAGAAAGTAAACCCTGGAAAGTGATGCTTTCTTGTCTCTTATTTCATCTTTATTGTAATTTTGTTTATGGCTAAGTTCTTTTGATACATTATAACTATTTAATTTAAGTTGTTATTCATCTACTTATCTTTGTCTATTGAATGTTTATTTTATTTATGTATGAAGTATGATTTAAGTTTGTTTAAGTGCTTTGATTTGCTTAGTATGCTTGATCACCATATTAAGTATGTTAGTCATTTAATTCACAATGAGAGTTGGAATTCTTTGATGGAAAGTTAAATGAATTTACTTAAAGCATTGAATTCACTTAGAGATAAGGGATTCACTTTAAGGGGTTAAAGAATTGGCATAGAACTTCATGGTTTTTATTTATCTTTATAATGATATGAGAATGCTTATAGACTCTAAGTAAGAACATTCTTTATTGACAATGAGAATTGCTTTAAAGAATCTTGGCTAAATTCTCCATTCATATCATTCATGCAATTGTTAATTAATTCAAAGATGAACTTATTTTATTTGATTATAATGTATGTCCATCCCATCTTTTAAGTAATCTCTTATCCAAAATTAACTTAATATATTTTAAGTAGTTTAGTATTTACATTAATTGCATGATTTTAATTGAAATTGTTACCTATCCATTTACTTGTTGTTACGTCAATATAAAATTTACCCCCGTTTCCTTTGGAACGATACCCTACTTATACTATACGCAGTCTAGTGAGACTAAGGGTTCAATTAAATCCCCATCTGATTTTGGCGCCATTGCCGAGGAACGGTTTAAATGAATTTTTATTGATTGATACAAAAGAGTAGATGTTTTAGGATTTTATGATATAAATTAGCTATTTTGATATATGAAATTTTATTTGGCGTTTTGTTTGTTTTAGTATTAGAGTTTTTTGTAATAGTTTTAGACTAAAAGTATTTTTTTTTGAATTGTGTAGGGAACTTAGAAGAAAGATACAAGAGGAATTTAGTTTGCAAGTAGAAGGAGAACAAAGTGTTAAATTGAAGGAAGGTCATAATTTTCCAATAATGGCGGGTGAAGAAAGGAGAACTCTTGGTGATTTTGCGATGCCGAATATTTTGGAAAGTTTTGGAGGAATAGTGGCACCGGCTATTGCTAATAACAATTTCGAGATCAAGCCGGCTGTCATTCAAATGGTGCAAAATAACCAATTTAGAGGTTTGCAAGGGGAAGACCCTTATGCTCATATCCTTACTTTTCTTAATGTGTGTGCTACGTTTAAAATTAATGGAGTAAGTAATGATGCCATTAGACTTAGGTTATTTTCGTTTTCTTTAAAAGAAAAGGCTCAAATTTGGCTTGCTAGTATACCTAGTGAGACAATTACTACTTGGGACCAATTAAAACAAGCTTTTCTTCATAAGTATTTTCCACCTCATAAAACGGCAAAATTTCGAAATCAAATATCTACATTTAAGCAATTGCCTAATGAAACCATTTATACCTCTTGGGAAAGGTTTAAAGAACTTCAAAGACAATGTCCTCATCATGGCTTGCCAGATTGGATGATTCCTCAAATCTTTTACAATGGGTTAATGGAGGAAAATAGAAATATTGTTAATGCTGCTTCAGGTGGTAAATGGTTAGAGAAAACTGCTAAGGAAGCTGAAACTTTGTTGGAAGAGTTAGCCTCACAAGGCCACATGGGAGAAGAACCCACTATGGCGAAGGCTAAGGGGTTTTTGGAATTGGATTCCATTAATCTTTTGATGGCTAAGGTAGAAGCTTTGACAAAAATGGTAAGTAATTCTCACTCCAATGTTGAAAATGTTAGTCAAGTATGTGAGAAATGTGGTGGACCTTATATGTATGCTAATTGTAGTTAGGGGTTTAGTGAGGATGTAAGTTTTGTTCAAGGGAACTATAACCAAAGGATGGGTCAAAATTCTAATTATTACAACCCATAATGGAGAAACCATCTCGATTTTTCTTGGTCTAACCAAAATGCCCAATTGAACCCTCCTAATAATAATAATCACAATCATACGAACAAGTTACCTAACCCATCACCTTTTCCAAATAAGCTACCTTTTAACTCCCAACAACCTAAATCCCATTTAGAGAATTTGATGGAGCAATTTGTTAATCATCAGATGACAACTAACAAGCAAAATGAGGAACAATTTAGGCAAACAAACACTAAAATTGATCAACTTGTCACTCATAATAAGATGCTTGAAAACCAATTGGCTCAACAAGCCACTTCTAGTGCTAAACCTTTAGGCAAGTTACCAAGTCAACCTGAGTTTTTGCCTCATGAATCAGTTCAGTCCATTATGTTAAGGAGTGGGAAAGAAATTGAGAGTAATAGTAAAAGTGATGAGAATCTTATTGTGAATGATGATCATGTTTTGGATGCAAGTGAAAATGATAATAAGCTTAATGAACCTAAAAAAGATATAACCTCATCTAGGGAAGATGGACCTAAAGTTAATTTGAATGTTTTGCCATTTCCTCAAAGACTCATTAGAAGAAATCTTGATAAGCAATTTGGAAAGTTTTTGAATTATTTGAAGGAACTTACTATAACTATACCCTTTGTGGATGCCATTAAGGATATGCCTTTATGGGAAAAATTTTTAAAAGAAATTATGAGTCACAAGGATAAGCTTGAAGATTATGGTTATGTTTCTTTGGTAGAAGAGTCTAAGGCTATGTATTCTAAATACCCACCTAAGCTAAAGGATCCGGGTTGTTTTATGGTTCCTTGTGTTATAAGTGATACATATTTTGATAAGGTCCTATGTGATATGGGTGCTAGTGTTAGTCTTATGCCTTACTCAATTTATAAAAAGCTTGATTTAGGTGAATTAAAGCCTACCAATATGTGCTTATTGTAGTGGCCCAAATATCAGGCTAGTTGAAAATAGTACTTTTCGAAAGTAAATAGTGACACCGGGAGTAAATAGTGATACCGGGGTGAATAGTACCTGCCTGAATCGAAAAATATTTTATTTAATCATTGGAAAGAACAAGTTAGCTGGAGCCCAAAGATATAATATGGATTGAAAATGAGACCAAACGGATCATTAAAAGTCAAAAATAAGGAAAAAGTCACGGTTCTAGTTAAAAAGATGCTTGTGTCAACTAAGAGCTTATCTGGGACTTTAAAAATAACAAATGATATTCAAAAATTACCATATTTTTTAGATCTACATTAAATGTGATGTAGAATCATATGGTAATAAAAATTAATGTTACGGTAACTTTGAAAATTGGAATATCGGACTGGTAAAAATGAACCAGACCGAAAAATAGTCTCCAAATGACTCGAAAACATTCATGAAGCCTATTAAATATATTTTAAGAATTTTAGAAGTATTTTTAATGATATTTGACTTCAAGAAGTAAGAGAAAAATAATGATTTCGGTTTAAATAGTAACCGGTCAACTATAATTTCACCAGGGCTTTAAAAATAGCAAATGATCTTCAAAAATTGCAGAAATTTTCAGTTAAACCTTTTATGAGATGCAAAATCATTTGGTGGAAAAAAATTAATTTTTCGGTAACATCAAAAATTTATTAATCGGACTGGTTAGACTGAACCGGACTGAAAACGGATTCCGATTGATCCGAAATTTTTCATGGAGGCTCAATATATTATTCTAAGAATTATATAATTAATTTTGAGTGAAATTGAGCTTTGAAAGTAAGAAAAATAATTTATGGATGCTTATTGGGCTTAAAAAGGGCATTGGGCTTGAGTTAGGCCCAACCAACTTGGTTGGACCAAGCCCAGCCCAATTATCCAATATTTATACCTTAAAAATCTCCAGATTTCCAGAGCCTTCACGTCCTCGTCCTTCCTCTCTTGGCCGGATGACTTTTCCTTAGTTTTCTCTTGATTTTCTCCTTTCTTTGCTAATTTTCCACCAAATCAAGGCCTCTCAAGTTAATTCCAGCCTCTTAACTAGCTTTTGGAGGTCTCAAGAAGCCAAATAAACTGCTGAAAGTGCAAGAAAGAGAGAGAGAAAGTTGGTGTCCCAAAAATGAGGTATGTAAGAATGGAAGTTTTAATTTGATTTAAGAGTTTGTACAGATAAATTTAAGGTTGTAGAGTAATATTTTGTAGTTATATTGAGCAAAGAAAGCAAGAAAATGATGGATTCTTGCCTTGAAATTTCAGCCATAATAGAAAAATATTGATGGAATTAAAGCTTTTAAAGGAGAAATGGAGGAAGCAAGGACCAAGGTGTGAAAGCGATAAATTTGAGGTTAGTGGATATATTATCCCTCAATTTCCATAATTTTTACATAAAGATTTGTTTATGTATATGTGTGATTATGTGAAATTATGCATGATAAATTGAATTAATATGATATATGTGAAATTGGAGGCCTAAATTGATGAATAAAATATTTATTTGGAAGAAAGGAATTTGGAATGCTCAAATTTGTGAGTTGGCCGAATTTTATGTGTGTGGGTGTGTGTGTTTCTTTTGGTTAGTTTGTGATGAAAATGTTATAAATTGGAGGAAGGAATAACTTTAATGCTAAATTAATTTAATGAGAATTTTTGGAATGTAATAGAATATTTTTAAGTTAAATTTTATATTATGTATAGTAAAAATATTGAGTTTTAATGAGAAAAATTGAATTTATGGCATAAACAATCTTAAGATAATCCAATTAAATAATTGGAATAAAAAGGAATGGAAAATAAATTAATAAAAAAAAATGATGACTTAAATGAAAAGAATTATAAGTTTAGGGGCAAAAGAAAAATATTGCCAAATATTGAATAACAAATGAGTTTAAATGAATTAAGATGAAATTGGAAAAGAAAATGATAATTGAAATAAGAATTTAAGTATGAAAATAAGTTTAGAGACTAAATTAAAATTTTACCAATAAATAAGGACTTAGTAGTGAAACATGAATAATTGATGGCAATTTTATAAATAAAATAAAATAAAGGGTATTTTTGAAATTTATGAGAAATTGAAAGACTAAACAGTAAATTAGCAATTTTAAGGACTAAATGATAATTTAGCAAGTTTAGGGATTAAATGGTAATTTTACAAGTAAATATTGAATTAATGATAATTAGATAAATAATGATATCTTGGTAAATAAATTAATAGAAAAAGGGTGTAATCGTAATTTAATAAAAATTGTAAGACTAAATGATAATTTAGTTAATGTAAGAATTACTATGTAAAATAATTAGTAATAAGCAAAATAAAAATAATTATTGAGAATAAATAAGTTTAATAATTAAATATATGTATAAAATTATGCGTATATATATACGTAGACGTGTATATACGTATATGTGTATAGATATAGGTAGATAAATATGTACGTATATGATTATAAATGCATGTAAATATGTATGTATATATATGAATGTATGAGCATGTAATAAATATGACAATAATAAACTAAATATGTACGTACAGAATATACATGATTATTTTAATAAATTATATGTAAAGAACAAAGATAAGAACCATAGTAATGTTAATTTAATACTTAAGGAAATGCAAATTTCAAGAATAAATAATATAAATTTGTTTATGGCATAAATTATATGGAATAAGACAAATGGGTATATATGGAAACGTGAAAGACTTGTATGATAAATAATAAATGAATTAAAACGTGAATAATTGATAATAATAACATTAAAAGTAATATAGAAATAATGTGATAGATTTGATAAAATGAGCATTTGGGATTATAATATTTATAATACAAGTTAGTAAATTATAGATGAGAAGCATATAAGCAAATAAAACTAAAAATAATGATATTACACGAAAGATAGTATTAAATGAAATTAGTGTACAATGTAATATATGTTTAATAATGTGTGTATTATGTATGTATATGGTGAACTTTTAGTCATGGCCGAATGGAAGGTAAAAGGAAGACTATGAAATCTTTAGTTATTTTAAGGTAATTAAGCTGTACAATGATAGTACAAGTGAGTATGGATGTCCATAAATTTTTATAGAATTTATGAAAATTAAACGAATATTGTTGGAATAAATTTTAGTTAGGTATTTATTTGAAAAATATGAAATTATGATGAACTACTGCATAATTTATTGATTAAATGGTAAATTATTGTGAAATAATTCACTAATTGTGTAAAGAAGATAGACTGCAAATGTAATGTACTGTTACAGAAATGACAAGTATTGAAAAGTATTGTAAAGAATAAATAATTGAATAAGAAAATGAAAAGTAAGTGAGCGTGTGCCCTTAGAAAGAGTCAGGCAGTAAAACCTAGTTCAGGATATAATTGGCTAGCCATAGGGATACCTGTACCGCGGTGCAAGTCATGGCGACTTGCTTTACTATGGTTGAATCGTTGATCTCCATAGTATATATATCATACGTATTGTCATATGTTCATATGTTATATGAGGAATGATTTTTGGGGGTCATTTCTCATTCTGTTGTGGCCCTGTGGGGTCTACGTCCCGCATATCCGGTCTGAGAGTTTTCTGCCGGGTCTGTACTAGGGGCATAATGATAAGAAAATGTTAAAAGTGTAAAATGAAAATTTAAATTTAAATTTAAGATAAAAAAAAACCTAAAATGAAAAGAGTGAAAAAGTATAATATGTATATGTATGTATATATGATATGTATATGTATGTATATATTTGTATGTATATGTATGCATATATATGTATGTTATATGTATGCATATGTATGCATGTATGATATGTATATGTATGCAGGTATGATATGCTAAGTATGTATGTACGGTATGTGCATGTATGTAAAGTATGTGGTTGTATGTTTGTATAGGTAGGTGAACGCATTTATATGCTATGTATGTATGTACATTGAATGAATGTACGTATGAGTAAATTCATGCAAGTGTGAATGTGTACTTCTGCACTTTATTATGGAAAGTTTGGGATACGTATCCACCACTGAGCGTTTCGATGCTCAGCGCGTAGTTTGTTGACTGCGCGCAGGTTATGAAGACGATAGGATTTCACTGGCTGGTATTACAGGAGTAGTCAAATTCAAGAAAAAGGAACAAGATAGGAATTAATTTTGGCATGTATATGTAGGTACGGAAAAATATAATTACTATGCAAGTATATGTTCATAGTATAAGAAATCTGTTTGTTATTATTGAGAGACAATATGCAATTAATGATTATATTTTAAAGTATCTTTATACAAGTATGTTTATCAGTACTGTTAAAAAAAAATTACTGTTTCATGTAGGGTTTGACATCCGATTACCACGTACATTGTACGGCGGTATAAGGGTGTTACACTTATCAATGGCGAATAAGTCTATTTCACACCCCTATAGGTATATTAGAAAATATTCCAACCAAAGTGGGTAAATTTGTGATTCTTGCTGATTTTGTTGTGTTAGAAATGGATGAAGATCCTGAAATTCCTATTTTGTTTGGTAGGCCTTTCTTAATTACTACTGGGGCTGTTTTTGATATGAAAAATGGTAAAATATCTCTTGAGGTTAATGGTGAAACAATTGAATTTAATATTTTTGGGATGGTTAAATCCACCAATGGAGGTGGTAAATAGAATTGTTGCTTATGATATTCTTGATGAGTGTATTGATAGTGTTATGAATGATTGTTTGAGTCCAAATCCTATTGCACCTATTATTGTTTGAATGAAAGTTGTGATGAAATTTTGCAAGTTGCCTCATTTCCTTTCCAAGAAAGATTCTCAAAAATTGAGTCTTTGAGAAAGGATGAGGATATGTCATCAAAGATATCTAAGGAGGAAATCAAGCTTGACCTCAAGCCACTACCAACAAGCTTAAGGTACGAATTTCTAGATGCAAATTCTCAATTGCCATTCATTGTTAATTCATCAATTGCTAAGCATAATGTGGATGCTTTACGTGGTATTTTACTTGCTCATCGAAATGCTATGGGATATTCAATTAATGATTTAAAAGGGATTGCACCTAAGGTTTGCATGCATAAAATTTTGTTAGAGGAGGATTCTAAGCCCTCCATTGAAGGTCAAAGAAGGCTTAATCTAACTCTTAAAGAGGTTGTGAGGAAGAAAATAATTAAATTGCTTGATAATGGCATAATTTATTCTATAAGTGATAGTAAGTGGGTGAGCCCAATTCAAGTTGTCCCTAAGAAGGGTGGTTTAACTGTAATTCGTAATGATAACAATGATTTAATTCCTACTAGGACTATCACGGGCTGGCGTATGTGTGTGGACTATAGGAAGTTAAATAAAGCTACAAGAAAGGACCATTTTCCTTTACCCTTTATTGATCAAGTTATTGAAAGATTGGCTAATTTGTCTTACTTTTGCTACTTAGATGGGTTGAGTGGTTTCTATCAAATACCAATTCATCCACATGACCAATCTAAGACAACTTTTACATGCCCATATGAAACTTTTGTATTTAGGCGAATGGCTTTTGGTTTGTGTAATGCACCAGCTACATTTCAAAGATGCATGTTTTTTATCTTTAGTAATCTTATTGATCAATGTGTAGAAGTTTTCATGGATGACTTTAGTGTGTATGGCACTAATTATGAGGATTGTTTATCTAATCTTTCTAAGGTGCTTGATAGATGTATGGAACATGGTTTGGTTTTGAATTGGAAAAAGTGCCATTTTATGGCTCAAGAGGGCATTGTTTTAGGACATTTAGTTTCTAATAGGGGGATTGAAGTTGATAGAGCTAAAATTGAAATAATTGCTAATTTGCCTCCTCCTAAAAATGTTAGAGATGTTAGAAGCTTTCTAGGCCATGCTGGTTTTTATAGGAGATTTATCAAAGATTTTTCTAAGGTAGCTAAACCCTTATGCACGTTGCTAGGTAAAGATGTTGATTTTCATTTTGATGAGGCATGTCTTAAATCTTTTGAAACTCTTAAACATGCTCTTGTCACTTCACCGGTGTTGCAACCACCAAATTGGGACCAACCTTTTGAATTGATGTGTGATGCTAGTAATTATGCGGTAGGGGCTGTTTTAGGCCAAAGAATTGATGGAAAGCCTTCTGTTATTTATTATGCTAGCAAGTTACTAGATAATGCCCAAATTAACTACTCCACAACTGAAAAAGAACTCTTGGTTATTGTGTATGCTTTTGATAAATTTAGGGCTTATCTTGTAGGGCAAAAAGTCATTGTCTATTCTGATCATGCTGCCCTTAAGTACCTTTTGAGTAAAAAAGATACTAAGCCTAGATTGTTAAGATGGATTTTAATGTTACAAGAGTTTGATTGGGAAATAAGAGATAAAAAGGGGAAGGAGAATTTAGTTGCGGACCATTTATCTAGGTTAACCCAATGTGTTTTGCAAGATAATGATGATAGGGTACCTATTGATGAAGCTTTTCATGGAGAACATATTTTTAGTGTGGTTTCTAAGGAAGTTCCTTGGTTTGCTGATATAGCAAACTACCTAGTAAGTGGTATACTTCCTTATGGTTTAGATTATAGGCAAAGGAAGAAATTCCTTCATGATGTGAAGTTTTACTATTGGGAAGAACCTTTATTATATAGGAGATGTACTGATGGATTGATTAGGAGGTGTCTTTCTCATGAAGAAGTTGGTGAAGTATTAGCTCATTGTCATTCTTATGCTGTAGGTGGTCACTTTGGGGTTTCTAAGACAGCTTCTAAGGTTTTACAAGCTGGTTTTTGGTGGCCTACATTGTTTAAGGATGTTAAAGACTTTGTATTAAGTTGTGATAAGTGTCAAAGAATGGGAAATTTATTTAGGAGGAATAAAATGCCTTTACATGGTATTTTGAAAGTTGAATTGTTTGATGTTTGGGGTATGGACTTTATGGGACCATTTTCTAGTTCTTTAGGGAATAGGTATATTTTAGTTATGGTGGATTATGTATCTAAGTGGGTGGAAGCAATTCCAACCATTACAAATGATGCCAAGGTGGTTAAGAAGATGCTTAAGAAGGTTATATTTCCTAGATTTGGAACACCTAGGGCCATTATTAGTGATGATGGGTCTCATTTTTGTAATAAAGTTATAGAGCAATTATTGAAAAAATATAATGTAACTCATAAAATTGCTACACCTTATCATCCCCAAACTAGTGGACAAGTTGAGATTAGCAATAGAGAGCTTAAGTGGATTTTAGAGAAAACTGTCTCTAGGTCAAGAAAAGATTGGGCACTTAAGTTAGATGATGCTCTTTGGGCATATAGAACGGCTTTTAAAACTCCTATAGGTCTTACGCCTTATCAATTGGTTTATGGTAAGTCTTGTCATTTGCCGGTTGAGATTGAACATAAAGCTTATTGGGCAACTAGGGTGTTAAATTTTGATATGCAATAAGTTGGTAGGAAGAGATTGCTTCAATTACAAGAGTTAGGGGAGCTTCGTATGAATGCCTATGAAAATTCTAAGATATATAAAGAAAGAACTAAATCATGGCATGATAAACATATATCACAGAAAGAATTTCAAGTTGGTGACATGGTTTTGTTGTATAATTCTCGATTGAAGCTATTTCCTGAAAATTTAAAATCTAGATGGTCGGGACCTTTCAGAGTTGTTCAAGTTTTTTCTTATGGGGCTGTTGACATTGCTAATGATAGAGGGGAGGTTTTTAAGGTTAATGGACATAGATTGAAATCTTATTTCATTGGTGATGCATTGGTTCCTACTCACAAAGTTTCTTTGTTAAATTTCTCTTTTACACAATCATAATATTTTTGTATATAATTAGCTCTTTTAGTTTGGATTTATTTGTTTTGTGGTTTGTTTTTGGTTAAGTTTTATGTTTTTATAGTTTTCATATTAATTGATTTATTTTTCTTTGTTATTTTAATTTTTGGATGAAGTTGTTAAGATTTTGCAGAGAAATACATCATGTTTACGAGTGCCTCACGACTCATGACTGTCTTCACGAGTATTCCAGTAGCTTTCTTTATTGAGTTGTGAGCAGAATCACGTGTCGTGAACAGGATCACGTTTTATACAAAAGCAAAAGGCTCACGAGTCGTGAGCAACATACCGACTCGTGATCATGTCTTTATTGTCTCTTTATTTTTCTTCTTCACGAGTCGTGATGATGGTGCCGACTCGTGAAGAACTGTTCCAAAATTACGAGTCGTGAATTTTAACTCCCTGTTTTTATTTTTATTTCATTTTTATTTCTTTATTTTACTTAAATTTCTTTTAATTAGGAGTATTAACGGTTTTTAATTGGCTTAACTACTCCTTATTAACTTCCATTTCTTTTTGTCTCTTTGTTTTCTCTTCTCTGCAACATCTTCTTCTCTTTTCCTTTCCTTGCATTCACGTCACACCAGTGCTATCCCATTACGAGCATTCAACATCTACTTCCCATTTCTCCACTGATTCACGTTACAGCCACATTGCACATTGTTTCCTTTGTTTCATTTATCTTCAACAAACATGGTTAGAACAAAGAATGTTTCAGCATCAAGGGATTAGCAAGGAGGAGATGAACCACCACTTCAGAGCTTACAGACAGACTTTGGTTCACCATTCCCTCTTTCCTCCATTCATGAAGGTAACGGGTTCCTGGTTTTAAAAGATAGAGCACAATATCAATGTAAGTATTTTCCTAACTCTTTGCTTGAAAGTGTGGGTGTTCTTGATGAAGTGAATGAAATGTTGTCTGAATGTGGTCTCTTGAGGTTTGTTAATATGCATGAGCAGTTCTACACTGACTTAGTCTTGGAGTTTTACACAAATTTCAAAGAAAATGCTGATAATCCTAGGTTTGTAGACTTTCGTTTGAATGGTGTTGATCATACTCTTACTTATTTCATGATGCATCGTATCTTTGGCTTTAGCCCAAATGGATTATGTACTCCTCCTAAGAGTTATAGGCCTAATGATTTTTGAAACTTTCTTACTGGTTTAACTACACCATATAGGGCTAGAGAGGCCAAATCCATGTTTATATCGGACTTGAAATACTGAATTTTACATAAGATTCTTGCCTCCATTGTTTTCAACAAGCATGAATTTAATCGCATTTCAAGTCATGAACTTTTCTTGATGTGGTGTGTGCATAACCGTAAGTTTATATGTTAGTCTTATTGGATTTTCAAACAATTGTTGAATTGTGTTAATCGTCCGGAGTTCCCTATTACACATCGTCATGTTATTGCTGCTATTGCTAGGGGCATTGATATTGATTTGCATCTTTATGATGGTGTCCTTCCTTGCTTGTATTTTTCAAAGCATTTATTTGTAAGAGGAGAAGTCACTAACAATTCCTTTCAATACATACCACCTATATATCGATCTTGTTGGAAGGAACTTCTTGGTACTTCTAATCCGCAGGTGGCTGCTATGGAAAGTACTTCGGACGAGTCAAGACCAATGGAGCAAGCGCCTAGTGATGATCTTATGGCGGGTACACCAAGTCATTCACCTATTTTCACACCAACTGCTGGATCTTCTTTGAATATCACCACTTCCATGTTCAATCAATTGCTACACAATCAATCCGGCATCCAAAGTCAATTGGCTTCCTTGGAGCAAACCACAAGTCAATTGGTTCATAATCAATGCCACCTTGAGCACAAGGTGGACGCTTTCATTGCCCAATCGGGCTATGTGGTTGTTTCGCCTCCAACTTCACCATGATTTGAGGGGAGTTTTTTCCTTTCCTCTATGCTTTTGTTTATTTTTTGATTTTCTTTTTGTTTGTGTGTTTGTTTTGTTTCTCCACATTGAGGACAATGTGTGTTCTAAGTGTGGGGGAGCACTTGTGTGTGTTGTTGTTTGTTTATCTTTTTCTTTACATAGACTAACTTTTATAGTAAGTTTTATTATAAGTATTGCTCATATTATATGTAATATAGGTTGTTATGAAGATTCATTTACCTTTTATACTCATTTGATTAGTTTTTCAAGCTTTTGGCATGTGTTTTATGTTTTTAAGTTATCTCTTTTTACTTCTTTTAACATTTTAGGTTATTTAGTCTCTTCATTAACTATGCTTTAAGGTTGGAATATGCTCATTTAGCTTAAGATTTTAGGATTTTAGTTGCTACATGGAAACTATAGCCATAATACTTACCTTTAGGCCTTTCAATAATGGATGAGGACTAGTAAAAAAAAAAGTAAGAAAAATAATGAAAATAATAAATAGAATAAAGCAAGATGCATACTCAAAAGTTTAATCAAGAATGGGATGGAGCATAAAACGCACCCATTACTACATTCTCTTGCTATTCATGGGATAAAGTTTAAAAGTATACCCATGCAAAAGAAAGGAAAAGATGAAAAAAAAATATACATAGTCTAAAAATGCCATGAGATGGGTTTAACGATATGTGTGCTTTTTAATTGTCCAAAAAGGCAACTATAGTCTTAGGATCTTAGGCTTTATGATCACTATTCTCTCTTGAGCATGGTTAGTCTTGATACTTTATATTCTTGATGTTGAATTTAGTAAATTTAGGTGACTTGATAATCTAAGATGCATGTTTTAAGTCTTGATGTACTAATATTTTGAGTATTAAGGTGTTTGACTTCATATCAATCTTATTTTAAGTCAAAATTGAGCAATACGTTATAATTTAACTTACTTGTTTTTACTTGGAATTAGATTTTCTCACTTTTCTCTTGCTTGGGGACAAGCAAGGTTTAAGTGTGAGGGAATTTGATGTCATATAAAATGTCTACCTTTTATGTGTGTTTTTCTCTTATTTATATAGTTAAGTATGCAATATTATATGTATTATTATGTATTTATGTCCAATTTATGTGTTTATGTTTGTTTTTAGGTTAAAATTGGTAAAGTGTGAAGAAAATAAAGAAGATGGTGGAAATTCGAAGGAGAAGATCACGAGTCGTGAAGGAGATCACGACTCGGATAAGAGATCACGACTAGGCATCCATTTCACGAGTAAGGCAGGATGGAGATCACGACTAGGCAACAGATTCACGAGTAGTGAGGAGGCTCACGACTCGTAATGGGGCACGACTTCAGAAGAACTCAAGGAAATCACGACTCGTGAGGAGGCTCACGAGTCGGACAAAGGCGCTGCTTCGCAAACAATGTGTCTTCTGCACTTGATTTTTCAGCCAAACAATATGTCCTTTCAAAAGCAATCTTTCGTGACTTGTCAAGGGACATATCTGTAGAGAAGATACATATAAATATATGGGAGAACAACACTTGATGAGAGAGAAAAATTAAGGATTTCTTTTACTGTTTTCTTAAGAATATTTTTAGTTGTTTTGGTTTATTTGTTTACTTAGTTTTCAAAGGATGACCAAAGAACAAAGCCAAAGGAATAAGAGATATATCAAAAGGTTTAAATAGAAAGTAAACCCTGGGAAGTGATGCTTTCTTGTCTCTTATTTCATCTTTATTGTAATTTTATTTATGGCTAAGTTCTTTTGATACATTATAACTATTTAATTTAAGTTGTTATTCATCTACTTATCTTTGTCTATTGAATGTTTATTTTATTTATGTATGAAGTATGATTTAAGTTTGTTTAAGTGCTTTGATTTGCTTAGTATGCTTGATCACCATATTAAGTATGTTAGTCATTTAATTCACAATGAGAGTTGGAATTCTTTGATGGAAAGTTAAATGAATTTACTTAAAGCATTGAATTCACTTAGAGATAAGGGATTCACTTTAAGGGGTTAAAGAATTGGCATAGAACTTCATGGTTTTTATTTATCTCTATAATGACATGAGAATGCTTATAGACTCTAAGTAAGAACATTCTTTATTGACAATGAGAATTGCTTTAAAGAATCTTGGCTAAATTCTCCATTCATATCATTCATGCAATTGTTAATTAATTCAAAGATGAACTTGTTTTATTTGGTTATAATGTATGTCCATCTCATCTTTTAAGTAATCTCTTATCCAAATTAACTTAATATATTTTAAGTAGTTTAGTATTTAAATTAATTGCATGATTTTAATTGAAATTGTTACCTATCCATTTACTTGTTGTTATGTCAATATAAAATTTACCCTGTTCCCTTTGGAACGATACCCTACTCATATTATATGCAGTCTAGTGAGATTAAGGGTTCAATTAAATCCCCATCATGCATTTATTTTATTTTACCCTTATTTTGGTATTCTAAAATCCATTTATATATTTTTTTGTCAGTTTTTTCTATGTTAATTAGTAAAAAGACGAACAGTTGAAAGTTTGTCTATAGTTCATTTGATGTTTGAAATCCACCCTCTTGTTCCAAAGATCTATTATAAAAAACGAATTAAAGAAAAAAATGAACATTTATTAAGTAAATTTGAACATTTGAAAAGAAAAGTAAAATGATCTTTTTATTAGAATTGTGTTGGTACAACTTCGGATAACATCCATTAATGACCCTACAAACCAAGAAAAGTAAAAATAAAAAAATGAAAATTCTTGAACTGTAGAATTGTCAATTAAAAAAGCTTGTGCCTGTAGCCATGACCGGAACCATGAGGAAGAGAAGCAAAATCCTTGTGATTTGCATTAGAAGCAGAGAAGGATTATTAGTCATCATTAGGGATGCTCACGGGGCGGGGCGGGGGCGGGGATGGAGTCCCCACTCCCCGCCCCATGCATTTCGGGGATTCCCCGTCCCCGTCCCCGCCCCCAGAACGGGGAGGAAATCCCC
This sequence comes from Excoecaria agallocha, assembly GCA_037975025.1. Classification (NCBI taxonomy): domain Eukaryota; kingdom Viridiplantae; phylum Streptophyta; class Magnoliopsida; order Malpighiales; family Euphorbiaceae; genus Excoecaria; species Excoecaria agallocha. The sequence continues at coordinate 7,198,067 of CM075819.1, forward strand.
CCCGTCCCCCGCCCCGCGGGGATCCCCGTCCCCCGCGGGGATCCCCGTCCCCGAATTCTTTTTTTTTTTAATTTTAAAATATAATATTTTATAAATAATTAAAATTAAAATATAATATTTAATAAATAAAAAATTTAAAATTAATAATAATTTAAATTAATATAAATTTTAACCATTCATAAAATTTAAAATTAAATATAATTTAAAATTTAATAATTATAAAATTAAGTTATATTTTAATTATTTATAAAATATTATATTTTAAAATTAAAAATATATATTTTTTCGGGGCGGGGATCCCCGCGGGGCGGATACCCCGTTCCCCGTCCCCGTCCCCGATTCTAAGACGGGGGATTTTTCTCCCCCGTCCCCGTCCCCGCGGGGGGGAAATTCGGGGATTTTCCTCCCCGAACGGGGCGGGTCCCCGCCGGGGCCGGGGAATCCCCGCCCCGGTGATCATCCCTAGTCATCATTAACCTTGAAGAGTTAACGAAGAAGAAGAAGCCCCATGGGTTAAATAGAAAAAAGAAATAAAAAAATTGGCTAACCGCAAAGTGATCAGAAATTTAACTGAAATTTTAAGTTAATAACCTATTGAATTCAGTTTATATTTTTTTTACCTTAAAATTATCAGTTTTTAATTTCGATTCCACTTTTTAAGTATTGGTTAATCATTTGTTTATGGTTGACTGGTTTATATTCATATTATATTTTTATTTTTATGTCCTAATTTTTTTAATTTCTCTCTAAAATTTATATACAGTAATACTTTAAAGTCTATATTAAATTATATGTCATTCCCTTTTTTAATTATATAAAATAATAATTATATATTGTATAAGTAGAGTAATTGGTTAACTTTTATATATGTTGTTTGTTATTATATATATATATATATATTCATACTTAACTATGTCTTACTTGATATTTCTTAATAAAATTTCCTTATATTTTAGAAGTTAGGTTTCAATATATAATTTTGTGTACAGTTTTTTTTAATCTAGAATTAAAATTGCTAATTCCTAATAAATATTGAATTTATTTTATAATGTTATAGTTATTGATTTGTTGAATAATTAACCATAAAAAGTAGAGAATTGTAAAAGTAGGATATGATTTTCGACTAGTATTATGTTTGTTTTATAATTTTCATTTAGAGTTATTTTGAATATTTGAAATAGAATTAAAGTTTGTCTTTTTTTTTAATAATTGTATATATGTTAAAATTTTAATGGTTAATTTAAAAATATTAGTTAACCGAAACACAAAAATCAAAATCGATGGATTGGTCTGATTAATTATTAATAATTTTAAAAAATGGACGTTAATAGATTAAAAAAAATTTCAATGGACAAATTAGCTTATTCATGCTCAACCTTAAATTGCTTAAACTTTGACTGAGTTTGTTGCATAAATTAGCATGAATTTCTTGAAAATTTGAGTGCAATTCTTTTAGTTTGGCAATAAATAAACATTACATTTCTATGTTGAAAAAAAATACCTATTATCTCCTTAATTCTTTTTCTACTGGTATTTTTTTTGTTACATTTAAGAGTGTGTGTGTATATATATATAAACACACACACACATACATACACGTCAAAAAATACATGAATTTAACAAAAAAAAAACATATGCTTGAAGAATTTAATGTCGTAATTAGTATATTTTTATTAATATATGAGGATTATGTGTACACATTGCCAAGTGCAAGTTGATAATAAATTATTTTAATCAATTTTAGGTATGTAAAACGTTAATTGTAAAATTGAGATGTGTAACTAAATTTTTTGCCAACTAATATATGTGCTTTTATGCGTTATCCCTAATTTATATACTTTATAACTCCCTAACATCAAAATATTAGTGATTTATGAATTTAAAAAAAAAATCACTATACAAGTTTATATATATTGAGTTAGAGAAATTAATATCTAAGCCTGTGCTAAATATATTTAACAATTGTTCAATTCATCTTATTAAATTAGAATATTATATTAAATATTTGTTCTTGAAATTAAAATAATTACAAGAGCTTTTTTTACCAAATGAGATTCATAAATAAATTGGTAAACCAAATGACAAAGCAATTCATGCAGCTATATGTATATATATACATAATTTGAGCTCAAAATATTATTCATTGTAAAATATTATACTTAGAACTGCCTTAGCCCATAACCATAATTATGAGGAAAAGCGGTGTCAGTGAGACTAAAATCAAATGGATTAATGTTCTGATTAGCAGGCTGATCAGCGAGAGGTTGAGCAGCTGCAGAAGAAGAAGAAGCTCCACCGCCAGTCATTTCCTGGAGCTTATTGATCAAATTCATTTGAACGTTTTTGTAAGAAGCCTCCATTTCTACTAATTGCTCCAGATTGAGCTCTTCAATGGGAGTATCCCACCAGCCTTTCCTCTCCATACTGCTCATCTTTTGCTGTAGCTGTTTGGATTTCTCCTTTTCGAAATCCAGCTGCTGAATCAGCTCATTGTGTTGGTGATTAAGCTCCTCGATCCTCATCAATTGATGAGATTCGACGAGAGGATGCGTGGCATCGGATTGTGGTGGTTGTATGTCTAGAAAACGGTTAGCAATGGCATTGACGGAAGGGTGAGCAAAAGAGAATGGCTTACCAGCCGGTGAATACACCACGAAAGCCAGTTCAGCTCCGGTTAAAGTGACAAGCTCACTGGCTTTTTTGTAGATACCTGACCTACGTTTTGAGAAAGCGATGAGCTTGTCATCTTCATTCCCTATCTTCTTCATCTCTATCTTTTGCCTGCCTCTGGTTTTCTTGTTATTGTTTTGAGGATCAGCTGCCATTATTGGAAAGAGAGAAAAAAAAAAAGCTGGATATAGAAGAAGAAATAAGAGATTTGGTGTATGGTATTGAGGTGGGATAAGGAGAAAGAAGCTTTGCTTGATGGTATTTTTTGGTTGGGATGGAGGTGTTTATATACAAACAGAAATTCTCTTTAGGGTTTATTATGTCTTTAAACAATAAGGACTTATTATATTTTTTAAATTAATTTTCATTGTTAAAATGATAAAATTTTTATGCCAAATTTCTCAATTAAATTACTTTTATATATGTATTTATTTAATTAAAATGTTCCAAAATTTAAAGATTATTAGGAAAAAAGTATGATACAAATTAATTATATTGTTAAGAATTTGAACAGTTAAATCATATGGAATAAATTAAGTAAAAAAAATAAGACAATTAAATCATCAAAAATTAAACTTCAAGTTGTATTAAATTAGTCCACAGCCATCAACTTCTCATTTTTATTTTTTCAACTTTCCATATTTTTTTAGGTCCTTATTTTATTAATATTAATATGTATCAATTATAAGAGAAATTAATTATTGTTAGCCATTAAGATTTTTACTTTTCTTAATAATAAAATCAATGTCTAGTACTATTTTCCTTGCTTTTTTTGTACTAATTAATTAGCGATCGATGAATACTAATATATAGAAACTGATCGTCATCATGAAAATTTTGGCTTTAATAAAAATGATAAAATTATAAAAGAACAAATGAAAACAAAATCTGATATTTAGATGCCTAACAAGAGGCTGAAAACTAAAAATTCAAGATGAACTCGTAAATATCATAAAACTCTACCAGAAAAAAAAAAGAAAAAGAAAAAGAAAAAGGTTTAGCGACGGCAGTCAAAGATGGGTAAAATTCTGGTCGGTAAGTTTTTAATGACAGATTTTACTTTCTTCATTTATTTTCAGCGATGGGTATCTTCAGCCGCCAAAACTTATAAACCTCAGATCTAAAAGTCTGGTCGTTTTAACATTCCGATGGTATTTTCCATTGTAATCCGTCGCTGATTGTTTTAAAAAATTTTTTGAATTTTTCCAAATTTTTTACCTGCAAATAATCTGTATGTATATTTTACAGGATAATTTTTTCAAATGCAAGGAAAATTATTTAGTATTGTTTTAACAATAAAAAATTACAATATATAGGGAAAAAAACGAATCCATAAATTTGTTATGAAATAAATCCTTAAATCTATTTAAAAAATAGTCAATTCCAAAACAAAATCGGTCCTATTATTATTATTATTATTTTTTTGAGAATCATTAGAACTTTTTATTTCTTTTTTCATAATTGTAAATTCATAATGGAAACAAATGCAAAATAAATATTACCATATTTGATTTTTGATATATTATTTGGAAAATATAAAAACATGCACACTGCACTTACTAAATCAAACAGTATTTGCTTTCACGTGAATTTTTTATGGAAACTATTTCCCATCAGTTTTCTCCATTCTTCAGTTATACAATAAAGTTTCCTTTCTTTTTTTTTTTATAAAATTTTTAGTTTAGTTTAAATAGTGTGGCTTTCAATTAGATTTATTTTTTTTAAAAAAATTATTTATTTTTGGACCTATTCATTCTGTTTGATTGATGAAGACATGAATTTCATAATACATTTTAAAAACTTATATATAAATCATAAAAGTAAAATTTTGTTAGTTTCTTATGTAATTCTGAGCCGTGTTTTTATTTGGAATAGGGCTCTTGATATGGGATGTCAATGTACAGCCTCGCTAAGGATTAAAGTAGGCCTAGCTAAATGGCAAGATACAAACATATTACCATACAAATAAAAAAATCCGAATGATTCTGAGGAAATGCCATATATATAAATTAACTTCTATACTAAAACTAAGAAAATATAGGAACAATTAAAAAAAAGTTAGGTGAAAAGTTTTTTCTTTTGGTAAGTAATTTTTTTTATAAAGATAAATAACAAATAAATGGGAATGACAAATACAAAATATCTCAAATTTTCATAATTTAAAGAGGTATCAGAAAATTATACTTATATCCTTGCTACTTACTTAAGTCAAGAAATATATATATATATATATATATATATATATATATATATATATATATATATATATATATATATATATATATATATATATATATATATATATTAATGAGAAAGAGAAAGTAGATCCAACTCAAACTTGAGATCTCTCATTATATTTTAATTTTAAAATTTCACTATGAAAATTTTATTATATATACAGAAACCTTCTATTTTAGTCTTTGAAACTTGAGATCTCTCGTTACATGGTTAAATGATTAGTTTTTAAATTCCACTACAAAAATGTTATATATATATATATATATATATATATATATATATATATATATATATATATATAACACCATCTATTTTAGTTTTTGAAATTAATAGGACATAATCTGAATCAAGAAGCCCCAATGGACAACACAATTGACAACAGATCGAATTTATTTTCAATTCCTGAATTTGTTTTGTTTTATTCAGGGGTCATAATGCAAATTGAAGGATATGTTTTTTTTCCCTCTCTTGATCCACTAGTAAGAATTATCCAATAAATTTTTAGAAATATTTTTCGGGCATACTTGTTTTATCGAGTAGAAATTTTTCGGACATAATTGTTTGATGGAGTTGAAAATTGCTAACTCAATTTGCTTCTAAACTATCTGTTGCTTTCTGGATTATATTTTCCGTATCTATCTATTCTTGTACAAACATATGCAAATTAATAAGATTTTATATAGTTTAATCCATTTTAATATGCCGTCATCATTATGCTTTTTTTTTATATCAATTTAAATCTAGTTTATAAATTTGTTCACCAATAAAATTTAATAATGAATTGTCATGTATAATTATCTATTTGGAAATTTGTATATAATATTATCCAACGTTTTATGTGGATTATTATCTGAAATTATGTCATAATTTTTTGTCAAATTAAGATATTAGCATTTGCAGTTCTCTATTCTCAATATATATATATATATATATATATATATATATATATATATATATATATATATATATATATATATATATTATATATATATATATATATATATATATATATATATATATATATATATATATACACGTGCGAGAAAATGATTTGCATGTGTAAAAGAATTAGAATCATATAATTTTGTATTAACACGTTTTTTTTTTCATTAATCTCATATCCTCTTATAAAATAGAAGGCCTTTTTTTTTAATTATAATCCTTGATTAATCTAACTTCCGCACCAATAGACGTTGTTTTGGAGAGTTTTAGCGACTGTTTTGAGGACATTCAGACAAGAGTTCTGAAGACATAGTGACAGGTGCTTATATTTAGCGACATCTTGACATATAGTGAAAGGGTGGAGAATAGGGACAGTTGTGTACACTTTTAGCCACAGTTCTGTGGACTTCTAGCCACAGTTGTTTCAACCTTTAGCCACAGATCCCTCAACTTTAGCGACAGTATTGCTGAATAATTAGCCACAGTTCAGCAGACTTTAGCCATAGTGCCCCCATCTTCAGCAACAGCTTTGCACTTTTAGCGACAAATGTGTTGAACTTATTGCAAAAGTACTTTCGATTTTAGCGTAAGCTGATATTGCATTCCGCAACAGTTTAGGTTTTAGCAACAGTTTTGTCATTGCAGCGATAGATACTAAACATTCAGCCACAAATTTGTTCCTTTTAGAATTTTTGATGTTTAACGACAGCTTGTTGACATTTAGCCACAGTTCATTTGACTCTTAGCAACATTTTCTCTGATTTTGCATCAATTTTGCTTAATGTTCACTGACTTTTAGGGACAGTCTTTTACATTCAGCGACAGTTTGTTGACATTTAGCGACAGTATTAGAAATTTTGCCCCAGGTCATCAAAACTTTAGCGACAGACAATAACTTTCAGCGACTGTCGACCATTAATTTTCAGAAAAGAAATAACACATGCATTTAGTTATTGAAAAGAAAAAGAAAAACACATTTAGTTTGATAAGTAGAAAAGAAAACGATTGAGATACTTAATATATGCAGAAACTTATTCCTAGTTATTAATTACGTAATATTTAAAACAAAGTCATGTAACTTTCTAATGAATGTTAACTAATTGATTTATAGCTTACTTTAACCTACATTATTTGAAAGATTTTTATTTTTATTATTATTATTATTTTATACCTAAATGAGATCCAAAAATAAATTCATAAATCAATACAATAACAAACTATCATGTGTCCAACTGCAAACTAATAATTATTTCTTATACATTACATATTTTCGTTGGACATTATTTTTTATTGAAGATATACAATATATTTAAATCCTACATTATATTTTTCAAAATCTCATTTGCTCAAGAGGGAAAATTTCAAGTCTCTGTAATCATTGTTTTTATTAGAAATCAGACATCAAATTCATAATATTGAATCATAAACAAGACGAGCCATCAAAATTAGAATATGTTGTCAATATATCTATTCATTTTGATCAGGATTTATATATATACAAACAAAATAAAAATAAAAATAAAATTGAGATTCACACCAAGTTAAATAAATAAATAAAAAATATCCGTAACTTGTATTCTCATCTAGCTCATACTTCGGAAATTAAAAAATAACGATCAAAACTGTCAGAAATCAACAGAGATCCTAATACGCCATAGCCAATTGCACAATACATTATAGATCAATAAAAATAGAAAGAAATATAGTATGAGTGTGAATTTACTCTCCAATGACAGCCCCCTTCATCCAAAACAAAGCAATTCATGAAAAATATATAAATATATACACACAAACATTAGTGTAAGATCAAAATATTATCCACTATAAAATATTATACTTATAACTGCCTTGGCCCGTAACCATAATTATGAGGAAAAGCAGTGTCAATAGAACTAAAATAAAATGGATTGATGATGTGGACAGCAGGCTGATCAGCGAGAGGCTGAACAGCCGCAGAAGAAGAAGAAGCTCCACCACCAGTCATTACCTGGAGCTTATTGATCAAATTCATTTGAATGTTTTTGTAAGAAGCCTCCATTTCTATTAATTGCTCCACATTGAGCTCTTCAATGGGAGCGTCCCACCAGCCTTTCATCTCCAAACCGCTCATCTTTTGCTTTAGCTGCTTGGATTTCTCCTCCTCCAAGTCCAGCTGCTCAATCAGCTCATTGTGCTGTTGATTCAGCTCCTCTATCCCCATCAATCGATGACCTTCGATGAGAGTGTGTGTAGGGTCGGATTGTGGTGGTTGTATGCCTAGAAAACGGTTAGCAATGGCTCCCATTGAAGGATGGGCAAAAGGAAGCGGCTTACCAGCCGGTGAATACACCACAAAAGCCAGTTCAGCTCCGGTTAAAGTGACGAGCTCACTGGCTTTTTTGTAGATACCAAACCTACATTTTGAGAAAGTGACAAGCTTGTCATCTTCGTTCTCTATCTTTTACCTGCCTCTGGTTTTCTTGCAATGTTATTAAAACCGGACCGGATAAAGAACCGACAACTGTGGTTCATGGTTCGATCGATTCAACTGAATTTTTTTATTTTTAAAATATTATAATTTTTTAAATACTATTGTATAAAAATTAAAAAAATATTTATCAAATATTAAATATATATCGCAAATATTCTAATAATAAGTTACAAAATATAATTTTAATTTTATTATTACAAGTGATTAATTATGAATTTTTGAATATCATATGTTAGAAACATAAAAATACAATCATATCATGAAAATAATTTCATATTTAGATGAAATACTAATGAAGTAAATGCAAAAAATATTAACCTTACATATGTGTATAATTATATTTAATTATAATAAATTCAAATAGATAATAAGTATATTAAATTATTAAGTGATATTTTTAGAATTTAAAATTTTAATTTTTCAAATAAATAAATAATAAAAATTTAAAATATATATATATATAATATATACTATTACAATGATCCAAATAGATAATGAGTATATTAAATTATTAAGTGACATATTTAGAATTTAAAATACTAATTTTTTCAAATAAATAAATAATGAAAATTATATATATATATATATATATATATATATATATATATATATATATATATATATATATATATATATATATATATTTGATTACAATGAATCAAAAATATAATTAAGTATATTAAATTATTAAGTGATATACTTAAAATTTAAAATATTAATTTTTTCAAATAAATAAATAATATATATATATATATATATGTGTGTGTGGTGTGTGTGTGTGTGTGAGTGAGTGAAAATATACAAAAAAGAAATGATTTTTTATACTTTTTAGCAAAAAATTCGATTTTATTCGATTCTCCTGTTTTTCGGTTCAATTCAATTTTTTTCCAATTCAATCTGATTTTTTTTAATTCAATTTTCAGTAATTGAACTAATAAGTTGGCCAATTAATTTACAGTTAAATCGGTTTAATTGACCAGTTCGATATGATTTTAATAACTATATTTTCTTGGGATATTTATTTAAATAATATATTTTAATAAAAATATTAAAAAATTAGGATGTAACGGAAATTATTTTGAGAAATGGGGTAAATTGCAATCCCGCTGCCTGTAGCTGCGGCATCAGAGGTGGGCCCGGATGTGGCTTTTTTCATTTCTTTCTTATGGGTTATAGAGATATGTTGAATTGCAAAGGCCAATTGCAAGATCGTACATTATTGGATACAGGTGTTCATTTCAAAGCTTTAGATTAATGGCATAATTGCCACTCAGCTTCATTTACTTTTTTTTTTCATATTAAGTTAAATTAAATTATATTAAATGATAATGGCAAAATTGCACTCTAGTACCAACACAACCAGGGTTATAGTCTTCGTAACATCTATTTTTTTCATTGTTTTTTAATATTAGAATTTACTATTAATTCATACTTCAATTAATTAAAAAAACTTTGATTGTTATTAAAATTCGAACCTTTTATTGTGGGATTAATTGTATTTTTTATATTTCGTATTTATTTACTTATTTTTGAAGGGCATTTAGATGTTTATTTTCAAAATTACAATAAAAAATTTGATTGTTATTAGAATTCAAACCTTTTATTGTAGGATTAACTGCATTTTATATATTTTATATTTATTTACTTACATTTTGAAGGATATTTAGATATTCATTTTCAAAATTAAAATGGAAAAAATATTTCATTTTATTCACTATGTTTATGGGGAAACAAGGAAAAAAAACACTTAACAAAACTTTTAATTTATTAATTTTATTGACAATAAATAGTAATGGAAGGCTTCTTTTATTTTGAAAGAACAATATCATTATATTTCATATTAGAGATATTAAAATTTACAATTATCTTTTCACATATTAAACACTGTAAATTTTATAAACAAAGTAATAAATTTTCTTAATTAATTGATGTTTAAAAAATAGTTGTTATTATTCGAACCCTAGTAGTGTTGGCAGTAGAGTGCAGTTTTGCTATAAAAATAAAAAAATTAAGGTCGTTTAAAGGGTTAGAACTCACAACTTGATAGTAATAGAAGTAGTTGAGCGCAGTTTTCCACTGAGCCAAAGCTTTGCAATCAACGCATGTATCCAATACATATAATCAATGAGAAAGACACACTTCGGCACCCACCAATGATCCCGCAGCAGCAGACTACGGGATTACAATTTACCCCATTTTTCAAAATAACTTTTGATACACCTTACTTTTTTAATATTTTTTTTAAAACACATTATTTAAATAAATGTCCTGGTTTTCTTATTATTGTTTTGAGGATTAGCCGCCATTGCTGAATATATATAGAAGAAGAAAGAAGAGGTTTGGTTGATGTTATTAGGGTGGATATGGAGAAAGAAGGCTTTGCTTGATGGATTTTTTCGGTTGGGATGGACGTGTTTATATAGAAGCATAAGTTCTCTTTAGGGTTTATTATGTCTTTACACAATTATTTTTATTAATTTTCATTGTTAAAATGATGGAATTTTATGCAAATTTTTTTAAATCAAATTACGTACAAATTCTTTATTGTTAAGAATTTGAAAATAATAAGAATGTCTTTGAAAAATCAAATTGATTAAATTAAGTAAAAAATAATAATAATAAGATAAATAAATCATTAAAAATTAAACTTGAAGTTGTATTAAATTACTCCACAGTTATCAACTTCTCATTTTTACTATGTCATGTTTCCATATATTTCCTTAGGTCCTTATTTAATTAATATGTAATACCGATCGATTATTATTAGCCATTAGGATATTTACTTTTCTTAATAAACAAATCAATGCCTAGTATTATTTTACATTGCTTCTTTTTTTTACGCTAATTAGTTCGTGATCAATGGATACTAATGTATATGAATATGGATTGTAATCATGAATATTTTGGCTCTGATAAAAACGGTATGATTTTGTGCTGAATTATTGATTCCTATTATGAGCATATTTAACAAATTAGTAAAACCATAAAAAAAATAAAAACAAAATTTGATATTTAAATGCCTAACAACAGGCCAAAAATTAAAGATTGAAGATGAACCTGAAAATATCATAAAACACTAAAAAAAAAAAAAACTTCAGCGATCGATAGTATGTATTAATTATGAGCCAAATTAACTATTATTAGCCTTTAGGATTTTTACTTTTCTCAATAAACAAATCAATTTCTAGTATTATTTTACATAATCTTTACACTAATTAATTTCCGATCGATGAATACTAATATATATGGATACCGATTGTTATTATGAAGATTTTGACTTTGACAAAATGGCATGATTTTGTGGTGAAATTACTTATTCCTATTATAAACGTATATAATAAATTAGTAAAATAAATAAATAAATAAATAAATAAATCTGACATTTAGATGCCTAACAAAAGCCCGAAAATTGAACATTCAAGATGAACTTTAAATATCACGCAACACTAAAAAAAATAAATCTTTAGCGACTGATAATTTATACTAATTATGTGCCAAATTAATGATTATTAGCTATTAGAATTTTTACTTTTCTAAATAAACAAATCAAGGTCGAGTATTATTTTATATTGCTTTTCTTTATATTAATTAATTTCAGATCGATGAATAACAATATTTATGGATACTGATTGTCATCATGAAAATTTGTTTTTTGACTTTAATAAAAACGTTATGATTTTATACTTAATTATTTATTTTTATTATAATAGTATATAATAAATTAATAAAGCTATAAAAAAAATAAAAACAAAATCTGATATTTATATGCCTACCATGAGGTTGATAATTAATGATTCAAGATGAACATATAAATATCATAAAAAGCCTTCATGACATTTTGCTTCTTCTTGTTTTTTCCAGTTCATGTAAACCGTAATTTATGTGTTAAAAATCAGTATTATAATCTTAAAATAATGGTCGATGTTTAATTTTAAGGTGCACATGAATATTTAGTTGTATACCACATTATGAGAGTACGTGTAAATTAAGGAATGAGATGCAATCTTAATTCTTCGGCTAGCTTATTTGTTACTAATCCAAATTAAGTCATAAACAAAATCAAAGCTTATATTTCTATTTGTTTCATGAAAGAGATATTCCTAACCCTTTTTTAAGAAGGAAAAAGATTGTTTGAAATTGAATAAAAACTGATATATTTTTATTAATTTGGTACAAGGTTTTTTTTTTCAAAAAACATTTTGAAGCATTAATAATAATTCGTAAATTACTAGATATGATTTTTCAAAAAGTATTAACAATATATGAATTAACGTGAGTAAGAAATGCATTGTTGAACTTGACCTAATAATAATAGCAAAATCAGATATAATTTGCCGCAATTTTGCGTAACAAGAGGCCGATGATGACGGCGACGAGCTTATGACAAAAATAATTTGCTGCATTATATATATATATATATATATATATGTTAAAGTCCTTCTCCTCGCCAATTATTGCTTCTTATCTCTATTGTTACTTATCTTGATCTAGAGTCATTGTACATATACAACACCCCAAGCTTATCTTGTAGTCTCGGGAAAATATCTGTACACTACTATATATCTCTATTTTGTATTACTTTGCAAACATATAACTAGAAAAGCAGTTTCCAACATTCTTCTTATTTAATATTTTATATGGTTTCAGAGCTTTCCTCTGTCCAAATGGCTCTAGTTCCGATCTCCTCCTCTTTCACTCCCTTTATCACTTCCTCTTCTTCCTTTTCCATTAAACTTACCTCAAAAAACTCTCTTATGGAAAACTCAGTTCACTCCCATTCTTAACCTACAAGATCTTCATGGCTTTATTGATGGATCCACTCCTACTTCAAAAACAATACCCACCTCTTCCAATGACCCTGCTCCTATTTCTAATCCTGACTATGAACAATGGTTTAAAAAGGATCAACTTTTTATTTCTTGGCTTCTTGCTTCCATTTCCGAAGACATCTACCCTTTAATTATTGGCCTTCACTCTTCTTATGCCGTCTGGCAGACACTTGCTAATGCCTTCGGTTCTGTCTGTCAAAATCGCCAACTTCAACTCCATATAGAACTCTAAGAACTCAAAAAGGCTGACCTTTCTGTCTCTGCTTATCTTCAAAAAGCCAAAAGTCTTGCTGATGAACTCCATGCAGCTGGAAGACCTATAACCACAGCTGAGTTTAATGCCATCATATATCGGAACATCGGGTATGAGTATCATTCTATCATCACTGCTCTCAATCTCCGCCCAGAACCCGTTTCTTTTTATGAACTTCATGGGCATCTTGTTGCTCATGAACTGTTACTCAAGAGCTCCCATGAGCCTATGGCCAACCTCACTCTCAAATCTCAATCACCACTTTTACCCACCCCTTCTTAACCTCGTTTTCGCTCACCTTCTCAAAACAAAAATTTTCGACCAAACTCAAGTTATCATGGCCACAACAAAAATCGCTAACACCAGTAAGGAAACTCCACGTGTCAGATTTGTGGATATAGAAACCATACAGCTCTTACTTGTCGTTGGCCATACCAGTGGGATGACAATTCTGGTAATACCGGACACAATACCACCTCTCGCCCAAATGCCAATGCAGCAACTGCACATTCCAAGGCTCCTTCTGGATCACTAAATTGGTTTCCTAATACTTCGGCCAACTACCATATTGTTCCCGATCTAAATCACTTTATGCAAATCAATGAATATAGTGGACCTGATCAACTATTTGTTGGTAATGGACAAGGACTATCACTTTCTCATACCGATAATAGCTTCCTTTCTAACTTTGATCATATATTTAGCTTGAATAATACATTGTATATTCCTGATATTTAAAAAAAAACTTACTTTCAGTTCAAAAATTTGGCACTGACAATTTTGTTTTCTTTAAATTTTGGCCCCAATATTTTCTTATTAAGGATCAAACCACTAAGAAAATTCTGATGAAAGGGCCCAGTGAAGATGGTGTCTATGTGTTACGGCAACCTCAGTCCTCTACGCCCTTTGCATTTCAAGCTACTGTTCTGCCTTCTTTGGATGAGTGGCATAGTCTATTGGGTCACCCCAATAAACAAAAACTTCTTTCACTAGCAAATCAAAATAAAATTTCTGTTGCTGATTCTACTTTGAGTCCTTATGTTAGTTGTCGTTTAGGTAAATTGAGTCATCTTCCTCTTGCTTCCAAAGAACACAAGAGTGTTCGTCCTTTTGAAATTATTTTCTTGGATGTTTGGGGACCAGCCCCTATCACCTCTAGTTTAAGCCATCATTATTTTGTCATTTTTGTTGATGATTTCACCAGATTTACATGAATTTACTTTATGAAAGCTAAAAGTGAAATCATTAATATTTTTTTGCAATTTGAACAATTGGTATTTCGTCAATTTGGCAAACACATAACTGCCTTTCACTCCGATTGGGGTGGAGAATATCAACGTCTTCATCAATATTTTAAACAACATGGCATACATCATTGCATAGCCTGTCTATACACTCATGCACAAAATGGCACAGCTGAACGAAAAATCCGACATCTTGTTGACACGAGTTTAACTTTACTTGCTCATGCACACTTACCTTTAAAATTTTGGAATTATGCATTACAACATAGTACCATGTTAATAAATGTTCTACCCTCTAATGCACTTCATAAAAATTTCCCATATTCCAAACTTTATGAAAAAGACCCACATTGCTTAACTTTCCAACCTTTTGGTTACTCGGTTTTTCCATTACTAAGACCCTATAATTCACACAAATTTTCCTATCGCACTCTAAAATGTGTTTATTTGGGTCAAAGTCCCTATCATGATGCCTATCGTTGTCTTGATGCTAGTACTGGTCGAATTTATTTAGCAATGCATGTTAAATTTCATTCTAATTGTTTTTCCTATCTTAGTCGTGCCACTCACTCCAATGCTCAACAAGTTGCGACCCTTGGTTGACCGTAACTTGTAGTACTCCTTCTTCCTTGGACCACTCATCACCTCACGGTATCCTTTCCACCTCACCCTCTATTGCTTCTTTATCCTCTCACTCAAATAACTCCAAACTCTCTTGTCGTCTTACTTCATCCCCATCTACTTTTCCTTCTTCTACAGGAATCCCACTAGTAGTTAACCTCACTAAATACCCAGATTTCACCTCCTCTGCTCCATCTATAGAATTCGAACCCATCAACCCTTCCAAACCCACAAAAACTCATCATATGACCCTTCACCCTAAATCCAAAACCAAAAAAATCTCCTTCACCGCCACATCTTCTCCCATTCAGGAACCCACATGTTTTACTCATGCTAATAAACATTAAGTTTGGAAGAATGCTATGCAGGAAGAAATTACAGCTTTGCTTCAAAATTAGACTTGGGTTTTGGTGCCACGCCCTACTTATGCCAATGTTATAAAGAACAAGTGGATTTACTGCATCAAAATCAAGTCAGATGGTTCTCTTGAGAGGTATAAAGCACGGTTGGTGGCTAAAGGATTTACACAGCAGTCTGGCATAGACTACACATAAACATTCTCTTCTGTTGTCAAATTTACCACTGTAAGAACTGTCTTATCTCTTACCATGACACACAATTGGGAGACACATCAACTTGACATCTCCAATGCATTTCTTCATGATTTTTTGGACAAGGAACTTTTTATGGAGCAACATATTGGCTTCGTAGACAAGAGCCATCCGAACTTTGTCTGCAAACTTCAAAAGTCTCCATATGGCTTAAAATAGGCCGTCGGGCTTGGTTTGATAGACTCCAAGAGTTCATGCAGTCCCTTAATTTCTATCGTTCCCAGGCAGATCACTCACTATTTATTCATTCTCATGGTCATCAAAAATTGTTTGTTCTTATCTATGTTGATTATATTCTTATCACATGTATTTCACCAAAGATAATTGAGTGGTTTGTCCTTCACTTATAATAAGTTTTTCCTGTTCGTGATCTTGGTGACATTCATTATTTTTTGGGTATTGAACTTATCCGTACATCAAAGGGGTTACTACTCTCTCAAACAAAGTACATTGAAGACATTTTACTAGCCACTAATATGCAAGCTAGCAAGGGTTACCGCACCCCTATGGCCACTTTACCAAATCTCAGCAAGCATATGGGCGATCCTCTCCCTTTAGCTCATGAGTACCGATAGGTTGTTGGAGCTCTTCAGTATGTTACATTGACTCGCCCAGATATTGCTTTCAGTGTCAACAAACTTGCTCAGTTTATGCACTGTGCCACCACAGAACATTGGCAAGCTTGCAAATGTCTCTTACGTTATTTGCGTGCCACTTCTAGTCATGGGTTACTTCTTTAAGGTGATTCATCCTTTGTCCTTCATTGTTACTCTAATAGTGATTGGGGCGGGTGTCCTGATGATCGTAGATCCACCGGCGGCTATCTTATTTATTTAGGCAAAAATTTGGTGTCTTGGTCTTCAAAGAAACAACCTCATGTGGCTAGATCCAGCACAAAAAGTGAGTATAATGCACTTGCTAACACTACCACAAAAGTCATGTGGCTAACTACTCTACTTCGAGAACTTGGGATCTCGTTGAAGTCACCAGCACAACTTTGGTGCGATAATGTAAGTGCTATTTATCTTGCCTCCAATCTGGTGTTTCATGCTCGCACTAAGCATGTGGAAATTGATTATCATTTTATTTGGGATCAAATCAAATGTGGCTTAGTTCAAATTCATTTTCTTAAGAGCAATGATCAGGTGGCTGATGTGATGACCAAACCGTTGGGTTCAACTCTATTTGCCACCCACTGTTGCAAGCTGCGTCTTTGGTCCTCAATGGCTCAGCTTGAGGGGGGCTATTAAAGTCCTTCTCCTCGCCAACTGCTGCTTCTTATTGATAGAGTCCTCCTCGTCAACTATTGCTTCTTATCTCTATTGTTACTTATCTTGATCTAGAGTCATTGTACATATACAACACCCCAAGCTTATCTTGTAGTCTCGAAAAAATATATGTACACTACTATATATCTCTGTTTTGTATTACTTTGTAAACATATAACCAGAAAAGCAGTTTCCAGCATTCTTCTTATTTAATATTTTACACACACACACACACACACACACACACACACACACATATATATATATATATATATATATATTGGTATTTGAAGGATGCCAAATGGACAAAATGCAATGTTGATATATAATGGAAGGTAGCCAGCATTTACTATAAATATGTACTAGTAGGTCACTGGAGATTTAAATTTGATAAAAATAAAATAAAATAAAATAAAATTCTGCTATTTTTCTAACTTTAGAAGGGGTGAGAAAACTAATTTATTAGATTAAACATAATAATAAAAAAATATTGAGTAATAGTGTGAGTTTGGTACATTTAAGCTATTGATGGTATATTCATGCAGGTTTTCATATATAGATGGCTAAATACTTAAAAAAAAAGTCTTAAAGTTGTATTTTATTTTATAATTGATACCTGAACTTTTATCGTATTTAAATTACCATCTGAATTTCAAATATCATAAAAAATCACTACTTAAATTTAAATAACGATGATAATTTACCACGTAAAATTTAATTAATATTAATATATAATAATAGATTGTTCAACATTTTTATATATTCGGATAATAAATTATTATCATTATTTAAAATTTAGATGATAATATTTAATGATATTAGAAGTTCAAGTAATGATTTAAATTCGATAAAAGTTCAGGTAGCAATTATGAAATTAAATACAACTTCATAGGGATTTAAGGTATTAAGCCACTATATAGATATATTACTATTTTTGTTAACACACACACACACACACACACAAATATATATATATATATATATAAATGAGTATTGATATATGACTGGCCCTTTTTCTTTCCATAAACAGCGATAATTCTTTGTAAAATAAGTGAAAAATTAGTATGCTAAAATTGCAGTATGAAAAATATTTATGAATCAAATCTTCAGATATGAAATAAAATGACAAGAATTTTTTCTTTTGTTTGAAACTAAATTTGCCAGATTAGAATACTAAATATGGAGTATTTTAAATATTTAAGGAAAGCGCTTTTAGAATGCCTATAAAACTGCATCTAATAATTGTAGAGGCAACTAAAACCGCTGCTAGCATAGCGAAATTGCATTGCTATATTACTATTTTGTTTTAGTGGGCTATGGTGTTTTGTACTAGTGGGATGTGGGATGTCAGCCCACATTTGTTTCCCTGTGTAGTACATGGAAAGTAATGATTTAAATTCGATAAAAATTCAGATAGCAATTATGAAATTAAATACAATTTCATAGGGATTTAAGGTATTAAGCCATTATACATATATATATATTACTAATTTTGTTAATCCCCCCCACCCACCCACACACACACATATATATATATGAGTATTGATATATGACTGGCCCTTTTTCTTTCCATAAACAGCAATAATTCTTTGTAAAATAAGTGAAAAATTAGTATGCTAAAATTGCAGTATGAAAAATATTTATGAATCAAATCTTCAGATATGAAATAAAATGACAAGAATTTTTTCTTAACTAAATTCGTCATATTAGAATATTGAATATGGAGTATTTTAAATATTTAAGGAAAACGCTTTTAAAATGCCTATAAAACTGCATCTAATAATTGTAGAGGCAACTAAAACCGCTGCTAGCATAGCAAAATCGCATTGCTATATTGTTGTTTTGTTTTAGTGGGCTATGGTGTTTTGTACTAGTGGATGTGGGATGTCAGCCCACGTTTGTTTCCATGTATAGTACATGGGACACTTTAAAATAATACCCTCTAATACAGTAGAGGGTGTTTGGCTAATTTTTTTAAAAAATAATATCCAAATTATCTAATACATAACCGAATTCTTATTCCACCTATACTGGACAAAATAATACACCCCTCCTGTGGGTTTATTTAATACGTAGAACACCATACTAAACTAAAATATAGATAAATCAACTCCAACGCCACTGTCACCTCCGGTTGCCTCCTCTACGGCACTACTTTTGCTTTTGGCACTGCCGTCATCTTCAACAGGTATTCTATATCCAAATTTTTTTTAAATAACAAAACCCTAAGCCCTAAATCTCCCTCTGTTCTTGATGGATTCTTGATTGATTCTTATTTTCTTATCTATTGTTCTAAGTTCTTGATTTATATCCTTTATTAGTTTCGTTCATGTTTGTTTCATTTTTTTTTATTTCTAAGAGAAATTGTAAGCTTGAACTGGGTGAGAAAAGAACAGAGGAATTGCTAGTCATTGTTTGGTTTAACATTCACATTAGTATAGAGAGAATAATTTTAATTAAAGTGTAGATATTATGTACAAAACCTTTTTCCCCTTTTCTTCCTATCTCTAATCGTGGCAGATGAATCTCAATTTTTGGGTTTACAAAGTCTTTACGCTATAAACTCTGTTTTTACAATTAGTTTTGTAATCTATTTAAAGCAGCTCCTACATATATTCTCTTTATTTTATATTTTATAAAAAAGAAAATCTTGCAAGTTGCTTTTCTTAATTTGTGGAGATGGGAATCACGCTGCTAAGTTCTTGCATTATGATACAGTTTCTTACATGAATGCAGTCCTCTTTGTAGATTATTGGCTCACCAAGTAAATGGTGTCAAATTGAATACAAAGAAATGTTGGTTACTAGGTTTTCAAATTTTTTGTTATTATTATTAATAATATTTCTGCTTACACGGTTTTGTGTAATTTGATTTAACATTCATTAAATAGCAAAGGAAATGGATATTTTATAATTTAATTGGTTGTTTACTTGCCTGATTTCTCATTGTTTTGGCCTGAATTTTTCTACAATGTAGATTAAATCCACAGTGAGAGGCTTTGTCACTTTAATCATGCATGAGAATACAATTAATCTGAATATTTTATTTTCTTGTATGGATTGGAAGATTTAATCCTTTTGCTTTTTGCTTCCTCTTTACTTCTTCTGTTTATTTGTCTTACACGATGGTGTTACCTTTTGTATTTCAAGACACATGCTGGTTCATAAAGCATAATTTCAATGCCAATCTATGATTGATTTGGCTTTGTTGTAATCCCAAGCAGACTTGAATAACTATTTTCTCATAATAATAAAATGTTGAGTTGTATGTTGTCTGTCTGAACTGACTAACATATCTAACATATCCAAAATGAGATATAGTTTTATTGGTAATTGTAGCTGTTTTGTAATAGCATGAATTCCAACTTAAGTATCTGATTTACATTACATGAATTCATCAAGTAAAAGCATCGTTGGAAGATTTCAAGCCAAAATTCATTAATTACACACTTAAATTTGAAGATTTTCAAATCTTGCGGCTAGCATTTTTAATTTAATAAAGCACCATTGGTTTCCAATGCAATAGCAAGTAGACAACAAAACTGGGAACTGCAGTCAGAAATCTATACACGATAAACTAAAAATAAGAGGGAACAAAAAATGCCTATAAAACCTGAATACACATTGTAAGAGTTAGCTGAAAATTATGCTGATATAAATCACATACCATTAGTCAAGCTAGTAATTATGCTTCATGAACTTTATTTGTCTGCTAAGGTGGTAGAGTATGTATTTAGTTATAATTATTAATTCATGATAAACAGAGTTTATGCTGGTGCCCCATTATGCTCAGCTCAAGTTTCTTTAATAATTTAACTTTAGGAAATCTAAGAACCATTACTGTAGACATGAAAACGTTACTTATGGCTGCCATAATAGGAGATCCAAGTTTGATCCTTTGTTTATTTACTGATCAATTAATTAGTTAAGCTTGAAACTCTACCTGTCTAGTACTTAGCTACCTACAAGATTCAGTTTTTCCATTTCTCTTTCTATATTGTCGATAGTGAGATCAGCTTTGGTGTTTGATGTCAAATACTTCTAGTTTGTTTGGCTTAATTGTTGCTCTTAATAAATTCATGTTAGGACAAGAATGAGCATTTGCTAATTTTGGTTATATACCTAATGAAGAAAATAGGAAAAAGTACGGGCATTTATATACCAACTTCTAGCCGAGTCTTCATATTCATGGGATGTGCTATTTTTGGTCAATCATGCTTTGCTTTTAGAGGGTCAATTTTATTTTACCTACTCTATACAGGCTTAGCTGAGCTAGAACATTGTACATAATGCATAATATCCTTCCTGAAGAAAGTTAATTGTTTATGATTAGAAAAAAAAAGATTTTTTGCATTGTTAACCAATAAATTAACTAGTTAGGTTAATCGACAAATTGTTTGTTTCATGGGGAGTTTGACTATAATGTAGAGTACGGCTAATTTGGTTAGGAGATTCCAGTACTTGAGAGTCAATACAGAACATTTAGTAGTCTTTTATGGCATTTAAAGATCACTAATGCTTAAACAGATGAACAAACAAAATGAATTTACACATATTGATATGTTCCCATTTGAGATATTCACTAAAACTGATCAACAGCTTTCTCACATTATCTTAATTTTCCAAGGCGGCTTGAAAAAAAACAGAAATTGCATGTGAGGAATTTAAGTACTATAGATGTAGCATTTTATTTTTATTTAATGATTCATGTGTCTAGTAATCTTGAGTAATGTTTTCATTTTTGCTCCCTCAGTTATATGTGCATTTAACATGCATTTCTATATTTAAATTATCTGCATATTGATCTTTTTTTTCTAATTTATTTATTACGTCTAATGCTTCTCAATTTTTGATTATTTGAGTAGATATGGATCAAAAAAATATTATGTTTTACATAATCATAAGGATATGGCATTTGCACATGATGTGGTTGCTATTGATGATGATGATGATTCATATGGCAAATATGAAGAAAAGGCGAATTAGGAGGAGCAAAATGCTTATAGATAAAGGTATTGATAGGGATCAAGTTCGTTTTACTTATGATGAAGTTTATTTATGTTGATTTGTTATTGGACTATGTAAAAAATTATTAATAGTAGCACATTTGTTAATATATTTCAGCTATATAATTAAATTTTGTTAATTAAGTTTATTGTTTGATTATTAATTTATCTACTAATATACATTCGTATTTCAAGAAATTTGTACCTTTTTTAAAAAAAATCGATTAATGTACGAAAAATTGTAATTTATAATTAATACTTTTATTTAAATTGGTAACATTAAAAATAATTTAATTTTACATATTTTTTAAGTTTTTTAAAAAATAATACAATACAACATTATGCACTAAACATGATATAAAATATTACAGGCTAATATAATTTTGTACCAAATACTGTATAATATAATACAAACTAATAATATTGTATATGCTAATACTATACAGGCTAATACAATACAGCAAACCAAACATAGTCTCAGTGTATAGCATCGCTAATTAGGGTTAAGATAGGCTAGTTAAATGGTAAGTTGCAAGAATGTTACCATACAAATAAGAAAAGTCCGAATAATTATGAGGAAATGGCATATATATATAAATTAACTTCTATATTAATACTGAGAAAATACAAGAACATGTTAAGGGAAAAAAAAAAGAGTTTGGTACCGAGTTATTTCTTTTGGTGGGTAGTTTTTTTTTATATTAAAGATAAGTTTTAATACAGCATTTTGGATTCCCTAAGTATGAAAACAGGTGCAATTACTAAGTATTTAAAATCCAAAAATAAAGAAAGGAAGGAAGGACTAACCATAAATCTGAAGAAAGGGAAGAATCCCTAGCCAATTAACAATGGAAAGCAAATCAGACATATTCAGTGGCTTCTTCCTCCTTGGCCGAAGATCTTTGAGATTATACTTGTGTTTGTCCTGAGATGATTCATATCGAATGCCATCCATTTTTCTGTTATTCCAATGTCTCCAGTGGAGTGGAGTGCCCCGAGTATTTAAAACAGCCAATAAATATTGCGCAATGCATTCTTCGCCTACAATAGAATCTTTCAAAGATCCTGCATTTGTGCCCAAATAGAAAATAGTTCTTACTAGGTACATAAGTATGCAATAAACTACGAAAATGTTCATTGGAAAGTAGCATTCTGGTTATATGGAATCTTAAATCCAGCAGGATTACATGTTTCATAAATGCCGAACAATACTTTGCGAAACATATATTTGAAAGGCTAGATTTCCAACAGAACCTTTGAGGGAGTTAACATGTAGCAGAATTTTGCTTCTATGCCATTCAAAAGAAAATTCCAAGTGAACAGATTCTGTTGGTTGTGAAGTTAGAAGCCTATTCTCCAGCAACTGCTGCTTCTTTTCTCCATTTTTTTTTCTTTTTCAATTTTCCCATTGCATTTATTTGTGCTCTATACAATAAGGATAGCCTCCATTGTATGAGAAAAGCTCAAATATATCGACTGCATGAGAATGCAAAGCTTGGGATCTCCAGGTTAAAATTGCAGCTTTAATCATTCAGGTATTTCCACAAACTTTCTTAAGGAAATTTAATCTAATATGTACCATCTGGCTAAATTGAGTTCAGCAACTGAGATGGTCACATACTACCAAATTAAAAGCTCCAGGGGTTATCTAGACACCAAGTTTCAAAATACATAAACCAGATCCAAAAAGGAGAAATTATGTGCTGCCTGATAGCAACATGAACTTTACTATCACTACTAAGGGAACTACAAATCATCTACAAAAAATATCTATAGCTCTATGGCATCATAGCCAGCCGGTGGACTTACAAACAGACCAAAATACAACTGCCCATGCAAAATTATGAAATCCCTCTGTTCAAATGTAATTTCTTTTAAGTTTCACTCAGTGGCTCAAACTACTTGCATACATATGCATAAAATTAAAGTTACACATGCTCCGTACAAGTTCCATAGAGAGAGAGAGAGATGCACATTGCTGCCAACATATCTATCTACATTTGCTGCCAATGCACGAGCGCATGAGCATGTATATACATAGAAAGAGAGAGAGAGATGCACATTTTGAATCCTATTCCTATAACAGATAAAACAGAATGTATTTGCACAGAATGGATGAGAAACTAAAGAGCAGATAGTTTAAACCTGCAAGAGCTAGCTTTAACCCAGTTTCTATATCTGGGATACTAGGAACCAATACACCAGGAGTGTCCAGAACATATATGCTAGGCTGATTAGCAATCTGCACATCAACACTAAATGTGTAAGTAATCAACCCATGTTCAGGCGTGGAAAACAATTAAAATTATTCTAAAATGAAAAATGAGCAATCAATAGTCAATTTCTTATTTTTAAATTAAAACTGATTAGAAAATGCTTTCATTTCCTTTCATGTGCACTTGCTGCATGTTTTCCTTCGCTGAGTAGCATTACATATTTTAGTGGAAACATGGGGTTGTCACTTTTTTGATGCAGGGGAAAGCTATGGGGAAAAAGCAAATGAAAAACAGCAACTACAATCAATCTACTAATCAGGCTAAACATTATTTCATCAACCAATCAAAACACAGGCTAAACAGCAATCTCAAATAACTACTAGAACCCAGCTTCCACTAACCTCTGATGGACCCAGCTTCCACTACTACTCGACGAGCTGTTGGCATGTTGGTAGATCCAGATGCCTCGCAATTTCACTTCCACTAACATCGATATTAACTTTTGCTGATAGTCATTTTTAGATTCTACTAACAAAAGTAAGAAATGAAAACAAAAAGAGATTTAGATTCTACTACTGATACTAACCTTACAGAATCAAGTTATAAAGGGATAGGCAAACTGAAGCACCTTTAATTTCCATTCAAAACGCCGAAGTCAACATTTCGTCCATCAGTCACCGGTGGCCGGAGGCTCACCGGAGAAGATCTGCTACCATCAATACGAAGCTTAAGCCGCTGGTAATCTCATCGGAGTGCTCACACGCCTTAATGCCTCGTGATCTGGTCGAAATTCTCACCGGAATACCTCAATATACCCATTTCGATCTGTTTATTTTTGGCATGTGAGAAGAAATGGAGGGCATGGGAAGGTGCGCCTCTCCGCTAGGAACCTTCCGGAGGTGTTCGTGTCGCCATCCGATGTCGGAGGTGGCCGGAAAATGGAGGAGGAGTTTTCAGTGAGAGAGAAATCCCAACCCGAGAAGGAGAAAAAGAAGAAGAAGCTGAGATGGTGACGGCTGGACAGACGGCGGAACAGAAGAGGCAAGGGGGGGTTGACGAGTGGTGGCCGGAGTGGTGGTCGGATTCTCTCTCTCTCTCATCTCGCTTCTCCGATACTCCATTCGTTCCCCTCTCCTCCCTTTCCTATTCTTTTCTTATTTTTATTTAAGTGTTATACTCTTTCATAAATCTGTGTCCACATAAATTAGGTGTTATTTCAATTATTTAAACAGGAGCCAAATATGCATTTTTCATCTGAAATATTTCGGGGATTGATTTCAATTATTATTATTATTATTATTATTATTATTATTATTATTATTATTATTATTATTATTAGCCAATAAGAAATTTTAGTCTTATTATTATTATTATTATTTTAGTTATTTTAATGATTATTATACATTTATTCATTTTAATTCATTGTTATTACTTCTTAAATTTTGCTTTAAGTTCAAATTATTTTTATTACTCCTAATATTTGGGAAGTCTTTCAATTAATTAAATCCATCTGTCTGCAATTTTTTTTAATTTTGCTAAGTTTATTTAAATATGTAATAAAAATGATATCAGAGCGGGAGTTCGAATCTAAAATAGGCTTATATTACTCTGAAGTATATTTAATGTTTGAATTTATTATAAATTGGATGTTATTATCTTGAAATAATTTAAAGTGGGTATTTTATTGTATATATATACACCAACCTTTAAATTATACTCACTTGTATAATTTTCTCAATAAATTGATTTTCATGAACCGGTATCAGAAGTACTGCTCATATATTAAATATTATTGTCAGACGACTCAAATTTTGGGACGTTACATAACCATTAAATATAATTGGACATAAATTTATATTTATTATGATAAGTTGGGGTGTTACACAAACATTAGAGAGAGAAGAACAAAGAGCTCTTAATTGCAACTTCTGTCCAAAGCAAATCGGATAGGGTTAGAAAGTAACAAGCACGATCTTCACCGTTCAAAATTAACAACAAGGAGTTTCAACCA
The DNA here is from genome assembly GCA_037975025.1 of Excoecaria agallocha. Classification (NCBI taxonomy): domain Eukaryota; kingdom Viridiplantae; phylum Streptophyta; class Magnoliopsida; order Malpighiales; family Euphorbiaceae; genus Excoecaria; species Excoecaria agallocha. Next base: position 7,224,445 of record CM075819.1, read on the forward strand.
TACTCACCAAAAATCAGGCTGATCTAACGACAAATGATTTTTCGATTCGTATACAAAACTGATCATAATGTAAAAAATCCAAAAAACAATCTATTTTTTGCAACAAATATTGAATTTACAGACCTTAAAAACTAATCTTCACCGTTCAAAATTAACAACAAGGAGTTTCGAATGTACTCACCAAAAATTAGGCCGATCTAATGGCAAATGGTTTTTCGATCGTCTTCACCAAATATTTTTCATTTATATTATAATATTTGGAATAATTGAAATTATAAATTTTTGTAAAATAGACAAATAATATCATATAAAAAAAATTTTTAAAAGTAATTAGTAAACATAAATATGTATGTATATTTTTTATTAATATTATAATGTTTGGTAAAATCAATAAATAAAATTATAAATCTATTTAAAAATTTAAAAGAAAATAGATAAATAATATAATATAATATAAATTTAGCGACGCATATTGCGACGCATTTCCGTCGCTATTTTTCTGAAACTTAATTTAAAAATTGAAAATATAGAAACAATTTTAGCGACAACATTTACCGTCGCTAATCCGTCGCAAAAAAAGGCGCCATTCTTTCCCGCCAAATTTAGCGACTATTTTAAGTGTTTAGTCGCTATTTCGTCGCTAAATTTATGACAAATACATTTCCACGACTAAAACTTGAAATAGTCGCTAATCCGTCTCTAATTAGCGATGAAAAATAATCCGTCGCTAAATTTAGTCGCTAATTCGCTGTTTTTTTGTAGTGATATCATATTAGAACCAGTATCAACAAAAATTAGTGAGTAAATAACATCTTTATTATACTTGACGCACAAAATAAAATAAACGATAATAATCCAAAAGTATATTTGAGTAAACAAGAAAAAAAGAAAAAAGTTATTGATCAAAATGAACAACTCAAGCCACTAGGAAAAATAAATAAATAGAATTGGCAAAAGACAATTTCAAACTTCCAATTCATGAAAAAGACGATGGATGCCGATTCGGGAAAAGGGTAAGAATTGATTATCTATAAACGTAGTTCTAATAAACACCAGAAAAGCATTTACAAACTTATTTTATTTGTTTGTTTCCTTACCTCGGAACCATCAGCAAGTTAACAGAGCTCACAATTCTGAATTTTGCCTCAACGCTAATACGAGACTAAACGCTAAGCCTTACATATATATACTGGGCTTCACAGACACGTGGGCTCAGTTTGTTGACCTGTAAATCACTTTGATAAGATCAGAAAGATAATTTTTTTGGTCACCTCTGTCTAAAAATAATTGGAAAAAATGCCAAAGTAATCAAATAATGAAGAAAGGCAAGGGACTAATAGCTGACCTGTTTTCTTGTCAACCTTAACAAGACATACTAAAAGATTGAAACTTTAATTGAAGTTTACCTTGGTTAACCGGAATATCATTTTCGACGGCGAAGTCCAAGAAGAAAGAGTCGAGATCATTGAGGAGGGAAGAGTCGTAAAGATCATTGATGAGAGGGTTAGTTTGGGGAATGGGAGAGCGAGAGGCCAACGGAGATCGTGACTGCGAGGGAGAGGCAGAGGATGAGGGAAAGGGATAGAGAGTTTGAGGCAAAACGACGAATTAGGGAGTGAAGGGAAGTTAAGGAAGTATTTATACCTAGGGCAAAAATAGCAACGGAAATAAATTCCGTTGCTATTTTTCGGCCCAAATTTTTAGCCGCACCTGCCGTCACTTAATTTAACAACGGAATACATTTTCCATTGCTAAAATAGCAAATAAAATAAAATAAAATAGCAAAAAAAAGTGAATTTTCGTTGCAATTTTAGCAATAAAATTGAATTTCGTTGCTAAATTTCCTCCTAAATTTTTAGCGCCACCTGCTAGCACTTAATTTAGCAACAGAATTCGTTTTTCATTACTATTTTAGCAACGAAAAATGAATTCTGTTGCTAAATTTCGCCCCAAAATTCTGCCACCATCTCTTGGCACCTTTTTTAGCAGAGGTATATAATTTCCATTGCAAAATTTCGTTGCTAATTTTTTGAGCCACTAGTTCCCACCTTTTTTAGCAACAGAAGACAATTATTTTTAACTCTATTGCTAAAACCTTAGACTTCAACCAAAAATAGCAACAAAAATATTTTTCTGTTGCTATTTAGCAACGGAAACAATTCCGTTGCTATTTTGACATTTTCTTGTAGTGCAAGTTCGCTCTCGGGGATCTACTTTTAGGGTCTGAGACTGGATTAGGCTCACTTAACTTATAAATTGACTATTTCATAATAAAAAAAGGATCAAGTCCAAATTATTGTTGATAGTCAACCTATAAAGGCGTCTACTAATGGACCCAAAAGAGGTAGATGTCATGGAATCACCACCCAACAGAATGTCGAGAAATAATTTTTGACCTTTTGATGCTCAAACAGAGATTGATATTTGGAATATTACTTTTATTAGGCATCTTAGTTAGGTGTTTATTTTATAATTGAGTTTTACATATAACCCTCTCTCCTCTCTCACATGATGCAAAGCGATTAAAATTAAGTAAACATCTCATTCACATAGATAAAGTGATAAAAAAATGGCTAAATAAAACCTTTTTAATTATTACATAAGCAAGTCGTCCAATAGCAATTAATAGAATAATATATACAAATACATAAATCATAGCATTCATTTAAGTTGGAAATATTGGTTCCTTCATGCATATTTTACAAAAACCTTAGTTTTATTTCATGTGGATTTGGGCTAAAAAGCGAACATTGGTCCATATTTTGAAGAAAACCCAATAAACTTAATAAGAAACCTTTTTAATGTCTTTTCTCTTGTTGTGCACAAAAATCCCATTTTTTTACTAACTATTACATTCTTGAAATAATAATATATCCAAAAAAGATATCAAATAAACAAATAAATAAACACAAAATAAATAATAACTAAATAAAAAATAATAAATAAATGATTAATAGAAAGAAGTTGTTAACCGAAGTAATCAGATAGGTTGAGGATGGTGAGCAACTTAGTAGCACGATTTCCCATGCAAAAAACCACACAACACCCTCCAAAGGCAAAGATATTTATATACTCGAAAAACCATATAAAAATAAATGAATTAGTATAAAAAATAATACAATAAGAATAATTACAAGTTTATTTACACGAACAGAATGAAACCAAGCACAAAACCACATCATATAGAATCAAAATCATATAAAATAATGCACAAATATAATGGAAATTGAATGGATGGAATAGAATTACATAAAATGCATAAAATACCCCTAAAAATATAGCCACAGACACCCAAAATCAGGCAAGAGATGCCCATAATAGAGCCAGGAACGAGACGAAGATATGAGCTCGAGACGTCCCATCTGTCGCATGGCAAAAATGTGTAAAACTCATACAAAGTGTAGAATGTCCATGGCAAAAATGTGTAAAACTCATACAAAGTGTATTTTAACCTTACACATACATTTATTAGGTTCTAAATCATACCAATATGGTATTATAACATCAAATCATGCATCAAATACATTAAAATTATCAATTTATAGAATTAAGAGAAAGAAATAAAAGTTTCACATATTACAACAATAGAAGAACATAATCACCTAAGCATGCCTCTAACATGCTATTTGATCCAGATTGACATCTCAACAAAATTTGATCAGGCCAATTACACAATCATAGCATCTAAACATATTATATTTGGATCAAACAATCACATAATTATGTAAGATAATTGTAGAGAGAGAAAGTAAAAAAGAGGCTAGAATATTACCTACAGAAGATATTCTAACTCTAAAGCTCTTGTAGTCCAGATCTCTACTCCGATTCGTACTTTTTGCTTTTCAAAAAAATACAATGAAATTCGTTTGTGTGTGTTTGTTAATCAAAAGAGAATGTTAGAGCAAAAACTTAGAGAGAGAAAAAAATTAAGTTTTCTTCTTTTCTAAAGTGGCTCTATAAAAAAATAATTTCCTTCCACCTCAAAACCCTAGATTTTTAGGTTTATACCTAGGTTGGAGTTATAGTTGGATTCTAACTCCAACTTCCCAAATCTGGAGATAAATTCCCAAAAAATTAGGATAAAATCCCTTTAAAACCATTATCTCCTTTTTTGAAAAACATGGAAATTCTAAAATTCGAGCCATGAGCAAGCATCTTTCAATGAGAGGCCGTCGTCCCTTAGCCTAGAATCCTAAGATTCCTAAAATTCCCTTTGTTTCGCCTATGCAGGAGAGAATGAGCCACAGACAGGCACCCTTTAGGTGACAAACAGCTGTTTGTCCCCTGTGAAGGTCTAACTCAAGGTTTTTATACATCTTTTTTGTTAAAAACACTTGGAAATCATTTGGAAAACCATAAAAATATTTGAAAAACCTATGAAAAATTAGCAATCAGAGTTTCAAAATCCAAACCTGTTGTCAGTAATATACTATTTTCTCATCATCGGATAACCTTGATTTAGGCTGTCTCGGGTCACAATATCTATAGCTGCCCTAATTTTAGAAAGCTGGTGCATTAGTGCCAAAGTGAGCCAAAGTTTAGAGTGAAAGGGAAAAGAGGCATATCAAAGGCAGTGAATCTCTTGGTTGATTAAAACACGTACCTTCTTCTAAGGTAATGAGTCTCTTGATTGATTGGGTAGTTATTGTCAGCTTGTCGACGTATTAACCCCAGTTCGAGTAGTTAATATCCATTTGTCGATATGTTAACCTTAGTTCGGATAGTTGACATTAGTTTATCGATGTGTTAATCCTAGATTGACTGTCTGATTAGCACCTAGGGCATGCAAAACTAGGATGAGTTGATGAACTCTGATTAGCATTTGGGGTATGTAGAATCAAAACAACTTGATGGAGACTAATTAGTGCATGGGGCATGCAAAATCAGGTAGTTTGAATACGTTTGATTAGGCCTGGGGCATGTAGAATCAAGACAACTTGATAGGGACTGATTAGCACCTAAGGCATATAGAATTAGGTAGTTTGAATGCATCTAATTAGCGTCTATGGCATATAGAATCGAGATGACTTGATGGGAATTGATTATTGTTAGGTTATTTGACCTACAAGATCAAATAATTTTTTAGTAGTGTTTCTTTGTTATCAATTGTAGACTAACCTTTTATGTTGGCTGGTATTTTCTAATGGGTGTATTATCCCTTTTTGAAAAGATATTCTACTAGGGAGTTTTCTGACAAACATGTATCTATGAGCAGTCATTAAGACACTTGTAGCCATTCTGGTGAATATGCATCTATAAGGAGTCACTGGGATGCTTGGAAACCATTCTTGTAAATATGCATCTATAAAGAGTCATTGGGATGCTTAGAAGCCACTCTGGCAAATATGCATCTATGAAGAGTCATTGAGACATTTTGAGCTTTTTTGAAAAACTTTCCAATGACTGTGTCATCACTCTACAAATTGGCACCAATGTAAGGAAAACCATCATCATCAGGACTGTCGACCTACGCTTGTTTTTGTTTTGCATCCTTCCAACATTTACATTGTCATCAGACTTTACCCTTTGTCCAATAGCTCCTTGCTGCACATCTCTTTTTATTTTGGCCTGTTCAAGCGACTTCTTATGATAAAGATGGGTGTCTTCACTCCTCGTCATTGAAAGAGTAAGCATATGTCCCCTAGTAGGGGTTTTAAGTACCTATTGTGAAAAGAATTCGATATTAGTGCTCTGTCAATTCAACCTCTTTTTTTGTGTTTGTGTTTGTTATCACTTTTATCTTGTCATGATATATTGAACTATAGGTCTTTTATTAATTTCATGGCATTTTTTCTTCTTTTCTCTTTTTTCATGATTATTATCATTTTTATTATTTTTCAAGCTTGATAAATATGAACAAAGTAAAGCATACATAATAATTTTGAATATAACAAATACCAAAATAATGCAGCATAATATGTACACATAATTTTTTTAAATATAAGTTCTACTTTTATATATATTAAAAATTTCAAACTCCTGAATACAAAAATACGTCTATTACACAAGTCATGGTCCTCTGCCATAGGCTGGCCCAGATAAAGGTCTAAATACTGATGGCCTGGGAGGTCTGGTTGGTGCCATGGCTTGTGGTGCTGCTGGGGGCTGCTCATCATCTGGCCCGAATTTATAACTTAGTTTTAGCACACTCCATTCATTTTCACTACACTACACCCAAATAAGAAACAATGAAATTAATTATTCATAACTTTTAAAAAACACCGTCTTAGTTTATTTTCTGAAACCGAACAATTTCACAACATCACATTGTACAAAAAAAAAATAGAACATACCTCATACTTATGACATCTATGGAAAGCCCTCCCTCAATCTTTAGGGGTTTTAGCCACCAATCTGATCGCTTTTATACCGCATCGACAATACTTCTTTTTTTTTTTTACCAATGCTGGAGTTTTGAAAACATGTGCTCTTCTTCTTTCCCATTTTCAGTTTGAATTTCTTTGGCCTAATGAAAACAATGATAGTTGGGGTTGAAGATCGTACTTTAAAAATAGAGGTTGGAGAAGAAATTTGCATGTCATCCATGTCAGATTTCCTTTCTTTTAAAATTTTTTATTAATGCTGACTAAGAGAGATAGTGCTACGCGGATACTGACATATCGCGACTCCATTGGGTGCCATTAAGTCTATCTGCTACATGGAATTTTTGTCCAAAATGAGGGAAAATTTCAATAAATAAAGTGACTTAAGGGGTAAAATTCGATAAAAAAGTTTAAGGGTATTTTCACCCTATTTACAAAAGTTCGAGGGTAAAAATCACCCTTATCCATTTTTTTTAAATTACAGTAAATAATATGAACATTATATAAAAATTAGAGAATAATGAAGTAAAATAATCTCACAATAATTGAAAAATTCTGACCTTGAGTTAACTTTTAAGTAGAATAAATGTATTTAACTACACATGGCTACTGAAAAAATAAAATAAATTAATTGAAAGCTAAGAAATATATTATAGCAATGGCAGAACAGAGCAAGAAAGAAGAAGAAGTGGAAAACTCATGTTTCTTCCTTTTTCAAAAAGAATAGAAAAACTAAAATTGAGGAATGTAGTTGATTATTACCCAAACTTCGAAATAAAAATATTTAATGTAATCTAAATTTTCTAAAAATATTTTTTTATCTCCTAAATTATAGTCTAAATATCCTTAAAAATCAATTGAAGCGGGATTAGCGATGAGGGCAACTCGCACATTAGATATCTTCAAATTAATACTGCCCAGTCAACATTCCTTTAGCTTTTGGCAAGGCAAAAGCTTACCCTTGCCTCTTAGCCTTAGGCAAGGGGAACATCCATATCCAGTCCAGACTTCTCTTTTTAGCCAAAATTACTTCAATTCTTCATAATTGCTCTAAATAAGTTTTAATCAAGCACAAAAACATTTCATTTCACAAATTTGATCCTACAATGATCAAAATCATAAAATAAGTAAAAATTTTTCAAATTGACTGAAATTCAATATATAAAAATGAGCAAAAATCAATAAATAATATGCAATTTTAATAACTTAATAATAACCCGTTGCAACAAATTGGTGTTAACTTTTACAGCAAATTAAGCGATAGATTTTGTCATTTCTGTCACTAAATTTGTCACCATATAATACTTTTTATTATGGATTTTAAATTTCATTGCTATATTGGCTAGCTAGTCAGCTAAAAGTCGGGTAAGAAAAAATTACTTTTATATATGTATTTATTTAGTTAAAGTGTTCCAAAATTTAAAGATTATTAAGAAAAAAATTATGATAGAAATTCATTGTTGTTAATAATTTGAAAATAACACGAGCGTCTTTGAAAAATAAAATTGAATAAAATAAGAAAAATAAATCATCAAAAATTAAACTTCAAGTTGTATTAAATTAATCCACAGTTATCATGTTTTTACTTCGGCTACTCATGGGACGAACGACTGATTGCATCATGACTCTGTTGGACTCTCATATGTTCGCTAAATGTTTTGTTTTGCGAGCTTTGCTCATCTTATTCCACAAAAAAAAAAAAAAAAAAGTCCATAGTTATCAACTTCTCATTTTTACTTCGTCAACTTTCCATATATTTCGTTAGGTCCTTATTTAATTAATATTATAAGCCAAATTAATTATTATTAGCCATTAGGATTTTTATTTTTATTTTTTATTTATGACCCTTTGGTATCCAGTCCGATTTTTTTAGATCTGCTGAACCGACTAATTCAAGATAAGACATTGTTTAATAAACAAACAAATTTTAGTTTTATTTTACATTGCTTTTCTTTACGCTAATTAATTCGTGATTGATGAATACTAACATATATATATGTGGATGTCAGTTGTCATCACGAAGATTTTGGCTCTAATAAAAACAGTATGGTTTTGTGCTAAATTATTTATTCTTTTTATAAGCGTGTATAATAAATTAGTAAAACTATAAGTAAAAAAATCAAATAAAAACAAAATTTGATATTTAGATGCCTACTAAGAGGCCGAATATTAAAGATTCAAGATTAACCTATAAAAATCATAAAAGTTATGAATACCATGGCATTTTTCTTCTTGTAATTATTCTTCTTCTTTCTGGTTAATGTAAATAGTAGTTAATTTGTAAAAAGTTAGTATTATACCCTCAAAATAATTGTCGATGTTTAATTTTAAGGTGCACATGAATATTTAGTTACATACCACATTATAAGAGTACGTGTAAATAAGATACGATCTTCTTTTGCTAGCTTATTTGTTATTTAATCAACCAGGTTTTGTTACTAATTAAAATTAAGCAATAAACAATGGAATTTTCATCGCTAAAATGTAAAATATTTAGCAACAAAACAACTCATTGCTACACATTGGTGCTAACTTTTACCGTAAATTTAGCTACAGATTTTGTCACTAAATTCGTCATTATATTTAATACTTTACCATAAATTTACTGTAAATATTTAATTGTGTACCACATTATGAGAGCAAATGTTGTAAAAATATGACTTAAAACTTGTTGGTTAGCTAGTTAGCTGCTGGTTAGGCTAGCAGGTAGTTATTATTAAGTTAATTAACCATAGTTAACTATAGTTATCAATCAGTTAGATTTGTTTTTTGTTTTTTCTCTTCTCCTCATGTTCATTTTATGCATACAAATCTTAAAGATTCAATAATTGCTAGATTTGTAACTCTAATGAAAAGTTAGTTATAAAGTTATTTTTCTCTTTGAACTTTATTGAGCTAATTGATTTCTTTCTCGTTTCTTGAATTTGTTCATGATATCAGAGCAGCAAAGATCCGTATTCTTAGTTGATGAAAATATGGAGAATTAAGAAGATAGAGGAATAGTAGATTCAATGATAAATGGTGGATATGCAAGAGACAATCGATCAATAGGAGTTGCTATATATGGATTACAAATAGGATCCTTTGAGATTGCACTGCTCAGATCATCCAGGTAGGATTCTTATGCTTTGGCTAAAAATAACTTCATGAGTTGGAGTATGTTAGTTATGAATTCTTTGAAGGCTCAAGATAAGCTAAGGTTTATCGATGGCTCTATTAGCATTCTAGAGAGCAATAGTTAATATAAAATTGATTGCATGATTAAACAATGGATCTTGAATTATATGGCAAAAGAAATAGTCAATTCATTCATATACAATCCTAATTCTAAAGTAATTTGGGATAGACTGGAAGAAAGGTTTGGGGATAAGAATAATAGCCCTCAATTATATCAGATTCAATGAGAATTGAGTTTCACTAAATAAGGAAATAATTCCTTAGTTGTTTACTATAACAAACTTACTAAATGTTGGGATGAGATGAACAGACTTGAGCCTTTACCAATTTGCACTTGTAATGGATGTAGATGTGACTTGAATAAGAGACTTAAACTAATTGATATGAAGCAAAAAGTCCTATAATTGTTGATGGGATTAAACCAATCACTACAAAAAAAACTTACAATTAGCGACTACATTTAGCGACGGAAATATATTCGTCGCAAATTTAGCGACGGATTAGTGACTGTTTTACAATTCGTCGCGAGAATGATATTTTCTTTTTTTCGACGGAATAGCGACGAATTCAATAAACAGTCGCTAATTATTGGCGGGAATTATAAGCGCCATGTTTTGCGACGGAATTAGCGACGACACTTTTCGTCGCTAGATTTTATAATTTTTTATTCAAGAATTTAGTTCTAGAAACTTTAGCGACGAACATTTTAGTCGCTAATTTTCGAGGGAAATTTTGTCGCCTTTTTTTTGCGACGGTTTAGCGACGAAAATTTTCTGTCGCTAATATATTCTAACAAAACAAAAAAAACTAAGTTTTAGCTTAGTAACCCGATACCGGGAAACTAGCTAATTAGAGGAAATTATAATACTAATGCAATTAGCGACAAAAGCATTTAGTCGGTAATCCGTCGCAAATAAATTAAGAAATAATTTTTTTTAATTTCACTTACATGATTTATGTATAATTTTAAGTTGATAATAATTTTTTATCAATTATACCAAAATCTAAAGTTATTTATTTAGAAAATTTATATTTTTAATAATAATAATAATAATAAACTAATTGTTACGATTATTATATATTTGCGTGTTCAAGATGAAAAAAAAATATTTATAAAAAGTAATATAAAATTTTCTAAATGAATAAATTTTCTAATATATATATATATAATTTCTATTTTATCAATCCAAGACTTAAACTCATACAAGTCAAAATGAATATATTTTCTAATTTATTCTTCAATTTAATTTATATTATTTTTCTAAATGAATAAATTTTCTAATATATATACACACACACACTTTTCAATTTTATTTCTATTATTTTTTAAATATTCAAAGCGCCATCTAAACTCATTCTTACTATTTAACTTCACTACCGCGGTTACTTAATTGAGTGGTATGGAAGACTGATAAAACTTACTGATTTGAAAATGAAAAAATGGCTTTGAAATTCTAAACATGGCCAGATTAATAAATAATTTAAGATATTATCAGATAAATCCAAATATATAGTCCATTTGAATCTGCATGTTTACGGTTTGGTTGGATCTTCAAATATAAATTGAACAGCTTTTATACGAAATAGTGTAAGTAAAGATTTAACGGCTAAGTATTTGCCGTTAGATCGGCCTGATTTTTGGTGAGTACGTTCGAAACTTCTTGTTGTTAATTTTGAATGGTAAAGATTAGTTTTTAAGGTCTTTAAGTTTAATTTTTGTTGCAAAAAAGAGGCTATTTTCTGAATTTTTTACGTAATGATCAGTTTTGTATACGAAAACGATCGGAAAATTATTCGCCGTTAGATTGGCCTGATTTTTGGTGAGCACGTTCGAAACTCTTTGTTGTTAAATTTGGACGGTGAAGATTAGTTTTTAAGATTTGTAAGTTCAATTTTTGTTGCAAAAAAAAGGCTGTTTTCTGGATTTTTTACGTAATGACCAGTTTTGTATACAAAAATGATCGAAAAATCATTTGCCGTTAGATTGGCCTAATTTTTGGTGAGTACGTTCAACCTCCTTGTTGTTAATTTTGGACGGTGAAGATTAGTTTTTAAGATCTGTAAGTTCAATTTTTGTTGCAAAAAAAAGGCTATTTACTGGATTTTTTATATAATGACCAATTTTGTATGTGAAGATGATCGAAAAATCATTTGCCGTTAGATCGGCCTAATTTTTGGTGAGTACGTTAAAAACTCCTTATTGTTAATTTTTAATGGTGAATATTAGTTTTTAAGGTCTGTGAGTTCGGTTTTTATTGCAAAAAAGAGGTTATTTTCTGAATTTTATACGTAATGACCAATTTTGTATACGAAGACGAATGAAAAATCATTTGCCGTTAGATTGGCCTGATTTTTGGTGAGTACGTTCAAAACTCCTTTTTGTTAATTTTGAACGGTTAAGATTAGTTTTTAAAGTCTATAAGTTTAATTTTTGTTGCAAAAAAGAGGCTATTTTCTGGATTTTTTAGTTAATGACCAGTTTTATATACGAAAACGATCGGAAAATCATTTGGCGTTAGATTGGCCTGATTTTTGGTGAGTACATTCGAAACTCCTTGTTGTTAATTTTGGACGGTGAAGATTAATTTTTAAGATCTGTAAGTTCAGTTTTGGTTGAGAGATATGTATTTATAATGGTTTTTATAATTTCAGATGATGAATTAAATATCATCAAAGCATATGTATATACATTCATCAAACAATAATTTTTATCTACTTTCCTTTTTCACACATATTAAGAAATTGTATTTTTATGATTAGTAGATTAAAATTTTTTATATTATTTTTCTATTATACATGTTTTAAATATAGAATAAATAATTAAAAATTATTGAAACTATAAACAACATAATTAATAACAAAATATGGAAATTTAAATTGCAATTAATAAAATAATATTAAATAAATGCATAATAGATAATTTATAGATTATTGATTTCTAATTAAAGATACAAAAATAATTTTATTATTAAAAATTAATTATTTTTTTTCAATATGTGTGTGTGCATATACAAATAAAAAACTCATACTAAATATATTTACAAAATTATCCTTCATTTATCTCCTTTTATACAAATAAAGTTAGGACCTTTTTGTCTTTTTGAAACCCTAATTATCACTTCCCTCTCTACCTCATTCTTCTCTTCTTCTCTTTTCTCGGTTGAGCCACCATCTATCCCTCTCCCTTTCTTCATTTCTTTTCTCACTTGGAGCCGCCATCTTTTCTGCCTCATCCATCGCTCGATTTATGGTCGCCGTCGCATCCTTCACCACCTGCATCGTCGCAGCTCGATTGAGAATCGGACCCAAATCTGGTGTTTGGGGTTTTAGGGTTTCAGCTCTTGGTTTCAACTGCCTCTATTTGGGATCTATCGATTCTTATTGATGTCATTCCTCTCAACGTAAGTTTTTCTTATAAAGTGCTTGCTTCCATTTGATTGTTTATTATTTGTCTTTGTATTGATTCTTTATCGCTAGCTATTAAGTTCATATTCAGTGGTGCAACATTTCTTGTGTGCTGTGTAATACTATATAAGTATAATTTTGGCATTTCAGATGAATATCTATCTGAATGTTTTTAGTTTTTGCTGTATACTACAATTCTTATGAAGATCTGTATCATGTCCTGTGTTCCTGGAGTTTTTTTTCAAAACGTGCTTTTTGGTTTTTGTTAAATAATTAATATTTTATATTTTCTAATATAAAAATGTATGTTCTGTTGAAGTTGGATTAGAATCTGTGCTTACCACTGTTGTAATGAAGTTTCTTGTTCTTTCTGTTCCTTTCCTTTCTATACTGCTTGCTTTTTTATTCTCTTCTTTGTTTCTGTCAAGTGAAAGAAAGTAAAGCTGAAGAGAACAGATACTCAGATCTCAATTTACTTGAAGTCGAGAATTTATGTCCTTCTACCTTTGGGTGCAAAATGATTATAAGTAATATGCATATTACTTATTATGTGCTGAAAGTCGACTTAATATTTTGTACTCATACATTGTTTAAGAAATATCATTTGCATTTTCATCTCATTTTGCATAGAGAACGTGAGGCATCAGGAAGCTGTAGCTCATAGATGGATTGTAGACTGTTTAAAGGACATAACAAATTGAAATATAGCAATCTATCCTTTCAATAAGTTATTTTTTTATAGGACAACTGCTACATCAGCAAAATATGCTACAGGATTATATGAGGACAGGTTAAATCTCTAACTGCAATTATCTCTCTCCATTTGATCTTCTGCTGCAATTTTAATTTTAATTTTGTTGTTCAGAAGTTTGATTAAGTTTTATAATTATATGAGATGTTGGATATGCTTTAAATGCTTATGAGAATGCTGCTATACTATTTCAGGAACCTATTATGCAGCTATTATGGAGAACCGTGCAGATTTTTTTGGTCATGTTGTCGTTGATGTTGGTGCCGGAAGTGGTATTTTGTCCTTATTTGCAGCTCGGGTAGATTTGATAATATGAATTGCTTTTATGCTTTTTAGTAATTCATTTATTTATTGGCTGGTGCTTGATGTTTCTGTAGGCGGGTAATTTTTGTTTCTTTTTATAATTTAATTAGGCTGGTGCAAAGCATGTTTATGCTGTGGAAGCATCTAAAATGGAAGAATATGCACTCAAGCTAATTACTGGAAACCCATCGCTAGGTGAGAGGATTACAGTAAGACTCTGTTGTATAATATGGTTTTTTTGTCAGATATGGTTTTTTTGTCAGTATAATATGGGTCTCTTTTAAGGAATAACATAACAACAAATATGACGTTGGATTTTCCTCATTCTGGTTCTCTCTTACATGGTAGTTTTCTTTTCATCCCTGATGAAATTTCTGTTTAACTTGTGGTCAGCCAGGCGATGGTTTTCACATCTGAACTCTAAACACATTGCATAACTCACATATGGCTTATGATTCCAAGAATGTTCCTTTGATTGGTCTTACTTAAAAGTTGATGCTTATATTCTTGGACATGAAGATACTAGGACTACTGTATGTCATTTGAAGACAAACTCGTGTGTGATTCTTTAACATGAGCATGTTGATGCATGTTCAGTGGCAGTCTGGAACATTATTTTAACAATGTGTCACTTCATCTATCTGGTGGTTCTTCTATAACTTTGGCATCTTTTTACTGAATTCAGCTACTTGTTTGCATCAATGGGGCTTCAAGTGCTCTGGAGTTTTGGCCTAGCATGCCTTGATCTGTATGCTTTGAGATCAAAGAGAAACCTGTAAAATCTTGTCTTAGTGAGTCTCTTCATTGTTGGTGACTGGGTAAGTACACTTCTTCTTTGCTTAAGCCTAAGTTGTAAAGGTTCATGCATCTACGTGTATGGAAAAATGCATTTTATTTATAATCAAGCAGAAGTAAACAAGGAAAAGATAATAACAATTGATTATTTCTGGGATTTGTATTTCCAGCCCATAGGATTCTTTTTTTTTTGGTTAATGCCTATAGGATTCTACTTATATTGGAATAGTTGCTAGCATTGCAGCAATTTAAAAAAAGAAAAGGAAAAAATTAACATGATATGATTGAAGGGAAATTAATTCTCTATTATGTACTGGTGCATTGATTTAAATGAATTCAACTTGGGATCAGCATGTAGAAAGGCCCTTGAAGGCAAGGGTGGAGCCATTCACTACGGTGGCCAATTGTGCCCTTTATTTATTTTTTTTAAAGAATACAAACTAGTACACAAGAAATAAATATCCCATATTGATCCAACTTAAATCAACTTTAAATTCAATAAAACTTAAACATGCTCCATTAATTTAACTAAATTCTTTTAGTTTACAAATTTATAACTGGCTTTGATCCTATTTGTGGTAGCAGTATCAGTTAAAATATCTGTCTACTGTAAAAATTAGGAATAATAGATTGCATAACATATCGCAAATCAGTAAATGGTGGATTGTCTTTTCAGAGATGTTGAGAAAGATATTTTTTTATATTTAACAATAATAATATTATGAATTGTCGTTAAGGCATGAAGACTTATAAAGAGCAAATTTACATTTAGAGTTCAAAAGAACATGATGAATTGAAGTCTTTATGAGATTTTCCAATTCAATTGCACATAGCTTATTTCATTTTGCATCAAATTACTCTAAGGTCCTTTATTAACACAGCTTGTTTATGTATAATAGTATTTTACTGTATATAGATCAGGTTCCATTAGTAAGCTATCTTGGAGCTAGTCTTTTAATGGATAATAATCATGTCACTTGTTTGAAAAATGTTAATCCGTGTTGTTTAGTTTTTCTCTTCTGTGGTTAAGATCTTTTACCTATATCAGTAAATTTGTAATCCACAAAACGATGTTGTACTTAAATTGCAGGTTACATCGATTCTCTCGTTTGCAGCTGCATGTGCATCAGTTGGAGTTACAGTTTTATACACAAGAGACTTGCATTATTGTAAACAACCGCAGTTCTTCCCGTGCAGCAGATTCCAAATCTCCATTGCTTTGGCATTTATCTCATGGTTTCTTCTTGCCATATCTTCTCATGTTATGTTTTGGCTTTTGGCAAACGTATGAATTAATCGATACTTTTTCTCCAGTTTTCTCATTTGTAATGATAAAATTGGGATAAGAAATCGAATTTATTATGTTAGATTGGATATTTTGTTATTAATTACTTGTGTTTTAGGGAAATGGATTGTATAAGCAATACTTTGTATTATATATTGTTATTTATTGTAATGAATTCATTATAAATTATGTATATATATATATATATATATATGAAAATATAAAATTATTTATACAGTCTACAGGATGCAAATTTAAATATATCAAAAAAACTTAAATTATGCAATAATTTAGCGATGGATTCGCGACAGCAACTGTCGTTACAGTACAAACGTTAAAATTTAACAAATAATTAGCGACAAACATTTCATCGCTAACTTTTAAAGTAAATTTATAATTAGCGACGGCATAGCGATGGAAAAAGTAGTCGCTAAATATTATTATTATAATTCGGCGACTAATTAGGAATATAGATTAGCGACGGAAAAAAAAATTAGCGACGCAATATTTCGTTGCTAAATTAGCGACTGAATTTGAAATCTATCGCTAATATATTTGCTACTGGCCTATTAGCGACTGTTCGTCGCGGCGTCGCTAATTTTAATTAGCGACAAAAAAAATGGTATTTAGCGACGGAATTGTCCGTCGCTAATCTGCAATTTTTTTTGTAGTGAATCTTTTGATAATCTTAGAAGTCAAATTCTAGCTTCTAACCTTTTGCCTAGTGTGGACAAAGTTTATTACATAATCTCCAAGGTAGAGAGGCAGAGACAAATTCAAGTACAACATTCAAAGACTCTAAATGCATCTACCATGATGGCAAGGAGTTAGACTTCTAGGAAAAATAACTAAAAGAAGAAAGATTGGAAAAAAAAAGGAAGACAAGTATTGTGAGCATTGTAGGACTGAAGGTCATAAGAAAAACACATGTTTCAAGATTCACGGTCATCCAAATTGGTGGAAGGAGTTGAAACAAAAGAAAGAAAATGTGAAAAGAGGTTACAAGGTTAAACAAATCAACATGGCAAAGTCTCCTCTTGATGATGCAGATGATTCTGAACGACACAAAGATAGCAATTCAGATTTCACTGCTATAATTCAACAAGATCTAGCAAGATTATTGAAAGGGAAATAGTTAATGGATGTAGAGTATATAAATT
Organism: Excoecaria agallocha; assembly: GCA_037975025.1. Taxonomy (NCBI): domain Eukaryota; kingdom Viridiplantae; phylum Streptophyta; class Magnoliopsida; order Malpighiales; family Euphorbiaceae; genus Excoecaria; species Excoecaria agallocha. The sequence goes on from CM075819.1 coordinate 7,241,644, forward strand.
TTGTAAGGTAGAATATGTAGGTAACTCTATTCATTATTCATTTAATGTAAGAAAGAAATATATGGCAATTAATAATAATGTGTTAGGCAATTAAATTGTGGATACAAGGGCTTCAACTCATATATTCAGTAGGAAGGATTTTTTTTAATATAACTAAAGTTGTTAGGCCTACTATAGTACATCTTCCTAATGGAGAAGTTACAAAGGTGAAATTTAAGGGGAATTTTAAGTTTGGACTGAAGCTGGTAATTAAAAATGTCTTGTACATTCCTTCTTTCACTCACAATTTATTATTAGTGAATAAGCTTTTCAAATCTGCTTTAGTGATGTTTAATTTTTACTAGACTGTTGTATCTTACAGGACTTGAAGACTGAGAAAGTCTTGGCCATTGGAAAAGTTGTGAGCAACTTTATACTTGGTGAATAAAGATGCTTTTAAAGGGAACAAAAGGTGTAAATGATAGAAAAATTTATTTCTTAATTCTGTCGAGACAGAAAAGTCTTGTAAGCAAAATAACAGAGTCATTTCTTCAGATGTATGGCACTAGAGGCTTGGACAGCCTTCTTTAATTGTGATGAAATATCTAAATTGTAATAAAGATAGTTTTGAAGAAAATTACTGTAAGATATGTCCATTGGCTAAGAAAACAAGATCTTATTTTCCTATTGGTCAATCTACTGTTGAATCTATTTTTAATCTTATTCATGTTGATATTTGGGTTCCATATAAACAAGCTTCAATGTTAGGGGCTCATTACTTTCTGATTATAGTAGATGAATTCAGTAAATGTACATGGACTTATTTGATGATGCATAAAACATTGATGTATGGGATATTCAGATCCTTTATAACCATGGTCAAAACATAGTTTGGTTGTTGTATCAAAACTATTAGATTTGATAATGAAATCGAATTCTTGAGCATTACATTTCAAGACTTGTTGAATGAAAATGGAATTTTACATCAAAAAATTTGTGTTCATACTCCACAAAAAAATGGCACTGTGGAGGGAAAACACAGGCATTTACTACAGGTATCAAGGTCTTTGATGGTACAAGCTGGTATTTGTCAAAGAATTTCTAAGGAGATTGTGTTATGCTTGCAACTTACTTAATCAACAGATGGCCTGTTATTGCTCTATCATGGAGAACTCCTTATGAAATTCTATTTAATAAAAGGCCATCTTATGATGTTTTGAAAATTTTTGTTGTTTATGTTTCTCTACATATGTGAAGCTATACAAAGATAATTTCTCACCGAGAGCTTATAAATGTATGTTTTTTGGTTTTTTTACTAGGGCAGAAAGGATATAAGCTGTACAATCTTAAAGAAAAATATAATGTTATTTCTAGAGATGTCATATTCAAGGAGGAGATTTTTCACTATAAGTTAGCAGATAAAGTATTTTTAGATGTAGCAGCTTTATTACCATTAGTAAACATTTCAAGTGATGATTCTTAATTTGCTCCAGTAGTACCATATGTAAATCTTTTAGATGAGCCTGAAACTAATTTTTGTACTCTATCTATTTCCATTTTATCCCAGAAGTTCCCTATGTAAGTCAACTGAGCTTGAATTTGATTATGGTAATCAATTAGGTTGGACCAATGATATTTCATTCATAAGAGAGGAAGATGATTATCAACTAACTAATCAGTTGAGATGAAGCAGCAAATAAAGGAGAATTCTAACATGGATGTATGATTTTGTTGCTAACAATGTTTGTCATTTTTTAGTTGTTTTAAAGCCCTTGAGGCTTGATGATAAGTAGTACACTCCAAACACTTTTCCATTTATTTCATCATCAATTTTTTTCTACAGCATACCTTTGTTTCTTAGCAAAGGTTAATAAACTTCAGGATCCCAAATACTATCATGAAGCCAAAGATATTCCAGAATAGGAAAATGCAATGCAAGATTAGCTAAATGCTTTGGAGAAGAATGGGACTTGGGAATTAAATTCTCTACCATTAGATAAGGCTGCAATCAGTTTTAAATGGGTATACAAGATGAAGTTAAAGGCTGATGGTTCAGTGGATAAATATAAAGCAAGGTTAGTAGCCAAGGGCTATAACCAAGTATAAGGGTTGGATTATACGAATAGTTTTTCACCTGTAACCAAGGTAGTTATTATGAGAATTTTTTGGCATGGCTTTAGCCAGGATTGGAGTCTTCACCAACTTGACAGTAATAATACCTTCTTACATGGCCTCGTTAATGAAGAAGTATATATGTTACCACTTATGGGACATAAAAAGGTTGAGAAAAGGGAAGTTTGTAAGCTTAAAATATCATTATATGGTCTCAAACAAGCATCAAGATAGTGGAATTTAAAGTTAACATCTCAATTACAGGATTTTTGTTTCCAACAGTCAGCTCATGATCATTGCTTGTTTGTTTATTACAGAAGTTCACAATTCATGCTGATACTGGTGTATGTAGATGATATGTTATAGATTGGAAATTCAAAGGAACTAATTGATTTAGTAAAAAAAATGTCTTAATGATAAATTTACAATCAAAGATCTTGGTCATGTTAAATACTTTATTGGCTTGTAGTTAACTAGATCAGTAACTAGGATTTATGTGAACCAGAGAAAGTATGTGATAATATCTTCATTCAGCCGGATTGTTAGGAGTTAAACCTGCTGCTACTCCTCTTTAGAAGGGATTGAAGCTTTCTGTCAATGCTGGAACTGAATTACCTGAGGAGAAGCAACATCAATTTAGAAGGATAATTGGTCAATTGCTCTATTTAGGTTTTACAAGACCTAACATCACTTTTGCCACTTATCAATTAAGTCAACTTGTTCATAAACCAACAGATATTCATTAGGGTTATGCTATACATATTTTGACATATATGAAAGGATGCTCATCATTGATTTTTTCTTTCCTGCTGAAAGTAATCTAGCAGTCACGGCTTATGCAAATGTTGACTGTGCGGCATGTGTCAATAGCAGGAGATTAGTTATAGGTCTTTGCATTTACTTAGGTGGTTCATTGATCTCGTGGAAATCAAAGAAACATATGACAGTGTTAAAGTCATCAATAGAGGATGAATACAAGGGTATAACTACTATAGTTTGTGAAATTCAATGGATTTCCTACATTCTTAAAGATTTAGAAATCCATTTACAGCTTCCAATTTCTCTAATATGTGATAACAAGGCTGCTCTTCATATAACAACAAATCTTGTGTTCTATGAATGCATGAAATACATTGATATTGACTATCATATTGTGAGGGATCAATTAAATGCAAGGTTCATTGATGCTATACATCTGTCCACATCTTTGCAAGTGGTAGATATCTTCACAAAGGCCTTGAATAGTCCCATATTCAATAAGTTAAAGTCCAAGTTGGGCTTAGTGGACTTTCACCAAGCTCTATCTTGAGGGGGGATGTAAAAATATGACTTAAAGCTTATTGGTTAGCTAGTTAACTATCGGTTAGGCTAGTTGGTAATTATTATTATTAAGTTAATTAACCATAGTTAGTTAACTATAGTTGTAAATCAGTTAGATTTGTTTTTTGTTTTTCTTTTCTCCTAATGTTCATTTCGTTATTCTAAATCTTAGAGATTCAGTAATTATTGGATCTGTAACTCTAATGAAAAGTTAGTTATAGAGTTATTTTTCTCTTTGAGCTCTATTGAGCTAATTGATTTCTTTCTCGTTTCTTGAATTTGTTCATATGTACATGAGATGCAATCTTTTTTTGTTAGCTAAATAGTTTTTTTTTCTTTTTTTAAATTTTTAACATGGGTGCTATAGAGACCGTAACCCGAGGTAGCCTATATCAGGGTTACTCGATGATGAGAAAATAGTATAGTTTTGACAAAAGGTGCAGATCTCGAAACTTTAATTATGAATTTCTCATAATTTTCTCAAAGATTTTATAATTTTCCAAATGTTTTTAAAGGGTTTTAACAAAAGACATGAAAAATCATGATTTTGGCCTTCATTGGTGATAGATGGTCATATATGGCCATCTTCCTCCTGTCTATGTTAGATCAGGAGCATTTTTATGAATTCTAGATTTTTTCCTGAGGGATGGATATCTGTGGTTAAGTTTCCAGATTTTCCACATTTTGGTTTTTCAAAAATGGGAAGGTAGATTTTAAGAGAGTTAACCCGAATTTTGAGGATTAATCCCTCTAGATTTGGAGAGTTAGAGTTGGAATTTAACTCCAACTCTACCCTAGGTATGAAAGGAAAAGAAATTAGGGTTTCCAATGGAGGAATTATTCTTAATTACAGAGAAAATTCATAGAAGAGAAGAAACTAATTTTTTTCTCTCTAAGAAGAAAAATTCTAACAAGTCATTTGATCCAAACACACCATTCACACAAAAACCATTAGTTTTTCTGGAACGTGAGGATCACAATCAGAGTGGAGATATGGACATCAAGAAATTTAGAGTTAGAATATTTCCTAAAGGTAATATTCTAGGCTCCTCATCTATATTTTCTCTCTCTAAAATTGTTCATGCATGATTATGTTTAATTGTTGTTATAATTAATGTGTTTGTGTGCTATAATTCATGGATTTATATATTTAAATTGAATGGCATGCAAATTTTGGTCAATATGTATGATAATAATGTTACTTGAGTATGATTTCCCCCATTGTTATATATTTTAAAGCTTTATTTTTGTCATGTTATTCTAGATTTTAATGAGATTTAGTGTAATTAATACATGATTTAGGGATAGAACTTTCGTATGGTATGTTTCAGACCCTTATGTTTAGGTGTTTGTTGCTTAGCTACAATTTTATGTGTTTTTGGGTGACTTTTCAGCTTTTTATTATGTTTTTTGAGTGACAGACGGGAAAAAGCTCCTACAGATGGCCATCACGAAGTTCCTTCTCGTCCCATCCCTTCTTTAGCTATGGCCATCCGTCACCTATTTAAGGGCACCCGTGGCTGATTTTTAAGCCTAATTTCACTTGTTTTATGCATTTTTATTGTTCATATTATTTTCTTAATCCATAAAGTGCTAATTTGTTATTTTATACATATTTTGATTATGCATATGTGATTAATTGAGTGATCCTTCTTTTTCTATTTTATTTTTAATTGGATTTTTCTCTTAATGCTAATTCATTGGTTTTTTTATGGCTTTATGTGAGTTTGATCTCGTATGCTTTTGGGAGACCTTATTAGGCATTTTGCATTGGGAGTTATGCCCCCCCCCGATTGGTTAACTACTACATTTGCCTCATCCATTTATTATTTGGTTTTACTATTATTTTACTTACTTAGTCTTTTAATGTATTTTCGAATATATTTTATTTTAGGGATATAATAGCTAGTAAAAAAAGAGGTTTTATGCACATTTAAAAGGAAAAAAGGCACTTAAAATGATTTATGTTAATTAACTTGAGTTTTTCTTCAAAACTTGGACTAATGCCCAATTTTCCATCCAAAAAAAAAACACAAGACAAAAGAGAATTTTTTTGTAAAATGTGCATGAGGGAACCAATGTTCCCAACCCAAATGAATGTCCTAATTTATATATGTATGTTATTTTATTTTTATAGTCAAATAATTTACTTCTGTAATAAGTTTAAGTAGTTTGATTTATTTCTTTATTTACCGCTTTTATTGTTTGTTTGGGATGTTTACTCAATTTTATCGCTTTGCATCATGTGTGATTAGTATTTAAAACTTAATTATAAAATAACAAATAACCAAAGTGCCTAATAAGAATGATATTCTGAACATTAATCTTTATTTGGACATTAAAAAGGTTGAGAATCATTTTTCAACGTTTTGTTGGGTGGCAATGCCATGACACCTGCCTTTTTGAGCCCATTAGTAGACGTTTTCATAGGTTGATCACCAATAATAATTTGGGCACGATCTCTTTTTATTACAAAGTAGCCAATTTATAAGTTATAGTGAGCCTCTTTCGGTTTGGACCCTAAAAGCGGGCCTCCAAGAATTCAACAGGAATGGAGTGGGCTTCAACACACGAGGGATGCCACCTCATCAATTTTTAAATTAAAAAATTATGTTGATTAGGAGAGAGAAATACATGTAGCAGATGAGGTGTCACTGTAATGCCCCAAAACTTGGGTCGGTTGAAAACATCTTCCAATTTGTGATAGTATTTTTGATACCCATTTGTAAGGAAAATAAATAAATAAATAAAAATTTATTGAGAATATAATATTAGTGGAGATTATTTTTGAAGGCTCTTGAATTTATAATTTTAGTTAAAGTACATTTTAGCTACTAATAATAAGAAAATAACACAAATTGATGTATATAATAAGCATACCCTCTCTATACAAATCATAAGCCATCTTTGGACTAAAACTATAACAATAGGAAGAAGAATTCATCCCACAAGATCTCATTCATGACTCTCTTTGTCTAACTCGTCTATCTTCGTATAAAAAGGTTTTGTGATAAGAGAGAGGGGTAGCTGACCCAACGACATACGAAATATAAGTTTTAGAGATCAGTCTGTAAAGCAATATGGTAGGGCCAGAATCAGAATCTCGTTCACTCCCGGCTAAGTAATAGAAGCCACTACATTTCTAAAGTCCCTAGAAATTTCTATAGGAAAAACCATGGCCACAACTTTATAAGAAAAAAAGGATAATTAAAGAAAATAGAAAAGGAAAGGAAAAAAAAAGAAAAAGAAAAAGAAAAAAAAGAGAGAGGGGAGACAGAGAAATCGAGAAAGGAGCAAGGGGCAGTCTGATCAATGATACCACCGTTGACACGTCAGCATAATCCCTTCATCGTCGACCGCTGCAGCATCATCGTCTCTCGACCATCAGTGGCATGCTTCCTTATTCTTCTCTCTTTTGGTCGAATCTTATTTCCCTTCTCTCAAGCAATAAGAACAACATCGATTAGTCCCCACGAGCAAGGCGCTCACTTCGGTACCCTTTGTCCATCCCCAATCACTGGCAACACACATATCAAAAAGGAAGGAAACCGGTGGTTTTAGCGTAAATTTTAACCAATTAACGGGGTGTTGGGGAGCATGAAGACCACTAGGTGGTTACCAGCAGCTCCAGTTACAATTAGGCAGCGCTGGTGCGTCTCCAGCGAAGCTCCGATCATCGGTCCGACGAGCATAGTGATGGATAGATATGAGAAAAAATGCAGATTTTGACTTCAACTAGTAAGTACTCCACTAAATTTGCTTTTTTCTAAATTTTTATGTTTGTATGCATTACGAGTAATGAATTATTAAATAATTAGTTTGTTAGTAAGTGAGTTAAATGTGTTAAATTCGCTATTATATGAACTAAATTGCACGGTTAATTGTTTAGCTAAGTTTATGGGATTTACCTCGCTAAATTACATATATTATCAAGGTTAAATATTCTGCTTTTGACCTTAAAAATATTAGGGCTGCATTTTAGCTTAGGAAAGATAAGCATATATATATATATATATTAACTTGAAAAAGAGTGAATAGGTGTATGTTAGAATAGACTTTGGCCTAAATGTACAATAAGTATGAATTAACTGCATAATTATTTAAATAAGCTAAAAATTTGTAATGTTGAAATCACTATAATGATATTTAATTTACATGTGTTCATGCAAATTTAAGTCTGCTTAAAATTTTGGCATTATGTCAATCAAAATTATGATTTGAATTTACTTTAATTAGCATATACTGGATAAATTCTTAAAGATCTAATTTTCAAGCTAAATTATTTAAAGAGCTTGATTACTATGCTTGGATAAATTTAAAAATTTATCATGTAAATTACATGTGTTCAATCCAAATGATCTAATTTACTATGCTTGAACTAAATTACATTTACTGCCTTTAAAAATCCAAATGATATTTAATTTACATGTGTTCATGCAAATTTAAGTCTGCTTAAAATTTTGGAATTATGTCAATCAGAATTATGATTTGAATTTACTTTAATTAGCATATACTGGATAAATTCTTAAAGATCTAATTTTCAAGCTAAATTGTTTAAAGAGCTTGATTACTATGCTTGGATAAATTTAAAAATTTTGTTATAATAATATTAAATTGAAAAAGAGTGAATAGGTGCATGTTAGAAAAGGGGATTCAAAATCAAAGTTTAGTTAATCAAGTCTGAATAACATGAAGTGGTTATATACATGAACTTGAAATTTATTACATTTGCCCTTAGTAAAACTGGATAGGAATTGGAGTAATGGGATAAGGTTGGCATGTCAATTAGGGAAGTCTAGCAGTACTGTATCTTGATGTGATTACCGGATTGAATGGCTTTGAGAGCTCTTCTGGTGAATGTAATTAATATGAGTTATGGGTTGTATGGTTCCGAGAACTCGGTCCACTTATGCATGTATATGTATATAATTAATCAGAATTGTGGGCTATATGGTTCTGAGAACTCAGTCCCCATATACATGTATATATATTATGTATGTGTGTGTGTATAGTTAATGGTAAAATTATGAATGTCAATAATGAGACAATAACATTGAATGGACCACATGGTTCCGAGAAGTCAGTCTATATTTAATTCTCGTTTATCCAGCTCGACATACAATTTTGCTAGATTTTACTTAGGGTAAATATCTAAAATGAATAAATGAATAAAATCCTCAAAATAAAAATAAAATATTGTAACAAATATTAGTAATTAGCTTGTAAAATTTAGATGGTAGTTAATTAAGCATTCCATAAATTGGTATAATTTAAAATATCTAGGCATGTGCATATCATATACACATACACACTCATGTACAAACACGTAAATGTCTGAGACTTGAAGGCCATTTTCAACTTGTAATATTTACCGAATAAGTTATGCTAATTAAAGTGTCAACTTCAAAGATAACAATTAAAATTGGACTTCACAAGAATGATTTGTGTAATTAAAGAATTTTTATATTAGTTCATCAATAAGATGACTATGATGTATAATTTTACTTTTATAGTTAAAAAGAGGTAAGTTCGGATGGTAATAATTGATGTAGTTATAAATCATGATTTCCTTGCTTATTCTATGTTTATAATACATCTTGCTTGTATAAATTCAAATTGTCTTGTAAAGTGGGATTACACGTGTACATAACATATTTGATATTCATTTTATGTTAATACTATGCTTGCAACTATGGTATTAAAGCTTAAACCAAACTTAGTAGAGTACTCTCACTAAGTTGTAAGCTTAGTACGTAGTTGTTTTTCACGCGTAGGTTTAAGGTTAGTGTAATGCCCCTCAGTTTACCCTAGTAGAATTATCACTAATTAATTATTAGTGTCCATGTTTAATTGTGTGCATGAGTGTAGAGAAGGACATAATTGAAAAGCTAAAGGGTAAGTTTGGGAAAGATTTTGAAATATAGTAAGTTAAAGGACCCATTTGCAAATAATGAAGTTTTGTGACATTTGGACCAATTGGGAGTTTAAGAGAGGGAGATATTTTTGGTTTTTGGAGAGATGGCCGGCCACCCTTGGCCTTCATCTTCATCCTCCATTCTTCTCTCTCTAACCCTAAACTCTCTCTCTCATCTTCTCTCTCTAGATTTCTTTGTTTTTGGGCTAAGGAAAAAAGAAGTTTTACTTGGATATTTGAGGTTAAGGTAACTTGTTTCTCCTTGATGTGTATGTTTCATTGTATAGTTTGGTAGGTTTTCATAGAGTTGTCTTATATGTTTTAGAAGGAGAAACAAGCAAGAGAAAGGGGAAGGAAACTCTTCAAGGTTGAAGAGAAAGGAGGAGCTCAACAAGGTATGGGAACTTAGGATTTTGTATGTGTATATGTATATGTATAAATATTGACTTGTCATGAGAGAGATCTTGAGTGCCTCTCTCATGTGTTTATGGATGATTTAAAGCTTAGAAGGGTTTAAAATTGAAAGCATGTGAGTTTTGGTTGTCAATATGAAAATCTGTTTTAAAAATCATTTGACTAGTCTGTACACTTTTGCTCATATCTTGAGCTATAGTTGTTCAAAAGATGAAATTCCAGTTGCTATAGAAACTAGACTTACATGTCTTGATTTTGTTAGAAGAACTGAAATCTGATTTTCACTGCATGATAGTGAAAATCGGTATTCAAATTTGATTGTGTTTGTGACTTTTGCCTTTTTTGAGCAGTCTGTGGTTTTTCTTGAATAACTGAAGTTTTACAGGTCCTATTGAAATGATTTTTGGTGTTTTGGAAACTAGAAACGTAGGCCTACAACTTTGTTGAAGGCCACTTTGGCTAAAACTATTGTTTTTCAGGTCAAAAAGGGGATAGAAGTCGAGACTGGAAATCGGTCTCGAGACGGTTTAGGGCTCACGGTTACCATGAATTTCATAGTAACCGTGAGGTGCCTAAAATTTCAGTCCAAACTAAAAGTATTTACTGGACCACGGTTACTAAAGTTTCATAGTAACCGTGACCCAGTCTCGTAGCATTACTACACGGTTACTACCCTGAGACTAGTAACCGTGAGGTAATGAGCTTTTGGTCCAGAGACAAAATCCGAACTATCTCATGGTTACCAAGGAATTCTTAGTAACCGTGACCTGAGTTCACCATCCTACTTCACGGTTACTATAAAAATGTTGGTAACCATGAGGTAGTTTGTTTTAGTCCAGAACCCAAGAGCCATATAGCTCACAGTTACCAGGAAATTAGTAGTAACCGTGACCCTTATTGCAAGTTGGGTCTCACGGTTACTAGGAATTGTTAGTAACCGTGACCCTCCCCTGTATTTTGAAAACTATAATTTTTTTTCTTGGATTTATTTTAAGGTACAGACTTGTCTAAGACCTTCCTAAGCTTATAAATCATCCCAAATTTCAGTTGTGTGGCAAATGTATTCTCATAAATGCAAGTTGCTTATTGATCAAAGAGGTGAGTTTCTATTACTCAAATAGAAACATACAGGAATTTATTTCAAATAAGTTACAGTATATGATATGTTATGCCTGCACATAGAGACTTGGTTGTGGATAGATAGGCATGCCTATAGGGTTATCGCAGCTGCTTCTGTTTGACTCTTATGAGTCTTCTGTTTGTCTCTACATGAGACTTCTGTTTAGATACCTACGGGTATCCTTCTGTTTAGATACCTACGGGTATCCTTCTGTTTTGATACCTTCGGGTATCCATTGCACCCGTTATCCACACCCATAGGGAATTGTACGCAGGTCATTTGTGTAAATACATTATAAAGTCTGTTATTATTCTGATTAAATTATACTGTTATATCATTATTAATCCTGTAAGGTATTGTATTTTATTATTATTGAATGCTTGGTGATAACTACTGTGAGTGGTTATCAAGGTGTTATTAGTTGTTCCCCATTAAGGTTTATAGCTTAGCACGGGTGTTTATCCGTGTAGGTTCGCAGGGTAGAACTTTTGTTCAGGGACATAGCCAACAATCTCACAAGCCAACATCATATTAGAAGTAGCATTTAATGTGGGAGATTGATTTTGTATCTCTTTTGGTTATAGCTGATGTATTTGCATATGTAAAGGCATGTAATTATAAAGTTATGTAAGGAATGCTCAACAACAAGTGAAAGTATAAGTCCATGATCATGCATGATATGCATAGAATGAATGTATGTATGTTCATATATGCATCATTAACAGATAAGTCATAGCATCGATAGAATTAATGTATGTGATTAGTAACAGTAATCTGGTTTATCTAGTATAGTCATTACAGTTAGTATTCTTGAGACTGAGACTGACAGGCTGACAGTTTGTTGATTCTTGAAAAATATCGAGAAAGGGAATTTCTAAAGGGTTTTTCAGTGTAATTTCGGCATGTACACTAGATAGATAATTTAGGAAGTTATTATAAAAGTGAGTCTTGTATTAATTAATTGAAATTAAGTTGTGTATTTAAATTTATAACTTGCATGTATAGATTATTGTGTGTGGTTATATTTGAACTTTGATTTAAATGAGTTGAATTATTATGGAGAATAGGCTAATTATTCTGTGAAAGGAGTTTATTTTGGTAATTCTAAAGTTAGTCGTGTGATCTTAGAAGTGTGAATAAAGTTTCCTTGCATGAGGTTTTAACAAATACAGGAGAAACTCTGTCCAAATTTCTATAAATGGAATAGTATTTGTAACTATGATAAGTTTTTATTATGAAAAAATTTAGTAATTAGTCAAATTAAAGAGGCTTGATTCGTGTGTAACATCCGGCATCCGAGTCTTATAACTGACCAGGTATAGAGTGTTACAATCGTGTTGTGATCGGATGCCAATAGCTCTGTTTTCCACATGTTCGTCCATTTGAGGGTATAAATGTACTATTTTATTGAGTTGAAGAATAAAATGGACTCAAAAAAAAGTCACAAATAAAAATCATCCCATTTTCAATAGTTTGAGGGCAAAAATTGCCCATAACCTAGGGATGAGCAAAAAAAATCGAAAATATGGTTAACTGTAAAATCGATCCGAAATCAAATCGATTTTTATGATTAACCGATCCGATGGACTCCGTTACAGTTTTTAATTTTTATATTTTTTGTTAATGGTTACGGTTTAGGTTTTTAGGTACCGGTTAACCATTAATCAATGGTTAACCGGTTCATATATATATTTATTTATTTATTTTTTATACCTTCATTTTTTTCTATTTCTCTTTAAAATTTACATAAAATAATATTTTAAAATATATTTAAAATATATTTTTATTTTTATACCTTAATTTATATTATGTCATTCTTTTTAATTATATAATAATATTTATATATGGTATACGATTAAATTTTATATATATTATTTTTTTATATTAAACTAAATTTATATTATGTCATTCTCTTTAGTTATATAGTAATATTTATATATAGTATCCAATTAACTTTTATATATATATTATTTTTTATCATATATTGGTGTTCATATTTTACTTAATAGCATGTAATTATATTTTCTTATACTTTAGAGTTTATGTTATAACATTTAATATTATTCAAAATTTTATTTAACTTAAAATCAAACATATTCTAATTTTCAATAAATATCAAATTTATTTTATAATATCAGCTATTAATCTATATAACATGAATTTTGACTAGTAAATTATGTTTGTTTCGTAATTTTTATATTAAATTACTTTACACATTTGAAATTGAATTAAAATTTGTCTAATTTTGTTTGATAATTTTATGTTATAAATTTTAATGGTTAACCGAAAAATATTGGTTAACCAAACCGAAAAACAGAAACTGATGAACTGATTAACCGAATGCAACAGACTGATTAATGGTTAATGATTTTAAAAAACCGATATTAATGGACTGGTTAATTTTTTTTTGCTAATGGACTGGTTAATTTTTTTGTTAATGGACTGGTTAACCGGTCTATGCTCATTCCTACCATAATCCACAAATGTATAATCAAAATTACCTTTTCTTTGGTAGGTTCAATACTAAATTTCCATTTTGTCCCTATTAGCCATTTCTCCATTTCTTACTATTTTTTCTTCCCAAAACCCTTGCATCTTTGAAAGGTTTTTCTTGGATGCAAATTAAATTTTTATTAATAGACAAATAAAATTATAAAATGTTAAAGTATATAAAATGTAAAAAAATAATAAAATTGCTGAAAAATATTTGTAAGCTTTTACAATAAAAATAATAGATAATAGTATCTTTCTGAGAAAATCTGACTTTTAGCATAAATTACATATTTTCATTGGACATTAATTTATGCTAAAGATATATAATATAAACTCAATTATTTAATTTCTACATTATTTTAATTTATATTATTAAATCACATTATTATATTAAATGCTTTTGAAATTAAAATAATTACAATGAAGATAAAACATCACAACTGCACTATCTACAATTTTTTTGAACTCTAGTTTTAACCTTTGAACTAAAAGCTGCGTATATTGTATAAATGCTATTAAATCAGAGAGGTAAAGGATTTTTGGTTCAACCGGTTCAATAGGGTTCAATCGAATTTTTTACTTTTTTTAACATAATGTTATTTTTAAAATTTTCTACAAATATAATTATGACAATATAACTATATAAAAAAATACTTTAAAAATGCATTTATTATCAAACATTAATCATAAAGCAATATTTTCAAGTTATTTAATATTTATAATAAATATTTAAAATAGATATAGTAAAAAATTATAAATATTCATCAATTATAAATTATAATTTTTATTTTATTCATAAAAAATCATTAAAATTGTCTAAATTTCAATTATTTTGTATTTATATATATGTATTTTATTTTTTTCCCAGCAAATAAAATGTTATATAGATATTTTGGACCAAAATTAGTTTTTCTAGTTCAAACCGAATTTTTCTAATTCTAACCGGTTTTTATCCAATTCATACCGGTTCCCTGTGGTTTTTACCCAGTCTGATTTTTATGTGTTGAACTGTCCGGATTAGCTGCTGGTTTGCTGTTAAACAAGTCCGATCGGCCGGTCCGGTTTTAATAAAACTGTTTGCCAGTATCAAAATTGACCCCACTATTGTGGATTTCATTGCAAACCTACTGCCACTTTCATGCTTAATATCTGCAAATAAGGGTTAATTCAATTTCCATGATTATTCACTGTAAAGTATTATTCTTAGAACTGCCTCGGGAAACTATTTCAATCCAAATAAAGCTGCAATTCACGCAATATATACATATACACACACACATTTATGTCAGTTCAAAGTATTATTTTCTGCAAAACATTATTCTTAGAACTGCCTTGACCCGTAATCATAGTTATGAGGATAAGTAGTGTCAGTAGGACCAAATTCAAAAGGATTGAACACATATGATTGGCAGACTGAACAACAGCAGAAGAAGAAGCTCCACCACCATTCCTTTCCTGGAGCTTATTGATTAAATTCATTTGAATGTTCTTACAGGAATTCTCCATTTCTATTAATGGCTCCACATTGATCCCTTCAATGGGAGTATCCCACCAGCCTTTCCTCTCCAAACCGCTCTTCTTCAGCTTTAGCTGCTTGGATTTCTCCTTCTCCAAATTCAACTGCTTAATATGCTCATTGTCTTGCTGATTAAGCTCCTCGATCCTCATCAATCGATAAGCTTCGACGAGAGGGTGTGTGTCATCGGATTGTGGTGGTTGTATGTCTAGACAAAGGCTAGCAATGGCGTCAATTGAAGGATGAGCAAAAGAGAATAGCTCAATTACTGGCCGGTGAATAGGCCACGAAAGCCAGTGAGCTTTCAGCTCCTGTTAAAGTGACGAGCTCACTGGCTTTCTTGTAGATACCAGACCTACGTTTTGCGAAAGTGATAAGCTTGTCATATTCATTCTCTATCTTCCTCATCTCTACTTTTGCCTCACTCCAGTTTTCTTATTATGAGGATCGGCTGTCATTGCTGAATATAGAAGAAGAAAGAAGAGGCTTGGTGCATGTTATTGGGGTGGGATATGGAGAAAGAAGCCTTTGCTTGATGGTTTTTTTTGGTTGGGCTTGATGTGTTTATATAGGAGGAGACGCTGTCCCTTTAGGGTTTATTATGTCTTTACACAATAAGGATTTACCATATATTATTTTTTATTAATTTTCATTGTTAAAATGATAAAATTTTATGCAAATTTTTTTAATCAAATTACTTTTATATATGTATTTATTTAGTTAAAAAGTTCCAAAATTTAAAGATTATTAAAAAAAGTATGATACAAATTTATTATTGTTAAGAATTTGAAAATAACAAGAGTGTCTTTGAAAAATAAAATGTAATAAATTAAGAAAAAAATAAAACAAGTAAATCATAAAAAATTAAACTTCAAATTGTATTAAATTAGTCCACAGTTATCAACTTCTTATTTTTACTTTGTCAACTTTCCATATATTCCGTTAGGTCCTTATTTAATTAATATGTATTACTCATGAGCCAAATTAATTATTATTAGCCATTAGGATTTTTATTTTTTTATTTATAACCTTCTGATATCCAATCCGATTTTTTTAAATCTACTGAATCGACTAATTCAAGATAAGACTTTGTTCAGTAAACAAATAAATATTTAGTATTATTTTACATGACTTTTCTTTATGCTAATTAATTCGTGATTGATGAATATTCATACACTTGGATGCCAGTTGTCATCAGGAAGATTTTGACTCTAGTAAAAACAGTATGATTTTGTGCTGAGTTATTTATTTCTTTTATAAGCGTGTATAATAAATTAGTAAAACTATAAAAAAAAAATCTGATATTTATATGCCTAACAAGGGTCCGAATATTAAAGATTCAAGATTAACCTATAAAAATCATAAAAGTTATGCATACCATGGCATTTTTCTTCTTGTTATTCTTCTTTGTTTGTTTGTAAAAAGTTAGCATTATAGCTTCAAATTAATTGTAGATGTTTAATTTTAAGGTGCACATCGAATATTTAGTTGTTTACCACATTATGAGAGTACGTGTAAATAAGATGCGATCTTCTTTTACTAGCTTATTTGTTATTTAATCAACCAGCTTTTGTTACAAATTAAAATGAGAAATAAACAATGGAATCTTCAACGCTAAAATTTAAAATATTTAGCAACGAAACTGCCCGTTGCTACATACTGGCGCTAACTTTTACCATAAATTTAGATGCAGATATGTCGGTTCTATCGCTAAATTCGTCATTATATTTAATACTCTACCATAAATTTGCGGCAAATATTAGTTGTATACCACATTATGAGAGTAAGTGTAAATGAAATGCAATCTTCTTTTGTCAAATAAACCCTTTTTTTTAGCATGGGTGCAATGTGAGATGCCATCTCATCAACTTTTAAATTAAAAAATAATTATGTTGATTAGAAGAGAAAAACACATGTGGCAAATGAGATGTCGCATTGTGATTTGACACCATTAGCTCTCTTTGCCACATGTCCTTCCATTTGAGGGGTATAAATGCACTATTTTATTGAGTTAAAAGATAAAATAAGCTCAAAAAAAAAGGTCAAACATAAAATTACCTCATTTTCAATAGTTTCTGAGCAAAAATTGTCATTAGCAAATTACCATTTTGTCTCTATTAGCCATTTCCCCATTTCTTTCTATTTTTCCTTCCCAAAACCCTTGCTTTTGAAAGGTCTTTCTTGGATGTAAATTAAATTTTTATTAATAGACAAATAAAATTATAAAATTTTAAAGTATATAAGATGCACAAAAAAATAAGATTGCTGAAAAATATTTTTAAATTTCTACAATAAAAATGATGAATAATAGTAAAATGCTAAAAAAATCTGATTTTTAACGAAAAATTTATTATATATGTTATGTATAGCAAAATTTTGAACCACTTTTTATTCAAAAAGAACAATAACTCCTGGAAAAAAAAGTTACATTGTGGAAATCTATGAAAGGTTACTAATAATTATTAATTTCTTATACATTACATATTTTCATTAGACATTAATTTATACTGAATATATATATATATATATATATATATATATATATATATAGATTCGATTATTTAATTCCTGCGTTATTTTAATTTATATTATTAAGTCACATTAGTATATTAAATATTTGCTTTTGAAATTAAAATAATTACAATGAAGATATAACATCACAACTGCACTAACATTTTGTTGAACTCTAGTTTTAACCTTTGAACTAAAGGCTGCGTATATTGTGTAAACTCTTTTGCCTGTGTCAAAATAGACCCCACGATTGTGGATTTCATTGCAAACCTACTGCCACATTCATGCATAGTATCCGCAAATAGGGGTGAATTCAATTTCCATGATTATTCACTGTAAAATACTCCCACCATTTTTTTTATCAATAACTTTTGTTATTTTTACCAGAATTAAAAAATAATAAATAGATTTAAATTTAGTATTAAATTACGTGATTAAAATTAAATTATCAAATCTGATTAGTTTTGACTTTATTGAAAAAAAAATAAATTGAAAAAGCAAATTAAATTACATTGAAAGTCTAAAAGTAACAGATAAATAAAATTTGAATTTTACTCAAAAATGACAGATAAAAAAAAACGGAGGGAGTATTATTCTTAGAACTGCCTTGGCAAACCACTTCAATCCAAATAAAGCAACACACGCACACACACATATATATACACATTTATGTAAGTTCAAAATACTATTTTCTGCAAAACATTATTCTTAGAACTGCCTTGACCCATAATCATTGTTATGAGGATAAGTAGTGTCAGTAGGACGAAAATCAAAAGGATTGAACTTATGATCAGCAGACTGAGCAACAGCAGAAGAAGTTCCACCACCATTCCTTTCCTGGAGCTTATTGCTTAAATTCATTTGAATGTTCTTATAGGAATTCTCCATTTCTATTAATTGCTCCACATTAATCCCTTCAATGGGACTATCCCACCAGCCTTTCCTCTCCAATCCGCTCTTCTTCTGCTTTAGCTGCTTGGATTTCTCCTTCTTCAAATCCAACTGCTGAATATGCTCATTGTGTTGCTGATTAAGCTCCTCGATCCTCATCAATCGATAAGCTTCGACGAGAGGGTGTGTGGCATCGGATTGTGGTGGTTGTATGTCGATACAACGACTAGTAATGGCATCAATTGAAGGATGAGCAAAAGGGAATAGCTCAATTACTGGCTGGTGAATAGGCCACGAAAGCCAGTTCAGCTCCTGTCAAAGTGACGAGCTCGCTGGCTTTCTTGTAGATACCAGACCTACGTTTTGCGAAAGTGATAAGCTTGTCATCTTCATTCTCTATCTTCCTCATCTCTATCTTTTGCCTTACTCTGGTTTTGTTATTATGAGGATCAGCTGTCATTGCTGAATATAGAAGAAGAAAGAAGAGATTTGGTGTATGTTATTGGGGTGGGATATGGAGAAAGAAGGCTTTGCTTGATTGATGGTGTTTTTTTTTGGTTGGGATTGATGTGTTTATATAGGAGACGTTGTCTTTAGGGTTTATTATGTCTTTACACAATAAGGATTTATTATATATTATTTTTTATTGTTAAAATGATAAAATTTTATGCAAAATTTTTAACCAAATTACTTTTATATATGTATTTATTTAGTTAAAAGGTTCCAAAATGTAAAGATTATTAAGAAAAAAAGTATGACACAAATTCATTGTTGCTAAGAATTTGAAAATAATAAGAGAGTGTTTCAAAAATCAAATGGAATAAATTAAGTAAAAAAAAAAATAAGACAGTTAAATCATAAAAAATTAAACTTCAAGTTCTATTAAATTAGTCCACATTTATCAACTTCTCATATTTACTTTGTCAACTTTCCCTATATCTCGTTAGGTCTTTATTTAATTAATATGTATTAATAATGAGCCAAGCTAATTATTATTAGCCATTAGGATTTTTACTTTTCTTTTTGGTCTATGACCCTTTGGTATTCGATCCAACTTTTTAAAATTTATAAAACTAACTAATACAAAGTTAGATATTGTTTAATAAACAATTAAATGTCTAGTATTATTTTACATTGCTTTTTTTTTTTGCGCTAATTAATTCGTGATTGATAAATTCTTATACTATATATTAATGCCGACTGTCATCATGAAGATTTTGGTTCTAACAAATATGGTATGATTTTGTGCTGAATTGTTTATTCCTTTTATAAGCGTATATAATACATTAGTAAAATTATTAAAAAAAACAAATAAAAACAAAATCTGATATTACCACTTGTCATTTTGAAGATTTTGGCTCTAACAAAAACAGTATAATTTTGTGCTGAATTGTTTATTCCTTTTATAAGTGTATATAATAAATTAGTAAAATTATTAAAAAAAATCTGATATTACCGATTGTCATTTATAAGATTTTGGCCCTAACAAAAACGGTATAATTTTGTGCTGAATTGTTTATTTCTTTTATAAGCGTATATAATAAATTAGTAAAACTATAAAAAAAAATAAAAATAAAATCTGATATTATCGATTGTGATCATAAATATTTTGGCTCTAACAAAAACGGTATGATTTTGTACTGTATTGTTTATTGCTTGTATAGGCGTATATAATAAATTAGTCAAACTATAAAAAAACAAGTAAAAACAAAATCTGATATTTAGATGCTTAACAAGAAGCCGAGTATTAAAGATTCTAGATGAACCTGTAAAAATCATAAAAGGTATGCATTCCATGACTTTTTTCTTCTTCTTATTATTCTTCTTTCTGGTTCAGGTAAATTGTAGTTTATTTGTAAAAAGTTAGTGTTATACTCTTAAATTAATGGTCGATGTTTAATTTTAAGGTGCACATGAATATTTAGCTGTATACCACATTATGAGAGTACGTATAAATAAGATGCGATATTCTTTTGCTAGTTTATTTGTTATTTAATCAACCAACTTTTGTTACTAATTAAAATTAAGCAATAAACAATGGAATTTTCATCTCTAAAATATAAAATAACTGCTGGATGTCCAAGCTATAAAAAATAAATTCTAATTTTTTCTAATTAACTACACATGCCCATTGGCAAAAACAAAATAAAATAATTGAATACTAAGAAATCTATTATAGCATTGGCAGAATAGAGCGAGAAAAAATAGAAGTGAAAACCTCACGTTTCTTGCTTTTTCAAAAAGTTAGAAAAAACTAAAATTTAGGAAGATAGTTGATTTTTATCAAAATTTAAAAATAAAAATAAAAATATATAAGCCTTGCTTGGAATGAATGAATTCCATAAAATTTTATGGAATTTATTTGTAATTTCAAATATTTATGCTTGAAATGCAAAAAAAAAAGGAATTGAATTCTACAAATTAAATTTTATGGAATTCGTTATGCCTTCACCAAATTCTATCAAAATAAGTAAAATTTGCAAATAAATTCCTTATTTTTAAGGAGTCAAGTATTAAAAGACTATAATACCCTCATATATATGTATATATGTATATTGTATTTTTGACGTGTCTTTCACCATTTTTAGTCAATTTCTCAATTAAATATGTATTTTGAACGATTCTTACTCTCTTATTTTTCAATTTTTTAATCAAATTTACCTGGTTAGTATTTTTCTTTTAGATTTTGTAAATTAATTTTTTTTTGTATAAAATTAGAAAATCCTAATTTAATAAATTTGTTCATATTGATTGATTTATTGTTTAATTAATCATGAATTGGAATAGTTAGTGTTTTATTTGGTATAATTTTTATAGATATTATTGGCTTTTTTATATGTATTGAATTGAAGTTAAGGATATTTAAGTAAATAAATTAAAAATAAATTTTTTTATTATTTTATTCCAAGTATAAAATTAAGAAATTCATTCTCAATTCTATACATTAATTATGTTATTCCAAGCATAAGAATTCATTTACAAATGAATTTCATGTGGAATTCATTTGTAAATGAATTTCATAATTGCAATTCATTTGTTCCAAGTAAGGCCAATGTAGTCTAAATTTACTAAAAATATTGCTTTTTATCTCCTCAATTATATTCTGAATATCTCTAAAAATTAGTTGGAGCAGGGTTGGAGTCTAGGGCAACTCTCATATCAAATATCTTCAAATTAATATTGTCAAGTCGGCATTCCTTTAGCTTTGGCCAAGGCAAAAGCTTAGCCTTAGGCAAGGGTAGCATCCAGATCATGTCCAGATTTTTTTTTTTTTACACCAAAATTGCTCTAATTATTCAGAATTGCTCCAAATAAGTTTCAATCACCTATAAAAACATTTCTTTTATCATAAAACAAGTGAAAAAAATTCCAAATTGACTGAAATTCAATGTATAAAAATGAGCAAAAATCAACAAATAATATGCAATTTTAGTAATTTAACAATAAACCGTTGCAACATATTGGTGTTAACTTTTACCGTAAATTTAGCGGCAGATTTTTTCAGTTCTGTCACTAAACTTGTCGTTATATTTAATACTCCCTTTATTATGGATTCTAAATACCGTTCCTATATTAGCCAGCTAGTCAGGGATTACCATTGGTCGCTAAAAGTCGGTTTTTTTTTAATTACATTGCTGCAATTTTTCTTTTAATTTTTATTTGAACAATGCCAAATGGACAAAATGCAATGTTGACATATAATGCAAGGTAGCTATCATTCACTATAAATATGTATGGGTAAATCATTGGAGATTCAAGTTGAAAAAAAAAATCTGTTATTTTTCTGATTTGGCGAGAAAACTAATTGGATTGGACATAATAAATAAAAGTACTGGACTAATTAATTAGTAATATAAGTTTGATACATTTAAGCTATTGATGGTATATATTCTGAATTCCTTATGCGGATTTTCATATATAGTTATACAACTAATATGTTAACATACATGTGAGTAGAAAACTAACAACCTTGTATTAATAAATTAAAAAAATATATATTAAAAGCAAAATTTAAAATATCATAAAAGGTAGGTGTTTTGTGTGGCGTTTTTCTTTTTCTTTTTTCTTTTCTTTTCTGGTTCAAGTAGATTGTTTAATTACGAGTACAAAATTTGTGTTATATTATTAAAATAATTTTCGGTGATTAATTTTAAAGGTGCATGAGTGTTTAATTTGTATGCCACATTATGAGAGTGTAAATTAAGAATGAGATAATTTAATTAAATCCGATAAATATTTGCATCCAATATGAGTTAGAAAAAATATTTTGAGAACATCTGCATGCATGCGGTAGAGTGTTAGCAATATTTTTATTGAAATTCTCAGTATAATGTTATTTTTCTTATTTTAGAAAGAGTGAAAATACTAATTGGATTAAATTTATAAGAAAAAAAAATTACTGACTAATAAATTGAGTTTGATACATTTAATACCTTATGAGATTTTTCATATATAGTTATTTAATTAACTTGTTAAGAAGTCGCCTATAATTGGTTAAGAGACCTGTTACTTTCCCCTTGGATAGGTTCAAATTGCACCCTCTCTCACCCAAAATGTGTATTTAACTAATTTATTAACATCCATATCAGCAGACTTGGCATACAATCTTCTTAAATAAGGAGAAATTTTTCATATACTAAATACTACTATACATTTTTTAAATAAGAGGGAAATTAATATTCCAAACATGAAAATAATAATGAAAAATTAATTAATTAATTAATACAAAATTATATAACAAATTGTTCAGGAAAATTTGTACCAATTAATTAATTTATTAAAAATTCACGAAAATCTTTCAATATATGTAGCATATAATTATTGTTTATAGCGTATAATTTCATATTATTTTCATGATTAGATTATTTTTAATGAATTTTTTTATTTCATACACGGATCTTTATATACTATGCATTATGTTTCACTTTGAGTTTTAGAAAATTATAGGGTTAAACTAGAGATAATTTATTATTTTCTGAAATGTTTTCAAATTTTTTTGGCTTAAAGATTATTTATTTCATTATTTTCGTTATTAAATAGGTTTCAAAGAGTATTATTTTCTTGTAATGTCTAAAAAATTTAAAATTTTTGTAAGAAATTTAGACATATATCTAAGCTTTTATATTATTTAATGTAATTTTTTGAAATTTTTATTTAATTATTCAGTAATAAAATGATATTTTAATTTATTTTATTGTAATTGAATTAAGAATAAATGAAAGAGAGGAGGAGAGACAAGGGAAATGAGAAAAAGAGAGAGGAGAGACAAAAGGGTGGAAACAATGTTTTCATAAGCGGCTCGGAAATCGACTCGGTCTACCAAGTGAGTCAAGAGTCAATTGGTTGAATCAGGTTGACTCGGAGTTTTTACTTTTTTATTAAATATAATTATTTATAAAAAAATAATATGTCAAAATACATTAAAAAATTTATTAATTAATAAATATCAATGTAAAAATATTAAGACCAATAAAGTTAGTTATATTTCTAAAATTATTTGTATGCTACTTATATACCAATTGCAACATGGTGATACTTAATTAGTCAACATTAATTGTCCTTGAATGGTGCTTATTAATGTCTAATTGGAGCTCCATTAACATGCAATTTAAGCAATCAAAGTTTAATCCACTTTCTTACCAACTTTTTAATCCTTAGAAACTAATTATATATTCAAAGATTCCTATCATTTCAAAATTTTCAATCATAATTACCAGTTCATTAGTTGTAATTATTATAAAAGGATTTTTTCGATCTATATGTAATAAACTCTTATATATACAAAATAATAATTAAAAAAAATTATGTACTGTTAGGATAAAACATAAAAGATTTTTGTGGTAATTCAAGTCTGCATTCAGATATGTATTACAGACACTGTCTTTGTATATTTTGCATATATATAATAATTTGTTATGAATTTAGTTAAAAGAATACATTATAGGATCTTTAAATTTTATGATTTTAATTATATCACTGTATTTTTTGGGAATTTAGGGATTGATTTCTTAAAATGCAAATTTTTTTGGTTGAACTGAAATTCGGTTTGAGTCACCGAATTTCGATTCAATCTGATTTTTTTTTAGTCAATCCGAGCTTTTATATTTTTCGATTTTCATGTTGAATCGACTCAAATTGCTTGTCGAATTACGATCTAACCATCCGAGTCAATCCGAGTTTAATAACCATGGGTGGAAAGAAAGTAGAAAGAAGGTGAAATGTGATCATGGCTAATTGGTTGAAAATGGGACTCAGTACTGACATGTCATCACAAAAAAAAAGAGTGGGTGGAGAGCGACACTTAACAAGTTTTGATTGGATGTGAACAGCTTCCACTACTATGTGGGCAAAGGAAAGACTAAAAGGTGACACGTGGCAATAAATTATTTGGTGCGAGTGAAGTTCACTATTATGTTAGTAAATAGAATTAGTAGAAATTAACGGAATATTTTATCGGGAGGAAAATTGCTCTAATTTTAAAATATCAAAAATAACATTCTCCAAAATAAGTATGAAGCATAAAATTATACATTTTATTAAACTGTAAAGGCGATTATGCCCTTTAGCTTCTTTTTTTTTTTTTTTTTTTCATAGACTATGTCTAATAAGAATTGACAATCCTTATTGATAATACACATCATTTTACAACTGGGCTTTGGGCTTAAGAAAATCCACTTTAAAATCAACTGATTTTGTTTTTTCAATAAGCTTGTTTGGTTCAAATTTAAGTCTAATCGGGGTTCTCAGGCTATGTATCTAACCAAAGTTATTTAGTCTAAACGGCAGGTATCAGAAGTCGAAATATCCGCTTATGAATTGGCCAGCCACACTGCTATATAAAAAGGTTGGCAATTCTCTTTCACGCATAATGGTCATCAGAAGTCTACTTATTCTCTCTTTATCTTCATCACACTCCACAACTAACTTATGTAGTCAAACTCGCATTATAAAGAAGAGCTTGAATGCTTAAGATTTACATGTCCTTCTCAAAAATTTCTTTTCAAACTATTAATAAGGTTGATGGTAGAGGTGGCAATAACCCAGTTAGGTATTAACCATGTCCACTTTTGTTTTCTGCAATATAATCTTCATTTGGCTTGTTTATTTCATTTTCATTCGACAAGGTAATTACAATTCTTATACTTCATGATTCTTTTCTTGCTAAATTATTAAGTATCTTATTGAATTTTAAAATCATGAATTTAATGCGTTCTTTGGCGATGATAATTGTACTGTGTGGAAAGAAGGAACAACAATTGGTTTTGGTTGAATTTATTGATATTGAGCTCCGTTAGGTGCTAACCATATCAGGCATTGTTGATTATCAGCTGCATTATGCTTGTTAAATGGGTTTCAACTGATTGCTTTTCTGACAATTTCTAAACTTGTATTCATCTGTTAATTTTGTTGAGTTAGTGGCTTTATTAATTTTGTTAAGCAATTGTTAGGTGGGTTTTAATTAATGCTAAAACACCTTTTTTTTTAGTTGTAGTTTTATTAATTAAACTGATATAATAATCAACTATCAGTTCTAATTAATTAATCGATTGAAAAAAATTGAGTTTTTGCCTTACATGCTATGGAAAAACTCCCTTCAAATTAAAAAATTTTAAAGCTTAAAGTGGATTAATGCATAACTCATTTTCAAATGTTTTTTTAATTCAAAGTCATCCTTCAAATGCAAATTACCTCACATTAATGTGTGCAAGGCAGCTATAGTGTTTGAAATTGGTTGGAGTTTAGTGTCACGTTGATTCATTTACTACGACTCTTTGTAGGCTTAATTGGCATGCAATTATCTCTATTGTCGACATCAACTCACTACTTTGGATCTGCTAATATTGTTTTTTTTTTTTTTTTGTTCTCTTCTGCTAATTAGAATGCTAGATTGTTTGGTTAAGTGGCATATATATATATATATATATATATATATATATATATATATATATATATATATATATATATATATATATATATGTAGAAAGACAATATAGTTAATGAAAAGCAACGATGCTCTGGTTTACGATTGCTCATCCTAGCCCCACTTTTAGTCCATAACTCTTTATCACTTTCACTTTTTAATTTTTTTTATATGTTGTTTATTAACAAGTCCACTTCAAAAAAAAAAATCAATTAATAAGGATTTATATGCAATGTCTTTGGTATATAATCAACTATCTTTCTTTGCCGTTGCTTGTAGCACTCGAGTAATTAAAATAAAAAGAAAAAAATACCTCTCAATTCAGTTTGCCCAACCTATTATCTTCTTGCTGCTTTTTTGGTTCTATTGGGATGCATTTTATATCCCCTAGAACGCTTATGTGATGTCAAAACCTCACTCCATATAATAATGAGAATGCTTATGCTGGATTAGTTTTATGCAAACTGCTTATGCTTGATTGTTTTTGCGGTTGTTTATAGAATGGATCCTAGTATTGGTAGTGTATGGATGAGAGTATTGACACTTCTACCAAAACCACTTCTAAAGTATGATTACTGTCTTCTATATGGAATGAGTTCGATTTCATTCCAGTAAGTTAGAATAATGATGGACAATCAAAAGGAAAGTGTATGCATTGTTTGAAATAATATATTATTGATTCTACCCATGGTACTTTTACTTTAAAATGTTGTGGTATCTGAAGAACTAAGATACAAGATAGACCAAGATATGTATAATAAGTGTGTAGCCTTAGCTATAATTAGGTACGGCTACACTTTTACTTTTGTTGAACATAAAGCAAATAAAAGTATTCACACATACTTGAACCGAGATGTGAAGCTGACATGTAGGAACACGGCAAAAATATATTGCTTAAAAATACAAAAGAGGGAATTTGATGTTCTTAAGAGTACTTTAACCAAAGTACTTGGTAGGATATGCTTGACTTGTGATGTATGGACCTCTAGTATTTTTGAAGGTTATTTTTACTTAACTGCTGATATATGGATAAGGATTGAAAGTTATGATGTAAAATATTAAACTTTTATCATTTTTCTCTTCCACACACTGCTTCTCTGTTGCAAGTTTATGACAAGTTAAATTTTTTGGGAATAGAAAAGAAAATATTTACAATTACTTTAGATAATACGCGAAATAATGACAACATACAACAATTATTAAGATATTAACTTAATTTGCATAGTTATTTGCATTGTCCTGGTGACTTTTTCCATGTGTATTGTGAAACCCATATCCTAAATCTTATTGTTCAATAGGGTTTGAGGTTGATTGACAAATTAATTATATCTATCAGGGAGCGAAAGAAATATGTGAAGATCGAGCATAATTCATTGAAATTAATGCATTCCAACATCTTCCACTTCTTGGTTTCGATTTGAAGGTTGAAAAAGACTGCGCCATTTAAAAATAAATCAATTCCAAATTACAAAAACAATAATCATTGGAAAAAATTGAACAATATATGAAAGATCTTTTCAAATAAAAAAGCATTTATTCATAACTCAATCTTATAGTAGGTATAATTGCATTTTTCTTTTGTTCCAATCTTTAGACCTCATCATCTCCTATAAATTCCAAGACGATTTATTGTAGAAAAACAAAGATCCTAAAGTTATGACTAGTAAAAGAACTCTTTTTCACTTCCTTACAATCTGTTCCTCTATCCTTTTAAGATTTCTATAGAACTCTTTTAAATGCTCATTTTAACAATCTTGTCTTTTCTCAAAAATCTTGCCTTTTATGTTTTTCTCAAAAATCTTGCCTTTTCTTTCAGGAAATTCCTTGAAAGTTTGTTGAGATTATATTTGATACGAGTGTTGTTGAGATTGATTACAAAATGAATGAAAGTGAAGAAGATTATGTTTCTTTTCAAATCTTGGATGATTCAATTACTGATGATGATGTCATCTAAAAGTTTAGGATTTTAATTGTGGTAAAATTAAATCTTTGGCCGCTTTCCTAATATCAAACAAATGCTTATAATTTTATTATTTGTTGTTTTCTGATTTGATCTTAATTTGTAGGAAAGTTGAAGGCTTTTGCAGATGATCCTGAAGCGGATAATAACTTCATTTCAAACTACCCTTTCTTCAAGATTGTTTTTACTCGTCAGAGTAGTGTGGTAGGTCATTTATTACTTATATTACTATTTATGAACCAAAAGATTTAGACTTGAAATTAGATAAATATAGATATATTATGGGACAATTTAATGGGATTAAACTAAATTAGCCATTAGATTGATTTTGCCTTTAATTTGTTGGATTGGCAAATCTAATCTGAGTTACACAGTTTTTGGTTTATATATCTGTTAGTTTGTTCCTTCAATTATGAGCTGTAACAAATTATGGTATCATAATGGCTCAAGGCAATCGAAGCAGCAGTGGTTAGCTTCTTTGAGACACATAATAGAATTGAGGGTTGAAGTTGGAGTAACAATAGTTACTCTTGGGCTTATCGCCACAGAATCACCATTTAGAGAGGTAGCCAAGATCTAGTTTCCTCATGTAAAAGCGGTTGCAGACTCTTCTGATTCCAGCTGACCGAGGATAGCTGTGTTGGTAACAAGGATGAGAACCTTATTGCACTGATGTCCTTGAATCTGGGAACTTCATTTCTGCCTCATGTTTGAGAAAAGCTCCATCTGAATCCCACGGGGATAACGAATTCAGTTGGGAGCAACTATGCTAAAGTAAGCAACATCTACACCAAAAAAAAAGCTTTTCAATTGATTTTAATCTAATGAAGATTATTGAAATTGTTTTTACAGATAATTTTGCAATAGCATCAAGAAAATTATCATATATATTAACTGACATTCAATGGAAGAGTTAGTAGAAGGAAATGCTCACTTTAGTATAATGAAAAAAAAACATTGTAATTAGTTTGCTAAAGTAACTTGGTTTTCTAACTCCATTGGCTATGCAAAAGAGAATATTGTACTAATCATTCAGGTTATTAATGACAAGAATTGTGTATTTTGTATAATTTCTGGTTCAATGAAACATGGAATTGTAATATCTGACTAATAATTTGGTTAGTAGTTTCCTAGTTTGCAGCATCTCTAGATCTATAAAATGCTGCTAATGCCAAATTTTTCGTTTCTTAGTTTTGTTTGATTCTCCAAGTATCAATTTTCTTGTGATTTGTATTGTATTTATCCTTTATTATGTTGGATTGCGAGATTTTTTTGGCAATTATAATTGGGGTCAAAATGATCGTCATGAATGGTCATTGATGAAATATTATATAATACATTTGCTTTTTTTTTTTTGTTGAAGCAAAGGGAAAATGATTGTCATGAATGGTCATTGATGAAATATTAGATAATACATTTGCTTTTTTTTTTTTTTTGTTGAAGCAAAGGGAAAATGATTGTCATGAATGGTCATTGATGAAATATTAGATAATACATTTGCTTTTTTTTTTTGTTGAAGCAAAGGGATGTTGAGTGATATTATATGAAAATCAATTAGATTTCAAAATGTAATTTCCCTTTTGGATTTTGAAATACCGAACGGTATACTTGATATACTGTCTGGTATACTAAAATCCAAAATTGAATTTCTCTTCTATTTTTTGGCACACCAAATGGTATACTTGGTATACCATGTATACCATATGGTATACCTTCTGGTATACCAAAATCTAGAATTGAATTTTTCTTCTATTTTTCGTTATACTGGATGGTTCCTAGTATACCACATAGTATATCCGGTATACCGTTTAGTATACGAATATCCCAAATTGAATTTATCTTATGTTTTTTGGTATATCTGGTATACCATCTGATATATCAAAATTCAGAATTGAATTTCTCTTTTCTTTTTTTGTTATACTAGATGGTTTATCTAGTATACCGACCGGTACACTAAAATGTATAATTAAAAATACTCTCTTATATATCAATAATTTTATGTCAATAATTTGATTTATAGATAAATACAAGTATATGATTAGATAAGGAGCTTCAATTCAAAATATGTTTATATATAAAAAATATATAAATTTTATAAATAAATACTTCTATTGCAAAGACATCCAAAATAACAGATCATGTGATGCTGAATTCATAATTCAAATCAATTGTAAGCTGCCAGATAAGAAAAAAAATTATAAAAATCCATAATTTCTTTTATTTCATGTGGGGATTTGTCATTAGTTTGATTTATATACAATTTTATAGATTTGATTTAGATAAAAATATTTCGTTTTTGAATTTTAAAGTGTTTAAAAGTTATAGAATGTATAAGTAATAATATCTATTAAATTTCTCAAAATTTTAGACGACATAGGGACGAAACAATGTAGTGAGGCTAAGGATTCATTCTCTTATTTATTTTTATATAGATTGTCACAATTGCTGTTTGGATTATTAAAAGCTAGGACTGCCACAATTGCTGCTTCATCTGAGGCATATCATCATCCGGTAAGCTCAATGGTTACAAAAGCAAAGCTATGACAACTTTGCACTTGTCTCATTCTCCTCAATTTTTTTCGCATATATCAAGGTTCACCTCTCTCTTTGGGAGCTTTATCTGCAAATAAGTGTATGGCTCTGTAGAATTTGTGATTCTTTTGTTTTCTATTTTTTTTATAAAGTTTTGCAGCTCTAGAGAGAGAGATATATATATGGAAGAGATTTTGTAGAAATTAATTATAAGTTCAGTAGGAGCATGCAATAAATGTGAGCAGAGAGAAGTTCGGTGTTGATAGATATATTTTTCACCAGGTAACGAGAAAATTGGTTGTGATCGTGAAAAAACTGATATATTTTTCACTATAACTGATGATGAGAAAGAAATTTGGGTGAAAATTTTACTTAGTGGAGATATTTGAGTATTATTAAACAATTTATTTGATATTTTTTAGTTATTAGTAATATGTAAACTTTACTTTGAATATTAGAGTTAAAAATTATATTTCTATGAGTTTTCATTTTTAATATAACTTTTTTAACATTATGTTTTATTAAGTTTAGATTTTTATATATTTATAATATAATAAATATATAAGTATATAAAATAATTAAAAAAATAAGATAATTATATAAAAAATTAATTAATAATTATAAATACAATTATATTTCAAAACATGTATATAATGCAACCAAACATAAGAATGTGTTTATTATTACATTACATTACTAATGTTACCAAATATAGTAATGTAATCAAAATTACATTACATTATATCTTTTAATTCATTACGCTAGCCATTACATTACATTACTTTACGTCATGTCAAACGTAGCCTAAGTGTCGACCTTTGAGAAAGAAAGAAGAAGAGGAAAAAGCAAGAAGTAAATTTGAAGTAAATATAGTATTTTAGAAAGGGTATTTTTACAAATAAAAATTTTAAAAATGTAATTTTAAACGAGAAAAAAATAGAGGAGGTATTTTTAATTGAAACATTTTTTTTTTGGGTATTTTTGTGGAATCCCCTTTATTTTATGTGTAAATTTGAAGCTTTATGTAACGTGGCGCATTATGGGAATGGGCAAACTGGTTGGTCTCCGACTTATTCGGTGATTTGATGCACAATTTGTTTTAGAAGAAAGCCTAATTAATTCACTTGCTGTTTCACTCTAAAAGTAAATTGAAAATAATTATAAAGTCGATATAAAAAATTATACTTTTTCTACACAATTATTTTTCAATAATCCCAACCAAAAATATGAAAACGTGAAAAAAAATCACGTAATCTATAAAATATAAAAATATGATTTAATCCATAAAAATAAAAAAAATATTAATTGTCTGAGTTTGTATGATCCATCAACTTGACAACAAAAGTTCAATTAAGCATATATTAATTATTTTAAGTTTTTAACACCATGTGACATAATTAAGAAGTATACACAAATTAACAAACATACAAACAAACCCAAACAAAAACCAATATAAAAAACTTAGATAATTACGCAAACCTTCAAAATAAAATATTAAGTTTTTAATTAGTCAAAAAGATTATTTAATATATTTAGAGTTAATTTTGTAATTTAAATTCTAGAATAATAAGTAACGATAAAAATATATACATATGGACGCATACGATAGGTGAATAGAAACGTTGAAATGTCAAAAAGGTATCACATGGAATCTCCCTCCTCTCTCAACGCCTGATGGGTGACGGCCACCCGCCCGTGACTTTGTTGTCAGACGATAAAATTATAAAACCGTGTCCTTTATTTTCCGCAATAATCTCTTTGTGAAATTACTTCTTTGCCCTCCTCAGTTGGAGTTGGTTACCAATTGTACCCCCAACAAAAAATTAGCCTATAAACTATTTGAATTAAAAGCTTGCCCTTTATAAAAAAGTTAAGTTATTAAATTAAAGTTGCTATAAATAAGAGAAGGTGAATTTTTTTTTTTCTCTCTTTCCCTTTCTTCCTCAGAAGAAGAAGCAGGAAAAATCCTAAGATGGGAAAAGCATAAAATCAGCCACAGATCTTCCATGAAAGATACCTTCAAAAAGATTGCACTTTTAGTCCGTACAATTCAAAGGACAATATATCCACAAAAGCATTGCTTCAGCTCAGCCTGCTCTCTCTCTCCTCGTTTTCTAGAGAGAGAAAGTCCAGCAGACAGAGAGAGAGGGAGACAGAGATATGTTGGAAATTAGAGAAGGTTCTTGCTGTTTTCCACGAGAAGTGGTTGGTGTCAATCTTGGCCTTGCTTGTGTTGATTGCATTATTGCGATTCTTGCATTTTCTCAGGTTTGTTTTTCACTATGGCTCTTCTCATTTTCTTTGCTTGAAAAATCGTGTAGTCTTGTTCAATTTTGAATTTATGTGGAATAGTTGATCGTTTGGGATCATGGGCTGTTTTGAAAGAAAACGGCAATGTGGGTATTCGTGTGTCTCTAGAACAGAATTTTTAAGCTGGAATGGTGTTTTAATTTGTATTCTGGTTTTACTCTGCTGTGCTGCACAGGAGATTTTAAATAGACTATATTGTGTCCATGTAATCTCTTGAATAGGGGCCTCTATGCGCTTTTCATTTGGTTTTAAATTATTATCTGGAAAGTGAATTTGTTAGATCGATGTACTATTAAATGGTTAGAATAGATTCTAATGTTGAGCGAAAAAGAAGTTTGGATTACTGTATTATTACCTTCTGTCTTACAGTTCATTGACTTCCATTGGAGAGTGATACATTTTCCCTTAAACTGATGGAGGTGGAGAATGTAATGGTACTTCAATAACAGAGATATAATTGTTTGACTGAAAAGCGTACGAACTAACAGAATGTTCGAAACCTTGTAGATGTTAGATCAACTTTTTTCTCTATCTGAACAAATTGGTAAATTCTGCATGAGTCAACATTTTAATGTGTATGGTTAATGAGAGCTTTGAGTTTGTAGTGCTAATATACTTTGCATTTTTATGCTGCTCTAAAGTTACAAGAATGAAAGGAAAACTTAGACGAACTACTTGGGATGGATAGAATTGAACTTCTTTATTTTTCTTTCATGATGATTTATAACGAAACAAATTAGGCATAATATGCGGCACTTTTTTAATTTTGTGAATGAAGAAATTATTGGCAGCTACAATTTATTGTTCTTTTTTTCCTCAAATTAAATAAATATTTCAATCCCTTGGTTGTCAATGACTGTTGTTGGTTGAGATTAACTTTTTTAGGCTTCCATTTACTCAAAAGCAACATACCAGATACATATATGTGATTTTGTGCTGAACCATCATTCATTAAACTTTTATACCACTAGGTCTGCTGCATTGGTTGGTTTAACAATTATGTTAAGTTAAACATCAGATTATGGCTTTGTCACTAGAGGAACCTGGTAAAAATTGAAAGAAAATTAAATCAAGTTTGCCGCTTTTCTCAGTTTTTTTTCTCTGACCACCCCAAGGGTTAGTTCTGTAGGAGATGTTCTTGCATTATGTATTGGCCAAGGTGGAAGACCTTTTTAATGAGTGAATTTGATGTCAATGTCATTTCCTATGTTGCATGAAGCAGTTGCGAGTCATGGTATTTGCATGGTTTAGATATTTCAAAGACCAAAAGTTTTTTATGGTTGTCCAAGTTCCTTGCTTTCCACCATATGCTGATTTATGTGTCTTCGGGCCTTAATATTTTCTCTCTACTGAACAGTACAACTTTGAAATGATTTTAAGTACTTCAGTGTGTATGTTCGTTATAGAGATGATCAGAATTTTCTTTTCAAAGATCCTATTTTGGTCTACTAAATGAAATAACTATTAAGTTTAGTTATTTCCTTCCCAGTTAATGAGGATTCACTCAAGGAATTCACAACTTGGCTGGACTCGACAAAAAGTAAGTGCATTATTGCTGCTTTTAACCCAATTCTAGATTTATGTTCTATTTGAGTTCAAATTGATTGATTCGTTAGCTAGATTAACCCATTAAAATTTGTTAGCTAGATTAACCCATTGTTTTAATCCTAGATGGTTAAATGGGGAATTGTGCTTGATCCAGTCTGAGTGAGTTGTCTGACAACTTAAGAGAGATCAGGTGATTCTATCCAACTGTTTGGAATCTAGAGAACTGGGTGGGTCGATAACAGATTAAACTTTAAAATGCATCCTACAATGAATTGTACAACTTCATGAAGTAATTAAGGCTTCTACCTTTTCTGCAACTTGTAATATGAGAGTTAACATTTTGTCTGAACTTACAGTTGTTGAGTCTTTCCTGAGATGCCACATACTAAAAACATATTGAAGTGCTACACTGGATCATTCTACTATCATATTCAAGTAGCTGTTGTCTCCTGAACATACACATGTGTGATAAATCAAATTTCATTGAATTTTTACTCATTATTCACACAGAGCAGTCAAGCAAAGAAATCTATTCTTGCTATTTCCTTTGGTTACTACAAAAATTGTTGCCCATTATCCACATAGAATCCCTGATATAATGTCATCTCAAGAAAGGCATAAAAAAGCAAATGAGAATGAATTGATAACCATGTGAATTCACACTAGGAGGAGAGAGGTTTTTTCTTTTTCTTTTCTTTTCTTTTTTTCTTTTTTTTTTGTAAATATCTTTTAGTAGGTTGGCTTGTTTAGATCAAACCTAGTAATTTGTCATGCATGCATGCATTTGATGAATTAATTTTCCTTTTAGCTTCTAGTTTCTCAATAATGGCATGGGCTTGACAAATTATGCAAATTACAGGTATTTCATCTATTGATCGGCTCTTCTTCCACAGGTAAGAACTCATCGTGACATTGTCATCATCTATTCTATGGTTCACTTGATTAAGAGTGCGTTTGGTAACGTTTTTTGTTTTTTATTTTTTAAAATCTACAAACTATTTTTAGTTTTTATTATTTATTTTTCAGAAACTGTTTTGTAAATTTAAAAACGATCTCATAATTTTTAATTATAATGTTTCTAATATCTATAAATAGATATTACATATCATCTAATTATTAATATTGAATAATAAATATTTAATAAAATTCAAAACTTCAAATTTATTGCCATTAAAAAAATTCATCATAACAAAAAAAAAATTCAATAATTCTCTAAGAAAAAAACAATATAAATGTCAATTGTTATAATTCAACCAAAATCTCTACGCTATTCCATCTCAAGTACTGTTTATTTGACGAAATTGACTTGCATTTATATCGACAGTTTTTCTCAACTCTGAAATACTGGCTTCGTTATTCTGTTGATCTTCATCATGTACAACCTCAACAGTATTACTATCATTTAAATTCACTTCTTGATTTAAGGTCTCCATCTAAATAAAACATCTCAATGTCATTAACAAATTAATTTTTTTATTTTATTTACAGTAGATTATAAGTGGCTCATAATCTAATTATTAATTTGCTAAACACAACACTTATACACAAGGCAATCGACATATTATGATAAAAACAGAAGCAGACCCTTCAACCAAGAAAAAGAAATCAACCCAATTCCTCACAATAATGTATTCATCTCTAGAATGAAAACATATTTGATTCACTTATATTTTGGGTCCTACCTAACTGCATTGTGATTTTTCTTCATAAAAGCATTTAAGACAAAGATTGTAATCACCTCGCAAACAAATATATCAAAATAGTCAGCTAATTGCTATGGCATTCAGTTACTGATGAAAACAGGGCAATTATAGGATATTTTTCTCCTCTGCACATTTTCCATTTGCATATGAGATTATTATTCCCATTTCTACATAGTTCAG
Source organism: Excoecaria agallocha (assembly GCA_037975025.1). Classification (NCBI taxonomy): domain Eukaryota; kingdom Viridiplantae; phylum Streptophyta; class Magnoliopsida; order Malpighiales; family Euphorbiaceae; genus Excoecaria; species Excoecaria agallocha. Next base: position 7,278,068 of record CM075819.1, read on the forward strand.
TTAGCATGTGATTGCTAGAAAATATTTAGCAAAACCATGTCTATGAATTTAATATCAGATGAAATTCTGAATAAACTATCATGTAACAAAAGTAGTATTTTACAATCACTTGTATAATTAATTAAATTTACATACCAGATGATACCAGATGTAGGCCAAAATTTGCAGAGCTTAGCTCAAGCACCGAGCTGAGGATTTACAAGGGTAAGTTAACAATAAATTATTTAACTAAGAATTCACTTTAACATAAGCACAGAGTCAGAGCTAAGAGTTGGTGCACATTAAATCGTTTTTAGCTTTTCAATATATAGTCACCCTAGCCTAGAATGTGCTACGCACAAACATGTCTCAAACAATGTGCGATGCACAAACAATGGAAAATGTAAGGTCTTGTCAATATCAACACCTATTTGAGGTTGCTCAATAATACAACAGAACAGACAAACTACGCAGATGTTGACATTTGCCTAGATTTTACTAGATCCTGATGGTTTTAAATAAAATGGCATTAAAAGAGACCACATGGAATAACTAAAACACTGATGGTTTTTAGCATTCTTGGCCTTGCTGAAAAGAAAGAGCAACTTTTAGGTAATTCATTCACATTCTGAGGTTATATTGAAGTCGATATAGTTGAGAGATCTTCAACATTTTGCGGTTTGCTCTTTTGTAATGTGAAAAGCACATCACCTTAAAGAAAATTCAAGAAATCTAGGAAGAGCTAAAGCAAAAAAGCTAACTATTATGTTCAACGTAGAGCAGGTGACTGAAATCCAAACACTTAAAAATAACATCCAATTAATGAGACTCAATTAAATCAAATTGGCCTTCACCATCGAATAATTTTAATTTATTTTTCCAATTATAATAAGAAGAGTTCAGAAACACAGAGCAACCCAGAAAAATAATAAAAAGAGTTTTTGTGATTCACCCAAGGAAGAGTGCTCTTGGTTAAAGCACAGATCATAATTGGAACCAAATTCTGCACACGAAAAATTTAATAGCAGCAAGCTTTCGTACTCCCTATTCTTAATTCTCTAGTCTAGCACTTTCACAAAACCTAATTGCAAGTATAATGCATTATTCCTTCTGATATGTCAGACAAGACAACAAGAGGATTCTTAAATTTTCCTTCACTGAGCTCAAAAATATAGAACAACCCAGAAAAATAACCATTACCAAATGCACCCAAAGAAATTCAAAGCAAAGAACAAAAATAGTCAGAGCAGTGAATAGGAAAAACACCAACCTTTCTTTCTTCTCAACTGGTGGCAGCACCCAAGAAGTGAGCGGCGGCGGCAGCGGCAGCAGAGCTCAAGAAGTGGGACGGCGCCGGCTGCTTGAGTGGCAGTGGTCGAGACTCCAACAAAAGAAGAAGAAGAAGAAGAAGGAAAAAAGAATAGAGTTCTGGCAAATTAATAAGTTAAAGTCTAAAATCTATCTTTTGAAGATTACTTGATTCCATTTTTGTTTATGAAAACACTTCCTTAGAATTTCATAGAAACGAAAAACTTCATCTCTTTGCTAAACACGTTTTCATTTTAAAAAAAAAAAAAAAAAAACACGGAAACTTAATCAATACCGAACAGAGCCTAAATGTTTACAGCCGTCAACTTTGGTACTCATAATAAACCTGTTCCCGTAACTTAATTATAAACGACCACTTTATTTTGCTTATTTTGTGTATTTATAACCATCAATGTAATTTTAATAAGTTCTGATGGCTATTTTCATTTGCACTGAACATATCTGTTGAATTTCTTTACTCATGAAGCGAGATGATTCATGCTTGAAGATTATTTGTTTTGGTTTCATTTGCTTGACATTGTAAAATTTCGTTTTCTCAAGTTCTATCTATTTACACCGGATGCTTCCTCAAATTTGCTAAATCAGGTGTTTTGAGGTTTTTGATTAAAGACTTAAGTTTTTAGCCTAAGTAGGATTTAAGCTATGAGAGACTTAAAGGCAAAATGGTAGATTTCACTGGTTGGAGTTTTAAAATGGCTGCAGGTTTTTTTATGGTAATCTGACTAAGAGAATTAGAGTTTGTTTGGGTGGTAAAAGAATTTGAAAAATTATGCGATTATTGAGTGTAATGGCTTGTTGAGTGCAGGATTTATGCGGATATGACTTCGGTTATATTTTAGTTCAAAATATGAGGATGAAGAAAGATAAATTCTTTGAGAATTGAAAAATAAAAAATTCACAATAAGTATAACAGACCTACTTTGTTTAGCTGAAAGCAAAATTTTGGCTATGGTTACTATTAATGGTCACTGGGTTAGAATGATGAAAATGAACACTGGAGATTCACGTGGCAGCTGATTGTGACATGGGGAAGAGGAAACTAAGTCTGGCAAGTTTATGCTATTTAGGGATTGTATTGTGTTTTCTGCCTTTTGATAACTGTTTTGGAATCTCTTGTCTATAGCAAGAGAATACTCACCTTTCTTTGTTTAAACAATTGCTTTTTGGGACCAATGCAAATGGTTTGTATGTACTATTTACATATAATATAGTTTGTGGAAATTCTGAATTCTAATATATTTGGAATACTGCATTTTATGTTGTGCATGTTCATTTCAGCTATATTTTGACCTGAACTTTGAATTTGTAATTATGCTGGAATCTGCACAATTTATTTTCTTTTTGTGTTTAATTTCCAGAATAAAGTGGACATTTACAAATTAATAAACAAGGATAGCATATGAGATGCCTACACCTTCTCTTCATTATCACCTTTTCTCAATGCTTTGTTGCTAAGTCTCTTAGTACTGTTTTAATTGCTAAAACCTTGCTAAATTTTAGAAGTGGTTATGATTAACATCTAAAGGCCATTTCCATTCATATGAACATTATAGAATGAGAGTGCTTCCAGAAATGTGTTCTTGTTTAAAAGTTATTTATATTCATCAAAACATTACTTTAGAATGAGAATGCACCAACAGCTCTATTAAAGTTTGGTTTACAAGTTTCGGTTGTTTTCTGTATCTTTGTCTCAAACTGAATCACTTTCTATCTTGGCAGGTTACTTTATTTTTTTCCTCATCACTGTTATTGCTATCTGTAAGAGGTGGCTATGCTGGTCATCCTCATGTGGTTTTTTCTTCATGGGTATTTCTCCAATCTCAAATGGTATTTGATCTCCTTATTACGAGCTTAGTGAAAGTATTTTAAGTTTTGAATTTTTTTTTTTTTGCAGGGTTACCAAAAATTCTGTTTTTTGCAGCGTTTCTTCTACTTTTATCCTTCTGGTATGTATTTCTCTCTGCTGTTAATTTCCATTCATATATCTGAGATAATGAATGAAAGTATGGCTAGCGTGTCTGCAAAAGCTCCTTTGTTCCATATTTGCAGTATCCTGTCTGACTGCACACTGAGAGGGTTCTGATACTGAAAAGGACACAAGGGTCTCCTGTGTATACTTCTTTCCATGTCCTTGGTCAGGATCTTTCCTCTGAATCTGTTATTGAGCTAAACTAGAACTACGTTATAGATATTCTAGGTCATCAATATCAGTGTATATATGTATTCCTTAGATAGTTTAGCTGATTTCCTTGTATAGTTGATTTCTAGGCTAAAATTTAGGCTAATATTTGTTAGTTTCCTTTGTTGATCTTTCCTTTTTTTGTTTCCAAACTCTTGTATATATTCTGAGATTTTATTGAATAAAAGGAGCTTTTCCATCATAAACTTTATCATGGTATCAGAGCTAGGGTTTATTTGAATCTGGATTTTGGAAATTCTTTGGGTCGTCATTCACGGTGCACATCGGGATCTCACCGCCCATCAGAGGAGGAGCGCAGGGCTATTTCCGGTCTGTTCTCCAAATCCGGTCACCGGGTGTTGAGCGAGTGGAGTACACGCGCCGTCGCAAATTTCTGTGCACTGTTCCACGCTCAGGCGCGTGGTGGCGCGTGGTTGTACGGTCCGGCGACGGTTTCTTCTCGAATTTCTCCTCCGCCGTCGCAATCTTGTTTCCGGCAGTTCTACGGTGTCTATTTGCTCATCGGACTTGGTTTGGAGGGTGATTAGTTGATTTTCTTTGGATCGGCTTCTGGGTCTTGTTGGTCTTGCTTTTGCCGGCTTCTGGTCTTGTTGGTCTCACTTCTGCTTCTGGATTTCGGTTTCTGGTCTTGGTGTTGATCTCACTTCTGCTTCTGGATTTGAGTTTCTGCCTTTGTTTGTGGGTCAGTTTTCTTCTTAGCTCTTGAAACATGTCTTCTTCAGAGATTTTGGGTATCAGATTTACTGGCAAAAACTATGCAGCATGGGAATTTCAGTTCAGGATGTTTTTGAAGGGAAAGGAGCTTTGGGGACACATTGACGGGTCTTCACCTGCTCCAGCAGATGGGACAGTGACGAAATGATTGGGAGACAAAAGATGCCAGGGTTGCTTCTTGGATCATTGGTTCTATTGAAGCTCATATGGTGAATAATTTGCGTTCCTTTACTACTGCCAAAGAGATGTGGGATTATCTTAGGAGAATATACCATCAAGATAATACAGCTCGTCGATTTCAATTGGAACTTGAGCTTAGCAACTTTAGTCAAGGTAATCTTTCTATTGAGCAGTATTATTTTGGGATTTTTGAATTTATGGAGCGAGTATTCTGGTATTATTTATGCAAAGGTTCCAAGAGAGGTTTTAACCAGTCTTCAAGCAATTCATAAAGAAAGTCGGCGTGATCAGTTCTTGATGAAATTAAGGCCAGAATTTGAAGTTACTCGAGCTGGATTGCTGAATAGAAATCCGGGTTCCATCATTGGATGTGTGTTTTGGTGAATTATTGCGTGAGGAGCAGAGGTTGGCTACACAGGCTGTTATTGGTGCATCTAGGGAGTCATCTGAAATTGTCAATGTTGCTTATACTGCTCAAGGACAGAACCGTGGAAAGGGACAAGTGCAGTGCTTTAGTTGCAAGGAGTATGGGCATATTGCTCGTAATTGCAGGAAGAAATTCTGCAATTATTGTAAGCAGACTGGACACATTATAAAGGATTGTCCTACTCGTCCAGAAAATCGAAGAATTCGAGGCTTACAAGCTGCTGTTCCAGCCAGTAGCTGTGATTTTTCACCACCTACACCGTCTCCCAATGCTGTACCTACCATTAATCAGTCTAGTGTTACTCCAGAAATGGTACAACAGATGATTTTATCAGCATTCTCTGCTTTTAATCTTCAGGGGCAAGGTAAAAATGTTTTTTCTCCTTGGCTTGTTGATTCTGGTGCATCTAATCATATGACTGGGTCTTCTCATTTGCTACAAAATCTTCGAAAATATACTGGCACACAAAATATTCAGATTGCTAATGGAAATGACCTTCCTATTACTGCCATTGGTGATATTGGATCTTCTTTTCGTAATGTGTTTGTTTCTCCTGAATTGTCTACTAATTTGATTTCGGTTGGTCAAATGGTGGAAAATAACTGTAATGTAAACTTCTCTCGTGGTGGTTGTCTTGTGCAGGATCAGGTGTCGGGGAAGGTGATCGCGAGGGGGCCTAAAGTGGGCAGATTGTTTCCATTGCAATTTACTGTTCCTAGTACTTTGTCTTTAGTTTATAATATTGTTGACAATAAGGCTGAAGTTTGGCATAAACGGTTAGGCCATCCGAATAATGTTATTTTGAATAAGTTAATGGAACGTAGTTTTCTTGGGAATAAAGTTCAGTCTTCTGGTCATATATTATCTCTTGATTGTTCTACTTGTAAATTGGGAAAAAGTAAGACATTGCCTTTTCCAGCTTGTGGAAGTCGTGCTGATGCTTGTTTTGCAGTTATACATAGTGATGTTTGGGGTATGACTCCTGTAATTTCACATGGGCAGCATAAATATTTTGTTACATTCATTGATGACTACAGCCGTTTCACTTGGATATATTTTTTGCATTCCAAAGCTGAGGTGCTAAATGCATTTCGCGCTTTTGTGGCTTATGTTGAGACACAGTTTTCTACCTGCGTAAGAGTTTTACGATCAGACAATGGTGGGGAATATATGTCACATGATTTTCAGGGTTTCTTGCAACAAAAAGGTATTATATCTCAGCGATCATGTCCTTACACTCCTCAACAGAATGGGTTGGCTGAGCGGAAGAACCGTCACTTGTTAGATATGGTTCGCACATTGCTTCTGCAGTCTTCAGTTCCATCTAAATTTTGGGTGGAAGCTTTGGCTACTGCAGTCTATTTAATCAATCGTCTTCCTTCTCAGCAGTTGAATTTTGATTCCCCTTATTATCGTCTATTTCGCAGGCACCCTGATTATCATACATTGCGCACATTTGGTTGTGTTTGTTTTGTTCACTTGCCTCCTCATGAGCGTCACAAGCTAATAGCTCAATCTGTTCGCTGTGCTTTTATGGGTTATAGTACTGCTCACAAGGGATTTCTATGCTATGATGCTGTTGCTAATCGCATGCGTGTTTCTAAAAATGTGATTTTCTTTGAACATGAGTACTACTTTCAACAACATGTTTCTCCTTCAGAATGTGTTCTTCTACCTCACTTTGATGGCACATCTCGTCCAATTGAACGTTTTCGGCCGGGAATGGTCTATCAGCGACGACAGCCCCCTCCCTCATCACATGTTCTTCCCGACCCTGATCCATTGCCATCTTCAGTGACCACTAGAAGAAGCACTCGTGTTCGTCGGCCTCTAGATAGGTATGGTTTCTCTGCCACATTATCTCATGCTATAGCTCCTACTTCTTATTCTCAGGCAGCTAAACAAGCATGTTGGGTCAAAGCCATGCAAGAAGAACTCCAGGCTCTTCAGGAGAATCATACATGGGATCTTATTCCTTGTCCTGCTGGAATTAAGCCTATTGGTTGTAAATGGGTATACTCCATTAAGCTCAGATCTGATGGCTCACTTGACTGCTATAAAGCAAGGTTGGTCGCTCTCGGTAATAGGCAAGAGTATGGACTAGACTATGAGGAGACATTTGCTCCTGTTGCCAAGATGACGACTGTGCGACTCATTCTTGCTATTTCTGCTTCAAAGGGGTGGCCCTTACGACAGATGGATGTGAAAAATACCTTTTTGCATGGAGATCTTCAGGAAGATGTATACATGACGCCACCATCTGGATTATTTTCTACTCCCTCTTCAGATGTCTGTAAGTTAAAGCGGTCACTATATGGTTTGAAACAGGCTCCTCGGGCATGGTTTAATAAATTTCGTGCTGCTCTTCTTAGTTTCTCTTTTGTTCAGAGTCGGTATGATTCTTCCCTGTTCCTATGCAAATCTTCTAAGGGAATTGTCTTGCTTTTGGTATATGTCGATGACATTGTTATTACTGGGGATGATTCTGACTTGATTTCTCAGCTTCAGGAGCGTCTTCAAGGTGCCTTTCATATGAAAGATTTGGGTCCTTTACACTATTTTTTGGGCCTTGAAGTGTGTTCTACCAAGGTTGGTATTTTTTTGCATCAACATAAGTATACTCAAGAGCTGATTTCTTTGGCTGGTCTTCAGGATGGTCGTCCTGTTCATACTCCTTTGGAAGTGAATGTTAAATATTGTCGTGATGAGGGTGATTTTATTTCTGATCCTTCTTTGTATAGACGCCTCGTCGGCAGCCTAAACTATCTGACTATTACTCGTCCAGACATTTCTTTTGCTGTTCAACAGGTTAGTCAATTTATGCAAGCACCCAGGCATCTTCATCTAGCTACTGTCCGTCGCATCATCCGTTATTTGCATGGTACTTCTACACGAGGTTTGTTTTTCCCAGTTGACTCTCCAATCCGTCTTGTTGCTTATAGTGATGCTGATTGGGCTGGGTGCTCGGATACTCGACGATCCATTACTGGTTGGTGCATGTTTCTTGGTACATCACTGATTTCTTGGAAAAGCAAGAAGCAAGATCGTGTATCTAAGTCCTCCACTGAGTCTGAATATCGAGCTATGTCCTCTGCTTGTTCAGAAATCCTTTGGCTTCGAGGACTTTTGGCTGAGCTTGGCTTTTGTCAAGCTAATCCTACACCTCTCCATGCTGATAATACTAGTGCTATTCAGATTACAGCTAATCCAGTTTTTCATGAGCGTACAAAGCATATTGAAGTGGATTGTTACTCTATTCGTGAGGCATATGATTCCCATGTCATTTCTCTACCACATATCACTACGGAGCATCAGACTGCAGATGTGTTTACTAAGGCTCTTTCTAGCGGTCGACATCAGTTTCTTATTAACAAATTGATGCTTCTGGATCGCCCAGCATCAATTTGAGGGGGGATATCAGTGTATATATGTATTCCTTAGATAGTTTAGCTGATTTCCTTGTATAGTTGATTTCTAGGCTAAAATTTAGGCTAATATTTGTTAGTTTCCTTTGTTGATCTTTCCTTTTTTGGTTTCCAAACTCTTGTATATATTCTGAGATTTTATTGAATAAAAGGAGCTTTTCCATCATAAACTTTATCAATCAATTCTTTTTATTGAGTGTCTGAGGGAGTTGAACTTGGTCGGTCAAGTAAACATTCTTCTGTTATCTCCTTTTATTCTCACAAAAATACTATAAATAAGTAATTGTGGGCAGAACCCGTAATTTTAATTGAAGCTCTGTAAGTAGCTAATTAGGGTCATAGGGTCATTTTCCAAATTTTTGTAGTTCTTGCAGCAAGCTGCTCCATTTATTTCTTTGTTCTGTCTATTGTTCTAAGTTGAGAGTTGCAACTCCCTAGCTGATCATTGATTTGATGCCATCGAGTGGAGATTCTGGGGAAGAAACTCCGAAAATACAAACAAGTAATTTTGAATTCTGAAAATCCATATCTGTGACTTCTTGATCTGGTGTCAAGCTCTAGGGGTTCATGTGTTTTTCTCAGTGTTGAATTTTGTTGATAATACTGGTCTTTTACTTCTTTGGATGAGAATCTAACTTGGACGCCCATATTTTGGGGTCTATATAATGACCAAGGCAAACATTTCAAGTCAAGTTTATTGAGAAAAAAATCTGGTTTTTGTTCTAATTATTCTAGGATTGTTCCTTGCCCTTTTTTCTTGTGAAATGCTGGAAATTGCTGATTTTGCTAGCACAGGCATTTTATCTATCCTTGATATGAATCTATACCATAGCCTTTTATATTTGCAGTTCTAGCTACTAGGTTTTTTTTTTTAAAATGGTTATACATTAAAAGATTGTATTGATATGCATTGATGGAATCAATTTATAAATGGGCATGTCAGATGCGGCTTCTGTTGGTCGTTTCCACTTCATCTAAAGTAGGAATGTTGATAATTTTGAAACATATGCTCTGTTATGGAGACTGTGCTGGATCCTAGACCATGACATATCTGATGTTGTTTCAGTTCCAATAAAGCATTGCCAAAGTGCCTGTTTTCATTATCCCATATTTATGCTTCTGCCCTTCTATTATTTTCACTTAAGCTGATATTTATCTCAAAGCTGCTATATTTTTCATTTTGATTAAATACCAGTGCTCGTAAATAGTGCTCTTTATGTTTTCGCTTGGGATTTTCTTAGGGTTGACCTTCGCAATCAAGCAGATGATGAAGATTATGAAGAGGAAGACTTTAGTTTTCATGAAGCTTTGCTAGAAATGACATTAGATGACACAAGCTCTGTTCATGTAGATAGTCTACGAATATGCTTACCTTTTAGATCAATCCATGTTGGAAACCGTCAAAAGATTGTGATTTGGGTATGGAAATTATGAAAAGTCTTTCCGTCTTATTTATTGCATAAGCGTTTTGTACATTTACTCTTCTGGTAATCATATAGTTGCATTTAGTGAAATTTCTCCCTAATTATACTCTCTGGGATTTCTTAACAGGTTACTGTCGTAGTATTTGTTTTGATGATGGCATTTGCTGTGCTAATGTGGATAGGAATGGGAAACGAAATTATTTCATTGATTCATCACTGTTGGCTAGGGTATGGACAAATAAATATTTGCCTTTTTTTCTTACTCATTTTAAAAAGTGTGCCTTTTGACTTCTGCTATTTGTTTGGTTGACATTTTCTTTATTGAATACTAGAGTTATGTTAGTTTTGTAGTCGGAAAGGATTGGAAGCATGCCACCAAATGTTTTTAGCAACACTAGTCACTAGCAATTCAATATTGGTTACAATGCTCATGTATGCATCTATATTGTAATTTATAGATGTGCAGCTATCGTACTTAAGTATTTATTCAATCTCTTATTTATCATATGCAAGTGAATGAATATATTCGTAGTGGTCAATTGTCAATTTTATGAATTGGCTGATATGCTAGAGGTACCTGTTTTTACCCTGCTAGAATATGTTATAGGTGTGTTTACCTAAAGAAAATAATTTTCTATTTTCATTTTCTAAAAAAATTAGAGTTTCTTTTCTATAGAAAAATTAGAAATTATGTTCACTTGTGGAAGATGAAAAATAATTTTCTAGTTTAAAAAATTGAAAACATGTTCATTTATGAAAGTTGAAACATATCTTTCTCTTTCAAAAATAAGGACAAATTCGTTTGAAAAGAAAATATAATAATTTCTATGTTTGACAAATTAGAAGAAATTGATCATGAGTTGCCTATTACAAATGCAATAAGTGCCTTAACAAAAGAAATGGAAGAAAGAAAAATATCAAAAGAAACAGGTTAGCACTTGTAAAGAAATAAGTAACTGATTGATCTATTCATTTTTTGTTTGGCTACTCAAATATTATGGTGGCTAATTGTTGTAGAAATTCAATGTAAGCAAAAGGGCTACCGTAATTGATAGGCATCTGTGATGTTTGCCCCCATCACTAGAGCTTAATCTTTTAGCTGTGGCTAATGCCAGCTCCAACAATGGCTGTGTTTTTTTGTATCTCCGTTAGGCATTTATCTTATTTGGATTTGGAAGAGATTTTACAAGGTCGGAAAAATAAAGATTGAGAGAATTTAGAGAAAACATCACAGTTTGTTTTTTTGCCCCTGCTTTGTCTATCAAAAGGTGTGGTGGCCACCAGTGTGTCTCTTCACAATGAGGTGGAGTGATAAGAAGAGAGGGAATGGTGGAGAGATGCTCAAAAAACAATAAAAAGAGAAAATAATATGGGGCTGTTGGGATTCAAAAAGAAAATTTGATGTCGCTTTAAAAAGTTAGCGATTTTTCTGTAGAAAAATAGTATGCTTTATATAAAAGAAAATTCCAGAGTATCTTGCATATGTTTTCTGACTCTCTTTAAAATTAGAAAACTGGAACACACCTTTTCTGTTTGCTGTTTAGGAAAACAAGTCAATGTAAACATAATCTTTATTTTCTATTTTCTTTTGAGAAATTTTCTGGAAAATTAGAGTTGTTTTCTATAAGTAAATACACCCTATATCTCTTTGATGTTCTGTCTGATGACTGGAAAAGTAAACAAAGTGAGGATGCTATTAAGATATTTCTGTTGTCATTGGAAATCATATTTAAGTTTGAAACATTAGTTTGCACCGTTTGGGGCTCTTAGCAGCTTTCCTAGATGGTTTCCACTTTTTGACCTTTTGGCTGATCGCATCCCTTGTTAACACCTACCCATTTAATCCGACGACTATCATTACCAATCACTAGTAGCCACTAGCTAGCAGTGGTAGCTACAGTTGTCCCCACTGGGTAACGCTGCCAAAAAGATCAGTTATTACCAATGCTTGATGCAATCTAAACACAAATGCGATAAATATGTGTCCTATGCTTTAGTTGGCATATGCTTTAAGATAAACAAAACGAATGCATCTCCTAGTATTTGCAAATTTTCTGGTAAAAAGCTTGAAAATGCTTTTCCTTGCAACTCTGTTATGCACTATATGAAATTTCCTTGATTCAAGGTGTTTTTGACTTCATTCCTGAAGGTCTAGTTTGTATTTGGAGTTGGATGATTCAAATGCTTTCATGGGAGATGGGAAAAATGAAATCTTTCCCATGATATATTGGGGTGGACTTTAGATATCTGTCCATTGGGACTCATCTTGAATGGGAGTAAAACATGACATGCTTAACATGAAGCACCACAATTTCCAGTTTATCAGTGCTAATAGGTCATCTTTAATATTCGGTGGATCCTATGCTACTGTCCTACAAAATATTTATTTTGTGCAAGTCACCCGTGTTCTTAGGTTATCAAGCTGATTAAGTGAGTGAAATACATCAGCTAAAAGTAGAATATGAGAGTTAGTGGATAATTCTTTTCATATATTTATTGTTGAATGAAAGGTGAAGATGCAAGGTTTTTTTTTTTGGTCAATCAACTTGCAAGTACTGCAAAATATTTGATTTCCTGCTAGTCACTCGAATTATTAGGACGTGAGATAGATTAGGTAAAAGTAGGATATGAGTGTTGAAACTTCATAGAGATTTTCTTTCTTTCTTCTTTTTATGTTTTTGGTTACTCACTGTGGTGAATGACAAGTGAAGGTATGTAATGACTATAATCGTATGCAGGTCTATGTAGATGTTTTTGCTATAGCATCACTATTGTTGGGAGGAGCATTAGCATGTTATGGTGAGCAACTACCATTTCCTACTGTTATGTCTAGATTGAATAATCTAGATTTTTTTTTTTTTTTTCATGCAAAAGCTAACTGGTCCGACTGCTATAAGCAACAAGTTTCCATAATGTTTATAAATGATAAACTGAGGATGGTACATTGCAGAAAGAAGTGCCTGGGACTTTAACATAGAATGGTTTCCAAGTCCCGCCTGTCTTTTGTGGTTGCTATAGATTGCGGTTACTGCCTAGTTTGACACTAAAGGAAAATCTTGCGTACTGTTTTTATATTAATTTCTGGATTCTGGATTTGGTTTCTGAAGTACTTTTTTCTTTTTCTGGGTGAACTAGTGTATAGGAAAAAGAGCTTGTTACAGTTATTACAATGAAAGGAACTATAATGTGGATAAGAATTTGGAATTGCTATAAAGGACTTACTAACTAATCTCCCTAAGTTGAATATAGTTATTTGCTAGAAGATATATTGGCTGTATATGGTACAAATATAGGATCATTGTAGGGCCGGTTGTTGAATTAATGATGTGCTTGTTGTTTTCATTTATAGTAAATGGTACATGAAGATAAGTCGGTTCTTTTATCTATATGTATAGACAAACTTGTATTGCGGTGCAGATACACTTTCTGTCATGTTATCTTAAGAAGGAACACACTATTTATTGCTCTGTATTTCATGTTTAGGTCTTCTAATATGCTCAAAAATGAGAAGAGTTAGATCTGAGAGATCTTCTTCAGAAATGTGGAAGGTATTAAGTTTGCTGCTTCTTTCTTATTTAAAGATGGATGGGGCCATTCTGGTATCGAATCAGTATGCATTGTTTGATCTGTGTGTGCTCTAGGGAAATTATTTGAGTATCCTGGAATCCAAATCCTTGGAATTCTAGTCAACTCCTACAAAGATAAGGTTAATTACAAAAAGAAATAATAATAATAATAATAATAATAATAATAATAATAATAAAATTCCCTATTTTTCCATATTTTCAAATCTAATCTAAAGGTTTTGTTAAATACTTTATGCTAAGTATAAAATGTAATATTTGCATAACTTATTAATTCCCAATATTTTTAATTATACTGCATTTTAGTCCTTATCATTTTCAATTTTAACTGCATTTTCGCTTCTTTATTTTTATACACTTTAGCCCTTCAAAATTGTATACTTTTTTATTGATAATGGGATGCGTAATTTTGTTAATTTCTAAACAACAGGGATTCCGTTGCTTTTGACGTTAAAAGCTCATCTTTTTCTTACGCGTGCGCAAACACACACACATAGTATTTTGTGAAGATTTCTGAAGGAATGTTAATGTGCAGGTTGCAGGTTTGGCTGTTGTTTCTGTTCTATGTTTCACTCCAAGTGCTTTTGTCGCAATTTTTACTCAAATTCCGGTATATAATTTCTTTTTGCTATGCTTTATGATCTCACATTTCTGTGGTTTGTTCTGTTTCTCAAACTCGTGTAATTGTGATTGCAGGTTCTTTATTACTGCCAGCAACTTAGCGTCAATGGTCTTTATACTTCCCTTTTAATGATTTTATACTATTTTATAGGTACTGGATGTAACTCACCCCTTCAAGATTCCTAACTGACTTGAGATACTATTTAGTTTTGTTACCCTTCAAGATTCCAAACTGATTTGAGATACTATTTAATTTTGTTACCCTTCAAGATTGCAAACTGACTTGAGATACTATTTAGTTTTGTTACCCTTCAAGATTCCAAACTGAATTGAGATACTATTTAGTTTTGTTACGAACTCAAATCATAAATTATTAGTAGACTAGTGTCACATTTCATGTGGAACTCCAATTGACTGCATTTTATTTTATTTTTTAAGGGGACACGGTCTGTTGTTTGTTTTTCCTTGGCTTTGTGTACAATTTCTCATACTTTGGGATTCAGTTTCACCATTTTGTGTGTGCATATGTGTGTGTGTGTCTGTATTTAACTCATTTGGTGTTGGGAAATTGTAAATTGAGTAGAAATTCGTCAATTCGGAGGATTTCTATCCTGATAATCTATGTTTAGTTTTAAAATCTTTTTGAGATTTTATATCATTGCCTTCGTAGGTTCTTCCATACCTTCAGCATTTGTCCTTTGGATCATGAGAGAATTACCACCTGCTGCAGCAGCTACTGTACATGAAGAGTCGAGAACAATCGCATACATCCCTGATAGTTCATCAGTAGTGCATAATCCTCAGCGTTGGACTACAGTAGCAAGCATGCAGAGTCAGGTTGATCTCTTATTTTCTCATTGTTTTTCCATTTTATTAAATTTATGCTACGGTTTTTTCACTGACTGCTTTATTTGGCTTTGTGTCTCTTCGTAATTGATATGTGTTCCTAGAGGAGATGATATGAAATTCTCTGTGCAAAACCGCTCTTTGGACACGCAATTTGTTATGATTCAGTTTAAGCTTAGACACGCAACAGCTTTCGTTAAATGGAGGGATTAGTTAAATTTTTTTTTGAGATTAACATGATTAAATTTTATGATATATTCTAATTTTGTACTCTTTTATTAAGATCAGATTGCTGATTCAAATGAACAGCTGCTCAAGAATTTTAATTAACTTGTGTCACCTCATAAAGGTAAATGGTTTTAGATGATCCAATGCCAGAAATAAGTGTTCTTGTAGACTTTTTTGTCACTATGGTAGGTTAATGTGTTTTATAAGAAAAAGTAGATGGTGTTTTACGTAAAGTGACAAAGCCTGAAATATGCCCTGTGAAAGTTGGAAAAGAGAGAGAAAAGCACTTTGGTTTTTTCAACTTAAATTACAAGAGAAAATTTGCAGGAAACATTTGGTTAGCTTACAATTTGGGCATATCATAGTGTCTATAGAGTTAGGATTAGGAACTATTCATTGTACTCATAAAGCCAATTTGCAGGCTGGCTTATTACTGCCAGAGGCCATGTTGAATTATTTCTTTCTTTCTGAGAGATAAAAATACAAGGATATATTCTGAAAGCTTATGATGAAACTTGCTGGAGAAACTATCATCCACTTGGGTTCGGGAAAAATCGCTTGTTATGCTTCACGAACTTTAGTAAATTATTTGTAAAAAAGATTTTTATGCCATTGTCTCTGCAATTATCCTGCCTACAATCAGGAAAAATGCCCTAGTCTTCTTTGTCTCTACATGTACATTCTTTTTAACAAAAATATTTTGTGTTGTTGGATGGTCAATCAGATGACTGTATAGGACAGGGACAAGGATTAGTGACTTCAGCTTTGTAAGTGCAGATATCAAGAGGCAGTCCTATATGATTTCACTACCGTGCCACAGTTTTATCTGCTGCTAAACCTGAAGAAATCTGGAATTGCAAACTATTTAAATCCAAGTAAAAATTTCAAATTACCAGTTTTGAAGATGCCTGCGAATTGCTGCCGAGACATAGCAGATTGGGCTACAACCGTAAGGTTGCCATTGCAGTTTCAAGATATCTGGAGTGTGTATGTACCAACGAATGCTAAGTAGCCCATTTTCTCCATTTTCAGAAATACTTAATTGATGCCTTGCCCATCATGCATATTTTGACACGACATTGAATCTCATGCTTACATAGTGGGCTAACCCTTTTTGTAAACTCAATTGTCTATTAAATGGCTCATTCTTTATTTTTAAGATATAATTTAGTGCTCCAGTGAAAGCTTATTCACTACATCTCTGAACATTGAAACTATGAAACAACCGATTCCTTTGAGATTAAATTATCTTGAAGGACCTCTGGATTCCAAAAAAAATTGTTCTGAAGGTTCTTTCATCACCATAAATACATGAATAATTTCCTTTATTTGCTGGAAATATGTAAAAGAAAGATGGACTTTGGCCATTGTGATAGTGCACAAGAAAATGCTTCCAATCATACAGAAACTGAAGTATTAGCCACATTTGAAATACTGACATGGCTTAAGACCAATTATATTTGCGGATTATGGTAGTTAATTGCATTTGTATCTCAATTCCATCTTGAAACTGGTAAAAGGAAAAGAACTAGTAACTTGACCTTTACAGGACAATATGGTATGAGTAAAATCAATGTTCAGCTCCATGCCTGCTGGTCCGGATCTCTCCAAAACTCTAATAGATGCGATCAAAGCTGCTATAAAGATTTCAGCATCACCACACCCTGATGACAAATTTGCACCATTAAGGGTATGCAACTTTCAACTGTAAATATTAAGGGAAGGAAGAATATAGAAACTGATGAAGGCAATCAACAAAAATGCATCAATAAAAATTGTTTTCTTTTGCAGATAATTTGCATCCATATTGGGACTATTTTCACTTTTCAGTACATCCATCCAAACAATTTCTCGCTTAATGCAGTCAAAGACATGTCTGGCCATTTTTCTTCTCCAACCTTTCCTGTGACAAACAAAACAAGCTTGCAATCCCAAAGCTTGGGGATTTTTCTAGGTAGGATGAGTGGAGGGCAGTGTATTCATGCCGTATGCATAGCAAAGTAGGTCTTCTTTTAATCATTTTGCAAAATGAACAAAGCACGAGTATGATATCATTTAAAAAAGAATAATTTAGCACAGAATGATCAAATTAGTGCGTGGCAGTATAGCAACAATGTACCCAAATTGGAATTAAGCTAATCCATTTCCTCACTGACACAGTAAAACTTGATAATACTCCCTTGGCAGCAACAGAAACAAATCAGGAAAATAAATGTAGAAAGGAGTCATAATCAGAAGCTCGCAATTTAATAGATTGACAGCAGGCATCTGAACGTTTACCTTACAACACTCATTTTGTTCATTGTCTCAAAGGTCCAAAATCTTTTGGTGGCCATACCTAGAAACAAAATAAGCAAAGGGCACAATTGGAGAAAACTATAGCACTAATAGTTCTCAAAAAAACAATAATGAGATTACAAGAAGAAGAAAAAAATAAGTTCATCATCAGCTCCAAAAGAGTTTGGAAATAGGGTACTACCTCATCTTAGATGGCTTTTTGTCATTTTTTATACTTCATACTAGTTCAGCCTTACCCAAATTGATCATTTTATAACATATCCTATAAATAATTGCAGTCCTAACTGCTATAAATATTCTGATATAGCATTCCGTTAAACTCTACATGGGCCAAATATATATCTATGCCGACCTGTGGCTGCTAATATATAGTTGAAACCAGACTGCCTTGCACATCAAATTAATTCCTTTACAATCAATATACCTCAGCTCAATGCACAGTGCCAGTATCAATCTCCCCTTATGCACATTTTGTGAAACATATTCATGATCACGTTTACGTGTTTCAAATATTCCACCGCTATTACAGCACACTGTACTTTGCCATCTATAAGATCCACATATCATACAATATGTTTAATTTATCCTTCCTAGTTACATTCACCAAATGTCTCAAATATTGCTGAATAAGAACTCTGAAAACTTTCTGGAGCCTAAGCTGATGACAGAGCCAGAAATACCACTGATAAAAATTGTAACTAAAGATAATTCAATTTAATTAGCTGCATGGACTTTAGAATTACAACAACATTCACCAGCATTCTTCATAATATTCAACTTGTGCATGTACATAAGCTGAAAAAGAAAATAGACTTACCCTCCAAAACACTTTTGCTCGAAGAAGGCCATAAGGAACAGCCCCAAAGGTTCTTGAATCCTTAGAAGCATATGGATTATCTCCCTGAACCCAAACATGCCCCTTAGGAACCTAAATATACAAAAAGAAGCACCATCAACAAAATTCAGATACCAAAGTTTTCACCTTTTCACTTAATTCACAAGAAAAAACAACCAAAATCATAAAAATACCACAATGGTATTAGTTCTATCGCTGTTGTTGGGGTCAATTACATAGGTTACAGAATCTCCCTCCATACCCACAATGCGCTTAGTCACCTCTCTTCTAGGATTCACAGGGGACCGTAAAACGACAATATCACCACGACCCACTTTTCCGGTCCAGGGGGATATCCTTTCTCCTAGGAGTAAGTTACCGGTAATTCCAACGGTGGGAAGCATGCTGGGGCCATAAGTCTGCAGAGTACAGAATCAAAGCTCAACAAAAACGTAGCCTTTTTATCGTAACTAATACGGAGAAAAACTTACAAGAATAACAGTGAAGAGATAATTGTGGGTGACGTGAAGAAAGCAGAGAAATTTGGCGAATCTCCATGCCTGATTCGCCGCTTCTATTGTGCTGCTTCTCCATAGCTTTAGATTTCTCAAGCTCATCTTTTTATTCTACTCTGTGGAACGCTTGACTGTTATTGAACAAGTTCAAAAAGAAAGCTAAAGGAATGTGTTGTGTTGGGCTGGGCTTCCAATTAAAAATGGGCCCTAGCCCATAATATAATTTTTTAATTATTTTTATGTGAATATTACTTAATTTTCAACTAACCCCAACATATAAAATCAAACAAATCTAACATCCAACCTTTCATAACAATTTCAATTCGAATCCTTTGTTAATTCTTCATTTGAAAGTAACAAGATGTTGAGCTAACAAAAATTTGCAGGAATCGTTATAACATAATGCTAAGTTTACAATATTTTGTTAGATCCACGTTTTTAATTAATCATTAAAATACACATAGTGCATCCTACAAAATACTACTAGCTAAAATTCTATTAATTTTGGGTGGATAAAGTAATGAAAGCTTTATATTAAAACCAATATTTTTAAATTCGGACTAGATATCGAATTGATATGCCAACCGAGTTAAGATAGGACCAGTTCAACCAACTTTTTTGTTTTTTTTAAATATAATTAATTTTAAAATTTCTTACAACTAAACTGCCATTTTCTAAATTATTAACACTTAGAATGTATGTACTTACAAAAAATAGTATTTTGTTTTGTGTGTTCTATTTTTTAAAAAAATTAAAATATTTATTTTCAATAAAAATTTAAAAAATATATTCACATATATATGTAGATATATACATACATATACATATTGATTTATATATATATGTCTGTATGTGCGCGCACGCGCGCGCATGTATATATATATATATATATATATAAAGAAAGGTGATTAAGTTATATATGTATTAAGATGATTCAAAAATATATATATATATATATAAAGGTGATTAAGTTATATATGTATTAAGATGATTCAAATTGTTTTCAAAGGAAAATTTTGAAAATAATTTTTAATTATTTTTCAATATCTTCTTTATTTTTAAAATCCGAAATACATCATTTTTCTATTCTCTATTTAAAAAAAAAAAAAACTCAAATAAATATATTTTCTATAAAAAAATCTTTCAATCTCTTCCTGATTTTAAAAAATTGAAATACATCATTTTTTCATTTTCTATTTAAAAAAATTAACTAAAATAAATAGAGATAGCAAATGGGCCGATTGAACGGCTTTGGATTGGATCATTAATGGATGAGTTATTAATGGATTGGATTGATTTGGATCGATTCATAAGTTTGAGTCAATTTTAAATGTTTATTTTTAAAAACGTATACAATCGTAAACATATTGAAAGTTTTTATTTAATATTTCGCTGTGTTGAATTAAATTATTAGAATATATTATATTGCATAACAGTTGATCATTAGAAAGAGTAATGTTTCAATTATAATTTAATTTTTTAATGCTATTAACTTTCAATGCTTATTCTAATAATTTATTATTATTCAAAAAAAATAAAAGCAAATCACATTTTTCCATATGCCTAATAATTTATTATTAGTTTAACATATAAATAAATTTATGAAATCTTTTTCATACAACATTAGCTTAGATATTATAACTAAAATTAGGCCCAAATGGAAGTTGCATAGTCAACATCTGCGTCTGTACCTTGCGTTATTAATCATTTTACGTACCAACGCATCAACAATATACACAGTCAACTCTATTATCAGCCAAAACACTCTAATTATGTAAAGTTTATCTCTAAAGCTATAAATTTACAAATTTGAATCCAAGGTATATATTTAAAAAAATTATATAATATTTATATATGAGGTAAATATACTGTTTATTTAATTTATTTAAAGCAGGTAATTGGATCTAATCATATTTAAAAATTGAGTTAAAGACCAGATAAGTGTACCTTTATATATATATATATATATATATATATATATATAAAAGAATAGGAGAGCGGATTTGAAATTAATGCTGAACAGTAATGCTGAATTTGATAACTCTCTATTTTTTTTTCAAGCATTCATTGAATTAATACCCAATAGATCAAAATTTTTGAATCTTAAAAATATTTAATAGATTGAAAAATAAAATAGGTTAATCTTGGGTTGGTATTAGATTGGATTGAAAAATAAAATAGATCAATTTTAAATTGATCCAATAAATATTTATATGAATTAAATTGAATTTGGGTTAATTTTTTTTTGATAAATTTGAATGAATTCATAAATTTAGATAATTTTATCAGGTCTAAAAATAAATATAATTTTTATTTTGTATAAAAGTAAATTTTACAAAAATTAAAGTAGTATTTTATAAGTAAGCAAGCGCTTAAGATTCCCCCACGTGCAGCAAATAAATTTCCGTACAAAGAAATGCAGAGGGCATATAATTAGAAAGCCCAGCAACAAGTTCAATTCAGATATTCACACGTCACAATTGACTGAATTCAATCAACTTCGAAAACAAAAAAGTTTCAAAGACGTGAAGAGTTAACACCACAAATTTATTTCCATTATATCATTACAACGGCGTATGTAACTCATAATAGCCATGTTTTGTATCATTTGCCAACACAATACATGCGCACTAAACAAATAAAATAATCTGCAAGTTTAATGACAAATTTTAATTAAGTCAATTCTCACTACTAACTCATCAATCTTAATGATAATTGAGTTTCAAAAACTACGATTGATAGAAAGGTTTTGCTTTTGAAGTTGAAATGAAAGGAACTGCGACATCGAGCTTGCATATATTCTGTCTCAATTATTCCAATTTTCTTTTTCTTTTTCTTTTTCTTTTATTTTTAATTTTTATATTTATCTCATTTTCTTCTTCTTTTTTTAATTTAAGGAATTATGTTCTTTTTGAAGGGTTGATATATATTATTGAATATACACAAATATATTGAATTTATCTGTTAAGCTAGGATTTGTTAAATTAAAAAAAAATTGGAATGAAAAAAAATAGTATTATTCCAACATTTTTCAAGCATTTGTTAAAAAAGATAAAACTATAAAAAAAATATATAAATTTTCAACTATGTATATCTTGAAAAATCAATTTATACATATATTGACATAAAGTCAAGATGAGAGAAAAATACTACATTATACATGGATATTATTCATGTATATGAACATCTCTATCTCATCTCATTCTCTATCTCTTCTCAAACTTTCTTCGTTATCATTGGAGAAGTACTTGCGCGAGTTCATTTACAATTCCTGGACTTAAATCATTGAAGGTAATTATTTTTCTTTTTTTTTTTTCCAATTTTCGTATAACATTAGCAATTTATTGAGTTATTTTTCCTGAAAAAAAATTTAGTGGCAAGATTACACAAGCAAGCTAATTTTCTAATATTATTTAATTTTAATTATCTCCAGTTTGGAAGTTAACAAATAATTTGGAATGATTTTGAAAATAAAGGTATTTTAGTAATATTGTTATTTTCGTATAGTGTCAAATGTTTTAACAAATAGATTGAAAAAATACATCATTTTTTCATTCCATTCCAAAAAATTTAACAAATAATTGAAAAAAAATTTAAAAAAGTTTTTCAATTTTATCTTAACCCTTTCATATTTTGTTAGAAAAAAGCATTCCACCTTATTACAAAACTCCTTAACAAATGCTATCTAAATGTATTATTCCATATGTACATTTGATGATTTAGTCCATGATATGCAGCACAAGCCCTGTTGCCTTTTAAAATATTCCATAAAATCCATACCATTTTGAGATTAAATTTGCTGAACTGCATACCGAACCCTTCCAAAAAAAAAAAAACCTAAAAAAGATATTCTTAAAAGCTAAACATGGAAAATATAATTCAAAAATAATAAAATAAATAGATAATAAAATATAATTTGTTAAAATGAATTAAATCAGGATAAAATAAATTAATAGGTATATAATTGCATAATTATACATAAATGGTAGGATATGTTTTTATTAAGAAAAATATGGATGCAAATTGAATAATGAATTTTATTAAGTTCTGATAAGTTAACATAGCAATTGTGTGCTCGTATGTAATTAAAAGAAACTATATGTATATTAAGGAAAAAGGATGGTGGTTGTGTTGTGATAGTTGATGTTTAATTGTGTTTGGAATATTTTATTGATAGTTGATGATTGTTGATGAAGAGAGCTGATATTGCTGGAGGTTGATTTGGTTGTGCAAATTATTTGGGAGTGTTTAAATTTTAAATGTGCAGGAGGGCTAGGAACAATTGTAGATGTTATGCTGTAAAGTTTACTAAATAAATAGTAACAATGCAATAGATTAATTAATATTGCATGCAAAAAAAAAGGTCAAATTCATAACGAAACGTAAGTTGATAAGGTTTAAAGTAATGAAGTGAAGGAAACCGATTTTAGTAGTGTCCGGTACTTGATCCGCTATTCGGGTATACGGTATTACGTGCATGAAAATATAACTTGAGTAGAAATTATACAACCAATTGAAGTAGCACCTGTACCAAAAAGGATAGCACCAAATGAACCAACAAATGGACCAGCAAAATGACCATCAATTGAACCAACCAATGGACCAGTAACTGCACCGACAAATGGGCCAACAATAGGATTGTAACACCCCCTATAAATACGGTATCCATATAGCCATCCACATTCATGACAAACAATTCATGTACATACATTCAAGGCATACATATTGTCCATTCTACTTTGCATCATTATCCATGAGTCATATTACATCATTATATTTACATGATATTTCAAAAGAGTTATTGCATATATAATCATTTTCATGGAAAAGACACATTTTAAAATTACGTTGATTTCTAACAGTTAGCCTTGGCTCCTGCGGATATCCCTGTGTCACACTTCTTTTATATAGACCAACATAGATTAACACTCATGCAAAGCTGTAAAGCTTAGTGGAGAAATCACTTAGTGTTGGGTTTCAACAAGAAAAAAATATAAACAAAATTGTGTCACACTTCTTTGTATCAATAAGAGGGATGCAACAATTACGAACCTCTTGAAACGCAAAAAATTCAATTTTGTAGGTGCTACATCACGCAAAACGAACACCCTCTACCGGTATCCACACTTGAGTGCAATGAACATATTTGCCTGAGGATGCTAGCTCTCTTTCTTTACGACTAGGGTTTTATTTTTCTATTCTTTCTCAAAGTTACAGAAAATGATTTTTTCACTCCACACAAAGTGATAGCTGCTACTCTAATTTGATAACTTGATAAGGGTTTAAACTATACATATCACTATATATATAGGTTGCCTAACCCTAATTTAGAGAGAAAATTTCAGACCCACATTTCTTATTTAAAATAAAAATTATAATATTAAACTAAAAAAAATCTTATTTTGAATTTTAATTTGTCATAAAATTAAATTTGAAATGCTTGAATTAATCCTTAGTCCATTCATCACATTCTATATGTGTGATCCAATAAGTTTATATTATGTTAGCAGTGGGCCCCAATCCCTTCATAGGCCCACAAGTCATAAGCAGCCTCTAGCAAGACATTATGACTACCCAAATAATATGTATATCGATAATTTAATTTTAACCTAATAAAACATGTTACGATCCCTTTGTCACACGATATCTTGTTTGAACATAAGTCATGGTTCATGTCAAACTTATATAGTCCAAACATATAATTTATCGATCACTAAGTAGACTGATAATATCAAATGATATTGATCGCTCTATCAATTCATTTGAGTACGGCCTTGCATTTCTCATTCTTCCTTATCAAGAGGTCCAATGGATATCTCTCTTATAAGAGAGGGTCAAATTCCATCTTGATTATTTACTATCCTCTGCATAATTCTAATCATGTCCGATCATAATCTTTATTATTATCCAATTAAAGATAATATTTGATTATGTCAAAATATAATGTTACTCATGTAGGATATTGTGATAGTCTTAGGTTTAAAGATCGATAACATAACTATAATGAGATTACCAATGACAATAACATATGTAGTATCTTATAGCAGGTCTATTCAGTACCCTGTTCTCTAACAAGTACCTACAAGTTTGATTTATATCATTATATATATATATATATATATATATATATATATATATATCATTATATATATATATTATCCCATAATTATCAATCAAATCCATACTAGTCTTAATTTATCATTATTCCTCTAATGATAAATGACTAGGGATAGTTAAAATAACATTAGATTGTTATTTATTAATATTATTATAATGTAACATGCCAACAATATAATAATATAAAGAAAACCTAATTTTATAAAATAAAATGTAAAATTACATAAATGACCAAATGTTTGGCACTGGGCCTAATCATATAAGTGTCTAATACCCATGGACCTAATATAACCATAATGTTTGGCTTGTGGGAGAGCCTTTGTAAGTGGATCAGCAATGTTGTCATCTGTTGGTACTCTGCATATTTTGACATCTCCTCTTTCAATGATTTTCACGAATGAGATGAACGCCTGAGTATATGTTTGGATTTTTGATGGGATCTAGGCTATTTAGCCTGTGCTATAGCACCATTATTGTCACAATAAAGGTTTATAGGATTTGTAATACTAGGAACCACTCCCAATTTAGCAATGAATTTCTTGATCCATATTGTTTCCTTAGCTGCATCTAATGCTGCTATGTACTTAGCTTTTGTTGTAGAATCAGCGATAGTGCTTTGTTTGGAACTTTTCCAGCTAATAATACCTCCATTCAACATAAACACATATCCAGATTGCGATTTATAGTCATCTTTGTTAGATTGGAAGCTTGTATCTATGTAACCATTTACTACTAGCTTATCTTCCAATCCTTCATAAACCAATAATGCATCCTTACTTCTTCTTAAGTACTTAAGGATATTCTTAACGGCTGTCAAATGACTTTCACTAAGGTCTGATTGGTATCTGATTATCATGCTCAATGCATATGAAACGTCTGGTCTAATACATAACATGGCATATATGATAGATTTTATAGTTGAAGTATAAGGAATCATACTCATATGGTCTCGCTTATCAGATGTCGTAGGATATTGAATCTTGCTAAGAGTAATGCCATGAGACATTGGCAAAAATCCTCTTTTAGAATTTTGCATGCTAAACCTATTCAGCACCTTATCTATATAAGTACTTTTACTTAGACCAATTATCCTTTTAGATCTATCCCTGTAGATCTTAATCCCAAGGATATAAGCAGCTTTGCCTAGATCTTTCATTGAAAAAGATTTCCCTAACCAATCTTTGGTGTTTTGCAATATAGGGATATCATTCCCAATGAGTAATATATCATTGACATACAAGATGAGAAACATTACAACACTCCCACTAACCTTCTTATAAACACAAGGTTTATCTTTATTTTTTATGAATCCAAACATTTTGACTGTTTCATCAAAATGAAGGTTCCAACTTTGACAAGCTTGTTTTAATCTGTAAATGGATCTTTGTAGCTTACACACCTTTCTAGAATTCTTAGGATGGACAAAACCTTTAAGTTGTATCATATACACATCCTCAAGTAAGTTTTCATTAAGAAACGTTATTTTGACATCCATTTGCCATATCTCATAGTCATAATATGCAGCAATGACAATAAGAATTCTAATTGATTTAAGCATTGCAATTGGAGAAAATATTTCATCATAGTCAATACCATAAGTTTGTTTGAAGTCTTTTGCAACAAGTCTTGCTTTAAAGGTATGCACTTTCCCATCCATGTCAGTTTTCTTCTTAAAAACCCATTTGCACCTAATGGTTTTAATTCCTTCAGGTGGATCAATCAAGTTTCAAACTTGATTGTCATAAATGGATTGCATTGTAGATTTCATGGCCCCTAGCCATTTCTCAAAATCTAGACTTGACACAGCATCTTGATAGTTAGTAGATTCATCTTGATCCATAAGTATTACTTCACGACTATCCATTATGAAAAATCCATATCTCTCGATTTGGTGTCCTATCTTATCAGATCTGCGTGGTACTTGTGTAATTTGTATAGGTTCCACAACTGTTACTTGTTGAGCTTCCATTGATGGTCTTATGCTATCTTGTGATTTTCGAACTTCTTCGAGTTCTATTTTACTCCCACTGGTTATTTTAGAAATAAATTCCTTTTCTAAAAAGATGTCATTTCAAGCAACAAACACTTTGTTCTCAGAGGGATTATAAAAGTAATATCCTTTAGTTTCTTTAGGATATCCCATAAAAAAACATGTATTAGATTTTGGTGCTAATTTATCCGAGACTTGTCATTTGACATAAGCCTCACAATCCTAAATCTTTAGAAAAGACAAACTAGGAGTTGTCCTAGTCCATATCTCATATGGTGTCTTTTCAACAGCTTGAGATGGAACTCAGTTCAGAGTGAATGCAGTTGTTTCTAATGCATAGCCCTAAAAGGATAAAAAAAAGATCCATTTGACTCATCATTGATCAAACCATATCTAATAAAGTTCGATTCCTCCTTTTAGAAACACCATTCCATTGTGTCATCCTTGTGAAGTTAATTGTGAAACAATTTCACAATTTCTTAGTTGATCATCAAACTCTTAGCTCAAGTATTCACCACCCCAATTAGAATGAAATGTTTTAATAATTTTACCAAGTTGATTTTGAACTTCATTTTGAAAGGTTCTGAACATTTCAAATGATTCATATTTATGTTTCATTAGATAAACATAGCCATATCTACCAAAATTATTAGTGAAAGTAATGAAGTATTGAAATCTTCCCCTGGTATTTATACTTAATGGGCCACATACATCAGTATGTATAAGGTCTAATAAATTAATGACCCTTTCACTATGTCCAGTGAAGGGATCCTTTGTCATCTTGACTAATAAACAAGATTCGCAAGTTTCAAATGATTCCAAAAGTTCATCTTAATGGAGTTTTGAAATGCATTTCTCAATTATATAACCAAGGCGACAATGCCATAAATATATTTTATTCAAGTAATTGGGTTTGGATTTCCTTATAGTTATGTTATATGTATCCTGATTTTTTGGATTTTTTTAGATTTAAGACGTAAAGGCCATTATATGATACAATAATACAATAAAAAATATCATCATAATAAATAGAACATTTCTTATTCTTAATAATAAAAAAAACCTTCATCATCCAAACAAGAAATTGAAATAATATTCCTACTCAAAGTAGGAACATAAAAGCAATTGTTTAAAACTAAGAAAAGCCCATTGGCTAAAGTTAACTCATAAGTCCCTACAGCTAAAGTAGCAACTCTTGCTCCATTACCAGCTCGTAGGTCCACTTTACCCTTTTTTAGTTGCTTACTCCTTTTGAGTCCTTCTATATTTGTGCAAATGTGAGATCCACATCTAGTATCTAATAACCAGGAAGTAAAAGTAGATAAATTAATTTCTATAATATAAATACCTAAAGATGTAGTCTCATTACTCTTTTTCTTGTTCAATTCATCCAAGTAGAGCTTGCAATTCCTCTTTCAATGACTAGGTTCATTGCGATGGAAGTAAACTCCCTCCTTTAGAGCTTTTGCCTTGGGCTTAGGTCCAGCTTGTGTCTTAGGCTTGCCAGTAACTTTTGCCTTAGCCTTACCTTTACCCTTACCCTTATTTTTCATCCCCTTTTCTTTATTAACCATAAGAATATGATTCGGCTTTTTCTTAATACTTTGATCAGCTGTTTTAAGTATCACATGTAGCTCAGAAAAAGATTTCTCCATATTATTCATATTAGAGTTCATGACAAATTGGTCATAACTATTAGGTAATGAATTAAAGATAAAATTCATGGGCAGTTATAAAGTGATGGGAAATCCAATCCTTTCAAGGTCATCAATATAACCATTCATTTTTAGAGCATGAGAGCTTACTGATGCACCTTTATCCATTTTACAATAATGCAATGCTTTGGTAATCTCATACCTATCTTGCCTTGCTTGTTGTTGCAATGTCTATTGAGCACTCAGCTCATAAGCCTCTATATGCTCCAAATCCTTCTGAAGTTATGGGCATATCGTGGCTAACATAAGACATATCATATCAACATAATCATCAGCATGTTTCTTATGTTTGTCTTTGACTGCCTTTGGGCATCAGCAGGCGGGACATCAAAAACAAGGTCATCAAGCACATATAACTTCCTTTGTTGCTTGAAAACAATTCTCAAGTTCCTAAACCAATCAAGGAAGTTGGTGCCATCTTCTTTTAGTTTGCCCTTCTCAAGGACTGATCTCAGTGATAGTAAGGAAGTGTTATTTGATGTCATTGATCTACAAATATACAAAATAAATATTAATATTAGTACCAATTTCATTTTAGGTTATTTATTAAAACTCCCACTAAAATATTAATTGCAATGATTGTAATGATTTAGTGGGCTAAGATCCATATTTCATTTAATTCTAAGTCAGCTTTAGGTTGACACTTAAAATCAAGTTATTTAAGTAGATAACTCCTTACTTTTAGATTTTTTTATGGGATTTTGACATCATATATCCCGGCATGTTATAATCCCATCTAATGCCTTAAGCGCAAAATCATTTTGATAGCCTAATCAAGTCTAACCATTTTTAAACATACGAGTAACACCATTACCCATCCTATCTTACTATGATAATCTAATGCACTTCACTTTGGTAGAACCTATATTTTGGTGATTTTAGTTTTGATAGGTGTTATAATTATGGGTGGCATAAGACTTAAAATTTTGGTGAGAAAATTTTAAATTTTAAGTTATGAAGTCTATTTATTTATATATCATGCATCATCCCATACATGGCATCTCATACACATATATAATCATTTATCATATCACATACCGATATAATATGCGTAATATATAAAACGTGTCATAGCATGGCCAAAAACTATATGATCTTCATAAGCCAATATGAAGATCAAAGGTCAATTCTAGGTGAAATTACATAAACTTGTCTTGATCAACAGCTTCCACTTTGCACCTCCATTATTATGGAATTGGATTGATCCCTTTTGTGGTCTTCGTAAAGTTCCTTCGTGTTCATTACAATAATGAAATAAACTATTCTACTAAAATTATTAGTAAAATAAAATTATAACAAAAGAATAACATGCAGGTCGTATTTAAAATTACAAACTCATAAAATGAATAAATAAAATAAATACAATCACAAGGGTCTCAATTTGGCCATGCTATACACCATGCAAAGACATCATACATACATCAAATAAAATCAAGTCATCTTATATCATGCTCAATTAATTGCATTAAATTGATGTATTAAAATTGATGAATAATAACTTTAACGATATATTAGGTGCTACAATTAGATATCACGGCAGTTCGCTAGTCATTAATAATTTTCAAATCTGTTGATCATATCAGCAGTTGTTTAATCACATTAAACACTTACTTATAGATATAGAATACCACCGGAATCAATTGAATACATATTACATATTTAATCTCATGATAAATCATTTAATCATATTAAAATAGTATTATCACACCCACATTAATCATACTAACATCTACCAATTTCGCAGCCTATGTACATAGGGCACGTTTGGTTCACTGTATTGTATTAGCATGTATAGTATTAACATGTATAATATTAGCTTGTATAGTATTAGCCTGTACAGTATTAGTCTGTATTATATTATACAATATTTGGTACAAATTGTATTATCTTATACTATTATATATTATATTTGATGCATAATATCGTAATATATTATTTTTTAAAAAAATTAAAAATAGATACAATTAAATTAATTTTATTATAACTAATTTAGATAAAAATTTATAATTATAAAATATAAATTTTAATACATCAATTTTTTATTAAAAAGATAAAAAATAATGAAAAATGACTATATATTATTAGAAAGATCAGCATTTCTAAAATTAAAATTATATAAAAAAATGAAAAAAATATAAATGACGAATTTGACGAAACATTTGAGCAAAAAATGAAAAAATTTATCAATTATAATATAATTTTTATATAATAGCTATTAGATTATACATTCAATATTATAAGTTTGAAAATTTGGTTATAATGTGATAATGGTAGTGGCGGCAGTGTGGCGATGGTTGCAGCGATGGTGATGGCAGTGGCGGTTGTGGCGATGACTGAGTAGTGGTGGTGTCGTAGTGGTGATGATGGTGTGGTGGCGATGGCGGTGGCGGAGGTAGTGTGGGGGTGTGGTGGCAGCGGCGACGATGGTGGTGGCGGTGGCAGCGTTTACAATGTGATGGTGTAACGAGCAGTGATGGTGTCGGAGACGAGGGTGTGGTGGTGGTGGTGGAGGTGGAGGGATGTGGTGGTGGTAACGAGATTGTGGTGGTGGCGGCAGGGGTGGTGGTGGTGTGGTGGCAGGGAGCAATGGTGGCTGCGACAGTGATGGTGGTGTTAGTGGTGGTGGCGGCAGCGGAGGTGGCGGTGGTGGTGTCGACAACGGCGTGGCGATGGTGTCAGGCGATATGGTGGTAGGGGTCGTGATGTTGGCAGTGGTGGTGGTGTTATCGACTGCGACGGCAGGGGTGGCGACAGCGATGATGATGGTGGTGGTATCGGCAATAGCATGGCAATGGTGGTGGCGACGATATGGTGGTAGGGGCGGTGGTGGTGGTGGCGGTAGTTGTGGTGGTATCAATGGCGGTGGCGACAGTGTGGTGGTGGTGGTGGCGGCGGCGATAGTGGTGGTGGTGTTGGCGGCGACGACAGGGTGTGGTGGTGGTGGTGGTGGCAACAATAATGGTGGTGGGATGATATTTAGTATTAATACAATATTTACCGTATTATACAAATCCAAGGGTTTGTGGTGTATTATTTTATACAGTGTATGTTGGATAATGAGACCTGTACTGTATTATATTATCCCCACATTAATTTTTCAAAAATTCTTCCAAACATCGTACTTGTATTAGTTTTTATTATTTTATGCTATTCTATGTGTAATCCGGTGAACCAAACGTGACCATAATGTTATTAACATCAATCGATTAATTACATTTGCATGTTATATAAGCAGATTAATATTAACAATAAAATAGTTATTAACTCATTATATATCAACATACAATCTATTCATACCATATGAAATCGATTTTATACACATCACATACATATAAAACACAATAATTGAATCAATTGAACTCGCAAGTGGCTCTGATACCACTGTTGGGTTTCAAAAGGAAAAATAAAAACGAAATTACAGCGATAAAAATAGAAAATCACCAGGATCCATGTGATCCAATTGATTCAATAAGAGGGATGTAATGGTTACCAAACTCTTAAAGTATAGAAAATTTGATTTTGTAGGTGCCGCCTCACATGAAACGAACACTCTCTATCGATATCGACACTCGAACACAACGAACAGATTCACTGGGGTGCTAGCTCTTTTCTTTGGTGGCTAGGCTTTTATTTTTCTGTTCTTTCTCAAAGTTATAGAAAATTGTTTTTCCTCTCCACACAAAGTAATAGCTACCACTCTAATTTGATAACTTGATAAGGGTTTAAACTATACATATCGATATATATATATAGGTTGCCTAACCCTAATTTAGAAAGAGAAAATTTCGGGCCTACATGTCTTGTTTAAAATAAGAAATACTTTATTTTTTTATTTAAAATAAGAATTATAATATTAACCTTAAAAAAATTTTCTTATTTCAAATTTTAATTTGTCACAAAATTAAATTCGAAATGTCCAAATTAACCCTTAGTCCATTCATCACATTCTATGTGTGCGACCCAATAGGTCTATATTATGTTAGCAGTGGGCCCCAATCCCATCACAAGCCCATAAGTCATAAGTAGATTCTAGCAAGATATTATGATTACCTAAATAAAATGAATATTGATAATTCGATTTTAACCTAATAGAATATATTATAATCCCTTTGTTACACGATATCTTGTTTGAACATAAGTCATGGTTCATATCAAACTTATATAGTCCAAACATATAATTTTTCGATCATTAAATAGACTAATTATATCAAATGATATTGATAGCTCCATCAATTCATTTGAGTAGGGCCATGCATTTCTTTATCCTACTTATTGAGAGACCCAATAGATATCTGTAAAGACTACTTTAATATTTCCTATTTCCTGTTACCATACATCCTATTTTTCATACAAATAATTGTATTGTATCTCATTTGCACAAACATCATGTCATTCTAAGTAACTTATAATTATATCATTATATTGAAATAGGCTATATAAGAGCAAATGCTTTAATACATCATAATTTTAATAGTTATGTTCATTACAGTGCATTTACTTTGTACATTATAAGATTTACAATAACAAAAACAAAAACAAAAAGACAACTTCTTCCATACTTTAACTCTTCCTAATATTGGTGTTAGCTTTATTGTTGTTGGCTCTGTCCCTGCTGAAGAGTCCTATCTTGAGTACCTACACGGATGAACATCCGTGCTAAGCTATACAGCTTAGTGGGGAACAATAAATATGTGAACAACCACTCACAGTGGTCATTTTTATGCACACACAATATGCACCAATAATAAGATACATTTATATTAATTAGAAACCATATCCCAATTAATTAGGTAAACATTACCGTATACAAGGTTAATCACATGTAACATTTCATTATTTAGTATTAAGTATTTAACATTCATTTAACCATTTATTATATCATGTGAATGCCTACCTAAGTTCTATGGATATGGATAATGGGTGTTGTGGTGGATACCCATAGGTATCAATCATGTGAATACCTGAAGGTATTAAACCTATAAACCTAAACGGGGTCAAAACTATGGTCCCAAATAAGGATATACTGTGAACCCAAACGATGTCAAAACTGTGGTAGTTGCATCTGTACCCTTTAGGTATACCTATTTATCCACCACCAAGCTCTATGCACAGGCTTTAATCATTTTTCATATCATTTCTCTCATTGTATACAATTCATCATATTGCATAGTTATACATGTAAATATTCATAAACAATTATAAAAGTGTAACACAACTATCATTGTATAATTTCAATAATTTAATCATCTATATACATGTGTATTATCTAATTGAAGTATTATAAATCATATATAACCACATGTACATTTGTATATGTTCATATATGCATCTATAGATATCTATGTATCTATTTATCTCTTATTTGCATTCTTGTATTTCACATACATCTCATGCCATCTATTTCTTTAATTCCATGTTAAATGTGTTCTAATTAGATTCAAGTATGCTTAAATGGGTTTAGGTAGTGTTTGAAGGCTTAAATTTCATGTTTGTTCCATGTAAAGAGTGCCTTGGTGGAGGCAACTTTTGCCTCTACCGAGGAGATGCATTTTGTGCCTTATCAGGACACATTCCTCAGTGGAGGGGAAGGGAACCTTGGCTAAGGAGGTGGATTCCTCAGCTAAGGTGATATTTCCTTTGGCTGAGGAGGTTAATCTGGCTATATACAGAGGTGGGTGCCTCGGTGGAGGAGAAAAGTCTCTCCATCAAGGTGATTTTGGCCAGCCAATTTGCCTGATCTTGTACCGAGTTTTTCACTTAAAAGATGAATTTTATGGGAAAAGTGGTCTTCTACAAAGTTGTTCATCTATGTTTCTAGTTCTTAAAACATTAAGAATCATTCCATTTAAGCTAGTAAATCTCTAGATATGCATTAAACAATACAAACTACTTCTAGTGATAGGGCAGCAGATATAGCCAAAGTTCAAACTAATTTTTGACTGACTTATAGGAAGATTCAGAATTCGACTTCTTCATATGAAATCTAGGTATATGAATCTAGTTTCAAAACAAAACTATAACTATGCAATTTTCAGCTATATAACTCAAATTATTGTCAAAAAAGCGTGACTAGGTCCAATGAATCCTAGGACGAATTCTTTCTTTCTCAAAGAAAGTTCTCAAAATCCAACTCTTATGTAGCAAAATAAGACTACATCTATGTTTCATCTTATGACATGACCAAAACATCTTTACAATTCTGTATTTAAAGGCAAACACACACACACCATGTAAGAAGTTCCTTTATCTTTTTAGCTAACACCCTCTTCAAGCCTTTTCCACTACCTTCTCCTTGCCTTTAGCTTTCTCTCCTTTTACATAAAAAAATTTCATAAAATTTCATACATAAATACCCAACCTTACTCTTCAATACACTTTCATCATATAAACAAAGAAGAAGATAGGAAGAAGAGAATGAAGAGCCTTTTACCTTAGAGTTACCCAATCCTCAATTCTTTCTCTCCTCTCAAAAATTTTAATAGAACTTAGATGAAAGAGAGAGTTTAATTCTAGTTTAGAAAGAGAAGAAAATGTCTGCATTTGTTTTTCTTTTTGTGACCGACCTAAATGCTCCCTTAAATCCCTTGTGTTTCTTTTTTATTTCACGTGAGAATTCTAGAAAGGTTAAGTGAGTTATGAGGACCCCTAGCAAAACTTCATTTGACTCCCTCCTTTCCTTTTTAATTTTCTCAATTATTTTTCAAACTTCTCTCTTTTTTTTTCAATTGAATCCTTATTCTTATATCATGTTTTAATTACACACCCATATATAATAATACACAATGACTAATTTACCCTTGTAGGCCCTAACTTGTAATTCATCAATTAATCCAACATGAATTAACTATAATTACCATTTAATCATGCATATAATCTCCCAAAGCCTATGTTGGGGTCTCACAATATCTCTCTCATCAAAGAGAGACAAATTTCATCTTTATTATTCACTATCATCTGCATGATTCTAATCATGTCTGATCATAACTTTTATTATTATCCGATTAAAGATAATATTTGATTATGCCAAAACATAATGTTACTCATGTAGAATATTGTGATAGTCTCAAGTCTAAGAATCGATAACATAACTATAATGAGATCACTAATAACATTAACCAATATAGTATCTCATAGCAGGTCTATCCAGTATCATGTTCTCTTATAAGTATCTATAAGTTTGATTTATATCATCATATATAAACATCCTATGATTATCAATCAAATCCATACTAGTCTTGATTTATCATTATTCTCTAATGATAAATGACTAGAGATAGTTAAAATAACATTAGATTGTTATTTACAAATATTATTATAATATAAAATGCCAACAATATAATAACATGAAGAAAACCTAATTTTATAAAATGAAATGTAACATTACATAAAGACTAAATGTTTGGCTTAGGGCATAACCGCTAACACTTAGTTCAGATGACCACTCACAGCAGTCATCCGCCAAACACATATGTTTATAAATATTATAATTTCATATAAATAATGATAGCATAAATAAAGAAAAGCATATAACGCAAATATGCCTTGGTGTATTATTAATAAATAGTAAATTCACATTTATAAACCATAGGTTGATATTTAATGCTCATCAAACCAATTAATCATATTGTCATGTTGTATTTCTAGTTTATAACTAATCATTTACTTTTCTAGTTTATAACTAATCATTTACTTTCTATTTTAAGACTACACATTCTTGTGTGTAACACCCTACACCGAATATGGAACGAGTATCGAAATATCACAATTGTTATCTTACTTAACTACATTATCAATTGATTCCCTTATCATTTATCTCAAAATCAACAAACATCATCCATATTTAAACATCATTACGATACACCTCTATTTTATTCTTCTAAAACATACATAAAAGCTAGAATTCCTCAAAAATAATAATACATATATCTAAAATGAATTCTTAAACTTGTCATACATATACAAATAAACATAATTCTCTTCTTCAATGTATGACTCCTTTGGTATTTGGTGCTTGTCCCTTCAAATCCCTGCCCATGCCTTTAAGTACCTGTGCACAGTAAATAACTACGCACTAAGCATAAAATGCTTATTGGTAGATACCCAACTAATAAATTTCACATGAAAGTACATACCTAAAATTTGCATTTTAAATAACTTACGCCTATTGTCTTAATTTGTTTCCATCAATTTTCTTTTCGATTTATCAAATTTCTTGCTTGCATTGTTAATCTGCTATTTTTATCTCATTTTCTTGTGCTGGGTTTTTAATTCATTTTTATTACGAACAGATCGTCATTTGATTACCGGTTTACTATTACAACACTATTTTAACTTCTATTGCTTTCGACTATTGACTTCTCTGTTTTGCAGTCGAATTACGGTTTGCCTTGCTTCCTCATTTTAATCCCATTTACCATTTCAATTACTTTGTCTATTATTTAATTTGACCATCACTATTTGATTTTACCATTATTCTTGTTGCATTTCGCTCCTGCTAGGTGAACATTTTATCTCCATTGTACTTGTTATATCTAATTTACTCATCACAGCTATTCGATATTGTTATAATCATTTCTATTTTAATTCGGTTAATCATTGAATTCTCCTTCATATCAAAATTCTAATTTGACCTTTACTTTTACATTTATTTCACTTTTTGCCGTCATTCTACATTTGTTTCAAATTTAATAGTTTTTATTTTACTCATTTTACCATATTTGCTCTCTTATCTTTAGTTTATTATCGAATTTACCCATACTGAGCTACTTCACTAGTTAGGAATGTGTAGAATTGAACCGAAATCGAACCGAACCGAATGAATTTTGATATATTTGGTTTGGCTGTTTTGATTTTCGATTTATTTGGTTCTGAATTGAAATAAAAAATTAATTTAATTGGTTCAATTTAGTTTTTAAAATTAAAAAATCGAAAAAATCGAAGTTTTTATACATATATTTTTTTAGTATTATAGTTTCAGAATACATAGCTGGCTGAGTGGTGTGAAATAAAATAAAAGTCACAAGGTCTTGGGTTTAACTCTCTGGAACATAATTTGAAGTTTTCTCATTTTTTACTTTAATTTTTTTGTTTTCTCAATTTTTTTTTCTTTTAACATTTTGTTTTAATATTTTTTCACTCTACAAAAATCTAATTCACTATTTTTTTTACTTTTTTACTTTGATCTTTTTTATTTTTTCAATTTTGTATTTTAATTTTTTTTACTTTAAAAATTTTGTTTAAAAAAATAAAAATAAAATGCACATTAGGATCTAGGTTACAAGTCAATTAAATTACTCAAAAAGATGTCAGTTTCAAAACTTTTAGATTTTCCAGCACTTCAATTCTTCACCAAGTATTGCAATTTCATTGGTTGCATAATCGAGAGAAATATGAAGAAGGTGGTTCCATGCATCAATGGTGAAAAACGTAGATAGTTTGGAGATTTTTATATATTATTTCAATAATATATATATATATATATATATATATATATATATATATATATATATATATATATATATGAAAATTGAGGTCAGATTCCCAACCGAAAATAGACATAAAAAATAAATAAATGACGTGCTCCTTTTTTTTTCTTCTTATTTTTTACTGTTTTTATACATTAATAAAAAATTATAATACTATTTTCACCAAATTTGCATAAATCATTATAAATAATTTATTGTATATACTCCAAAATCTAATTTTAAAGTAATCCATAAATAACATGAAAATTTTATATTATTTTTCTTTTAGTTATTTTAAATGATTTTATTTTATTAAATATAAGTTAATTTAATTTATTGGCCAATATAAGTTAAAAGTTACCTATATAAAATTAGAACCGATTGAACCGAACTGAATCAATCAAAATTATTTTGGTTCATTCGATTTTCGGTTTTATATACTTCGATTTCGGTTTGATTCTCATATTTTTCAAATTTCGATTTTCGATTATTTCGGTTCGATCCAAAATCGAACCAAACCGATCATTTGCACATCCAATCACTAGTTATGCGATAATAATCTATTATCACAATAATTGTTTCGTTAGTATATTCTTAATTTATTTCTTAGTATTTTACTTATTTCTTTTTCAAATTGTACCTTTAATTATGTTTCAATATCATTAATTTTTCATTATCGGTTTGTTCTTATTTTCGTTATCACATATGAACTAATCAAATTGAAACTTCTGGCCTTTTCATTACTTTTTATTCCTACTATAATTTTTTCCCATCTTCCTTTCAAAGGTTATTTTTTTAATCAAATTACAATCTAATACCCGTATTTTATATTCTTCCTTTTATTTTCTTTTAATTCTCAATCTATATTTCAATATTGGTTCTTGCCCTTCTTTTACAAATATCTCTTTTATTTTTTTACTTAATTACCATTAGACCCCTGATTCCTTTATTCAATATCCAATTTACCATTTTGTCTTTCAACTTGTTATTTTATTCTTAAATTACCATTTACCTTTAATACACTAATAAATTCTAATTTTCATTCCAAAGTTTAATTCTCATACACAATAAACTCCATAATATTCAATTTTTATCTTTAGGCCTTATAATTTTTTTAATTACATTTTTACCCCTTTAAGTATTTATGTATTTCAAAATTCCTTTTTAGTCCTTAACTTTTAATTTACTTCCATTTTCCACCTTTATACTCTAAATTTACATTTGTAATCTCCAAATTACCTTTTAATCCCTCTTATTACTTATTTTTATATCTTTTACTATTTAGTTACCATTATTTAGGTAAAAATTCCATGTTCCCTAAGTTTTATTTTATCACATTTCTCTCCGATTACTACAAAAATATTATGATTTTGCCCTTTTTGTACTATTTATTGCATTTTCACTTTTTGATTTATATATTAATTCTTATAATTTCTTCACATAGTGGCAAATTACCATGATCGCTATTGATTTTATTTTCAAACATTTTCATCTTTTTTGCCATTTTATCCATTTTAATCATGTTTTAATATTAATTCGCATTTTTATCCCTCTTTTCTCTCTTATTCACATATTTACCACTATTTATCCATTTATTTACATTTTTGTCCATTATTATCCTTTATTTACATTTATATTATTCACAATTATTCATTTACATGTTTATTCATTAATTATTATTAATATACATAATTACTTCCTTTTTATTTTTTATTTACATAATTACCACTTTTCACTATTTCTTTACATATTTACCCTTGGTTAACATTTATTTACATGTTTATCTATTTTTCGTCAATAATTTACATTTTTCTATATATTTTGTTATAGATTGTTAATTAAATTCCTATTTTGCCCCAAGTAAGGAAACGCTCAAGCTGGATACATGGGATATAGACCTCATAGGTCCAAAATAAGCTGGAGTGACCACTGGAGTGATCTACACCTCCAGAGTATGTTGAGGGATCACAGGGAATGATCAACACCTCAACTAACATACTCACACACATATCATAAATAGATAAACCGGTGGTGGTCTACAATCCAAGTTCAACTCATCATTCTTGACCGGTGTCTAGCAAGTGTACTAGATTGGCTAGTAATATAAAAAAATAAACATTAAGACCAAATATTGAACCCAAAGGAAACTTGTGTGTGTATGAAAAGATTTTCAATTTTGAAATGAAAATTATGTGTAAAGAGAGAAGAGATCCCAAAAGTTATAATGAAGGATTTAAAAATAGAATCAAAGCAATTGACTTGAAATAAATAACAAGTAATTAAAACTAGATAACAATCAATACTTAAAAATAACTTTCACTAAGGGACTATCCACCTGAACATTTTATTGCAATGACTTAAATTCTTAAAAACATAAGTAATTATGGAAAACTAGATGAATAAGACCTAATACCTTGAATCAAGAATATCTTTCTTGAATATTAAACTTCCTGTTAAGAACAATTTAACATTCAGCATAAAAATCTGGTTTAACTTCCTATACTTTCATTAAACTCTTTTCCAAGAAAATTCAATTCCAGCATATTCTCGGTTCCTCCTCTCTTATTATTAATAAAAATTACCAAAACATAATCATCTCAAAACAGAAAATAATCATGCATTGATTCAAAAGATTAATCCAAGATCATGCAAACCCTTAATGATGCTTAAATTAACTTTTAGTTATTTAAACCAATAAACCAGCAATTGATCTAATAAAATCAAAGATAAGAATATGCTTAAAATCGAGAAATAATAAACTTAGGTTAACATTAATGCTCAATTAAATCATCACAACAAAAGATTAAAGCTTCAAGTATCCTTAGCAAAAGTTAAGAAAAGCTACTCACACTTCATAATTGAAAACTAAAACTGAGTTTAAAAGAGAATTACAGAAAACATAAACTAACTTTAAATTCTAACGTAAAAACAACAACTAAAAACTCTAAAAAAAATTGACCCTCAACTTGTGTCTTGATTCTTCTATTTATAGGCAAAGCAAAGGCAGCAAAACAAGAAGTTTAATCCACCTTAACTTCCTAAACTGAGCATCAGCAAACTTCCTAATTTAATTGACAGAAGACTTCCTATTTCAGTGAAATTTCTTGAACCGGTAGAATAAGACTTGAAACCAACGAATCACTTCTTCTAAAATCTCAGCAAAAATTCATTCGGGAGAGTAGAGAATCAAATTCCATCGAATAGCCATATATTAGACTTCAATCAAGTGCATTCGGTAGAATGACTTTGTGATTCCACCGAATAGGCTTTCTTCTCCACCTTAAAAGAGCCATTTGGTAGAATCACAATGTGATTCCACCGAATGGTCCTTCACTGGACTCCAAACGACACATTTCTTCAACTTTGGCTCTTATTTTTGCAAAATTACCCTTCCAATCCTTTAACTTATCCTTTTTCTTTCACTTTTACACCTAAAAACATAAATAAATACAATTAAGCCCTTAAATCACAAATTAAACTCTAGATTAACTAAAATACTATAAAAATAACCCAATAAACTAACTAAAAATGCTTAAAAACATAATCAATTGCACACTTATCAATTCTACTATAGTATATGTGTCCCTATGGCTAGTCATTATATTCTATACCTCTGGTTTCGCTACTAAGTACTAAAGGCAATAACATTTTCACAATTTCAAATAAAATACACATTAGTCCCATATTTTCTCATATTTTCACATCATTTCACAAATAAGCTTCTTGTTATATAAATTATATTCATCAAATCATTACTTTTCATCACTTAACACATTCACATCAAATAACCGTCACATGCCATTTGTCCATCATGTATCTTTTCATAAATAATATTTTATCACACAAATTCATCACTTTAATACTCAATTGTTTATCTTATGCTTCTATTTAACATTGCACATTAATTATCCATATTTATAATTCGACCCATATGGTATTCTCATCATTTACATTAATTTCTCATATCTTATTATCATACTTATGTTCATTTATATATTTTAAGCTTCCATTTGTCATTTTATCTTAAATAACAATGGTTTCACCTATTATCATCATTCGGCCAATCATTGTTCAAACACTATCCATTTTATTTTCATCTTATTTAATTTTTAATCTTGTTTGAGTGTCTAATTCATGCATTTTTACTAAGGTTTTGTTAAATTATTCTTAGTTTTTCTTTTGTTTTTCATTCAACCATTACTTATCTTTACTCATTTCATAGTTTCTTTATATAATATTTTGCACTTAATAATTATTTTATGGAGTTACCTATAAATTTCATTTTAAACCATATATTTCATACATTTCCTTTATTATTTCATAAATTTTCCTAAGTATACACTTAATATACCATTCAACCATTATTTATATACAACCATTCATCTACTTTTCATGTATTTTTATTCCTTTAATATTCGTTTGATCATTTTAAGCTTCCATATAGTTGTATACATGTAAATTCAACTAGTATTCAACTAGTGTACAAGTATACATCATTATGTAGCATTCGATCAACATTATCTTCATATTTTATTTGTTGTTTTATTACCCGTGCTAAGGTCATTTGTTAATTTAATGATCCTTCCATGCCAATTATTCAAGTAAATATTAAAATATCACCTTGTATACTAATGTACACAATTCGGTCACTTAAGGATTCATTGTATATTGACTTATTTATCCACTAATCATTATTTATTTCATGTTAATTCATTGATTTACTGATTTATCTTAAGTTATTTCATTATTTTACTTATGTTCCTATAGTTATATAATTGTCTTAATTTCAATTTCCCATTTTTAATCATGTCTTCGCTCCAGCTTATAGGATCTACCCTAATGTCACCTAAGAGGTCCTAGCTATGCAGCAATACAGTGGTTACCAGAGGTCAGATACAGAGGAGGGGGTGGTCCAGTTCAGGGCACTAGGCATCTATTATAGCTTCACACGTTACAGAGTTATCGAGGCTATGGGTCTTCCAATTGGGTCAGATATGGTCATATCTCCTAAGGTTATGGTTCAAACCAAATGAAGCATAATGACACTACTAGGGGCAATATATTAGTCATATATAGTGAAGAGCACTATGCTGGCCACCCAAGTTTACAGATACATTCAAAGGGTGCTATTTACTTCTTAGTTGGGACACACAGTGAGTCCAGGGTTAATAAACTTCATCGATGTCACTAGCCTTTTGGGGATGCTGGAGCAAAGGCACGTAGATATTACATATGAGATCATTGCTTCACTAGTCAGGGTATTTACTCACCTATTGATATCACTAAAGGTAGATAAGAGCAGATTTGTCAACCTTATTCCCGAGTGCATTTATATTAATTTACAGGTTGTTATCACTATGAAGATGGTGGAGGCTATCAAGGAATAAAAGGGAGAGTGCAGGTTATTGACTGTCCCCAAAACTAGACAGAGATGCAGTCTAAACTCCATAGTGCTAAATGCACCCACAAAGGAAGGTGAGCAGGGCCAACCACCACAGGCACCTGCAGCATAACCTCCTCACCAGGAGGATTAGGCAGATGAGCCTCACGAGCCACAATAGCACCAGGGGGTAGGAGCGAATTTAGATTATGAGTTTGGCATATAGTTAGACTGCAGGATCTTATGGATGGATCACCATAGCTGCCAGCTCATCCTCAATCGCCTTTCAGACATCAGCAATTGCCTG
This sequence comes from Excoecaria agallocha, assembly GCA_037975025.1. Lineage (NCBI taxonomy): Eukaryota > Viridiplantae > Streptophyta > Magnoliopsida > Malpighiales > Euphorbiaceae > Excoecaria > Excoecaria agallocha. The sequence goes on from CM075819.1 coordinate 7,321,646, forward strand.
TAAGAAGGGTGGGGAGATTTTTTTGCCTATGGACATGTGAGGGCCTTACTTATACCCTAGGAGATTCACTATGTAATGTGTGATGCATGTGTTTAATTGATGGTATAATTTATATATGCTTGCCCAGTTCATGTTATTATAAGTTGGTATCTAAAGGGAATTGTTCACTAAGAGAGGGGCAAAATAGTCTTTTTATGCTAAGTCCTACATGTGTATAATTAAGAGAGGATAGGGTGTAAGCGGGACTCAATTGAAATAAGAAAGTGTAATTTTTATGGTAAGAACAAGAATTAAAGGGAAGTTAAAGGGCTAAATGCAAGTTATTTAGGTCAACAAAAGGGACTAATGGGAGAGTAACATTTAGCCACCCTAGACCCTTTTATGAAATTGAAGAAAACTAAAGGATTTCAAGAGGGAGTGACCGGCCATTCAAGGGCAGAAACTCAACCATTCCACTCCCTAAATATTCCCTAAATAAACCCTAAAGAAAAGTGGTTTGTTGCTTGAGAGGAAAAAGAGTTTAGGGTTAGAGTGCTAAGGTATAAGCTCTCTTTTCTTCTCTTTTACCTTGATTACTATGATGGAAAGATATGTGTGTGTGTGTGTGATTTTCTGTGTAAAAGGAGAATCAAGTAGGAGAAAGGGAAAAAAAAGTGCAAAAAGAGTAAAAGGAGTGCTATTTTGGCTTAAAAAGGTATGGAAACTTTCCATAAGTTTGATTATGTATGATTAAGTTTTTGACATGAGAAATGAGTTATTAGGTGTTAAAACAAAGATTTAACATGTAAATTAGGTCCATCAATGCTTAGGAACCGAATTAGACAAGTTATTGCTGAAAATCACAAAATCTGCCTTAGGACTCAATTGACCAACCTAGACTGTTTTAGCTATAACTTGATCTATAGGAACTCAAATTGAGTAATTCTAGTTGGAATAGAAACTAGAGTTAGATAAATTAAATTCATATGAAGAATTCAAAAATTGAATCCCTTTGTAACATGATGAAAATTGAGCCTAAAGTTTGACTGTGTTTATTGTCCTATCAATGGGAGCAGTCTATGTTGTGTTGTGAATATATAAAGATTTACAGGTCTAAATGGAGTGATTTTTAATTTTTTTAGAAACTAGAGACACAGCATAACAACTTTTTACAAGACCACTTTAGCTGAAAATGTTATTTTCTAAGTTAAAAAGAGCATAAAATTTGAACCTAAGAAACTGCCTTTAGAATTTTTAGAGCTAAATGGACCTCATGGTCAACACCCAAATCAGTGCTGACCGTAACCCCCAGTCCAAAATCAAATGTGCACTTATCTCACGGTCAGTACCAAATTATTAATGACCGTGACCCTCCCCTATTTTCTTCTAAACTTAACTTTTGGCCCTAAATTGTTCTTAAAGCTCACCTAAGCCTCCTTAAATGTTTTTAGAACCTTTTAAACATAAGATTAAAGATAATTTATACCATTATATATGTAATTAGCATATTGAGATTATGAAAAGATAGTTATGCAATTGCGAATATGGTTATACAATGATGATGATACTACACTATGATAATTATTCTAAGCATTTACATGTCTAATTATGCAATTTGATGAATTGTATATAATGAGAGGAATGATATGTAAAATGATCAATGCCTGCATATAAAACTTGGTGGTAGATAGATAGGCAGGTGATAACTTAAATTCAGCATTTGTTTTTGGTGTAATTTTAGTTTAGATTCCATTGTTTTCTAAACATATTTTTCTTCATTTTTGCTTGCATTTAATAATTTACCCAATTCCCAATTGATTCTAATTTTTGTATGAATTTTTGAGGCTTTTGATGGAATTCTGTGATTTTGTAGGTACCTCACGGTTACTAGGAATTCCCTAGTAACCGTGACCAATGTATTCTGTCAAAACACACCGTTTTGGAGCATGTCACGGTCAGCATGGCATTTGTACTTGATAGGCTGGTAACCGTGACCTATGGAGTTTTTAATACAGAAGCAAGAGGAGAACTATCTCACGGTTACTAAGGATTTTCTAGTAACCGTGAGGTAGGCATTTTTCAGTCCAGAATGTAGAGGAGAACTATCTCACGGTTACTAGCAATTTAATGGTAACCGTGACCCCATGCCAGATCTTGTGTCCGAGCCACCTCACGGTTACTAAGGATTCCCTAGTAACCGTGACCTATTTTATTCAGAAGGGTTTTCTATTAGAGGTCACGGTTACCAGGAATTTCCTAGTAACCGTGACCCTTGTTTTCCTATATAAAGCGGGTTATTCTGCAGAATCGGCAGGGGGGTAGTTTTTTAGGTTTTAGGGTTTCTTTCTTCTTTCTTTGTGTTCTTTGTTCATTTCTACTCATAGATCTACTTGAAATTAGGGGGATTTACACAAAAACACTTGGATTAAACATAGATCTATAGTTTTCAAACATAGATTTAATTCAATTTTCTGCATTTCTTTGAGTTGTGTTCTTCATTTTGCTTGGAGCTTTGAAGGAGGAGACTTGGATTCGGATTGGAGCTTCACAAGCTACAAATGGCTTCATGGGTTTCCTCTTTCCTCTCTCTATTTATTTTAATTATGTTTAATATGTAGTTTTGTTGCTTGGGGATCTTTGAATCCCCTACCCATAATGTGGATCTTGAACTTATTTTGATTGTTGCATGAATAAATAGTCTATTTCACTGTTACTTATTTGTATCTTATGACTTTTCGATCTATTGAGTTATTTTCCATTTATGGATGAATGATTTTTGTCATATGTCTTTGATGGTTATTGAGCCTAATGGATTGGATTTTGTGAATGATTTTGCTCAGTTTTTCTATCATGAATGTTGTCTATTTTGGACTGCTCCGGAATGGGACTCTAGATGTGCAATATTTGTGATTTTTAGACTAGAGTGTGGAGTGACATAGATGGGTTTTGGGTTGCCTTGCTCCGGAATGGGACGGTAAACCAAACTTAGGATGTTAGACCCGTGCTTAGGCTAGTTGTTAAGCTTGCTCCGGAATGGGACGTTTAGCAATTAGAATAGCTTGCTCCGGAATGGGACGCTTGGGTTAAGAGGGTTATCCCGATTTATTCATGCATGCTTTTAGGTAGAAATTAATTCACATTGGGTATGGGGTGGATGAGTGAACCCGAGCAATGTTTTAATCTTTAGTTTAATTAGCTTATTTTCTATATTTATTAATTTTATTAAGTAGATTTAGGACGATCTCTCTCAATCAAAAACTTGGGAATTCATCTCAGATTAACTCGCTCAAGTCTAGATATCTAACTTAAAACAGCCCTTATCCCTTGGGTTCGATATTTGCGGGTCCTAACAATACCCCACTTTATTACTTGTCGATCTAGTGCGCTTGCAAGGGTCGCGACAAGTTTTTGGCGCCGTTGCCGGGGATAACGGTGTTGTTTTGTTTTATATCTTTATTTGAGCTTAGTTTGAGATTTTATTTTATTTTTCTTTGTTTTTGATTTGGTGTTATTCTTTGCAGGGAGATTATGATGAATTTTCAAATGATGCATAGTTCTCTCCAAGATGATGAATTGGTTCTATTGAGAGCACAAATGGAAGAGTTGAGGAGGGAAATGCGGGAAATGCAGTACTCACATCAACCTTCAACATTTTACTCATTGCCATCTCTTGAAGATCCTGGTTCACAATGGATATCGCAAGAGTCATGTGCCTCCAAAGTTCAAGTCCTTGTTGAATTGCTTGAAAGTAAGGATAGGCAATTAAAAGCTGAAAGAGAAGAATGGATGGCAACAATTAATTCTCAAGAGAAAAAGATCAAAAATCAAGAGGCTTTATTGCAAAATCAAGAGAATTTGTTGAAGACTCAAGAGCATCTATTAAGAGATCAAGAATTGGGACTTAAAAGCCTAGAATCTAAGTTGGAATTCTTGAGTAGTTCTGTGGAGAATCGAGGTGATGGTGATAAGGAGAAATTGAGTCATGCACAACCAGTAGATAATGAAGAAATCAAGTGTGGGGTGCATGCATTGGAGAATGGACCAATCATTGTTGAAGACAAGAGCTATAGCTTAAAGAATGAATTCCAATCTCTTGTGAAGGGTGTTTCACCAAAAGAGCAAAAATTGTTTAACTCTCAAGTGGAAGCACTAAATTCAATCCACTTAAAGAGTTTATTAAGGCTAGAAGAGCCGGTGGAGTACGTGTATGAACAACCCGAGGTGGAGGGGTACTTCATCGAAGACATGGTGTTACCTACCTTGGTGAATTTCGATAGGTTTCTCCTACTGATGGGGGAAAACGAGGAGCAGAGTCCGGAGAGACCAACATTTGGGTCACAAACTCGGCCGCCTGACAGTAACACGAGTCAAGCTGGGACTCATTAAACCAGAACTATTTCTCTCTCTACTCTTTAATTAAGTTATTATTTTGCTTAATTTTATTTGAAGTTTATAGTTTTGTGTGTGTTTTTGTTTGTTACTGTTATTGCATGCCTTTGCACTTTAGTTAGCTTACCCTCGTAGTTATTCCTATTGTGAACAATCTTGAACTTATAATTAGAAAGCCTTATTTAGATTAGTTGGAATAGCAAGAGAGTGGTTGATTGTTGAACGAAATATTTCTTTTTCGGTAAGTTTCAATTAGATCAATACCAGTAAGTCTCTTAATAAATGTACATTTTGGGCCTTGTTCTTAAAAAAAAAAAAATTAATAATAATAAAAATAAAAACCAGTGTATGAAGTTGATTGGGTTGGAATTTTAAGAGCGCTAGAACCTTCCTCATCACCCTTCGAAGCAATAAAATGACTCAAAAATGAGATTAGAAATGACTTAGACAATAATTCTTATCGAACTTTGAAAATACCTTTGACCAACCTTTATTTTATAATATCCCTTGCAAGCCCCGTTGAGCCTATTTGAGCATGCTAAATGTGTGTTTATTTTATATTTGTTGCTTATACCTGCATTTTAATCCCTTAAGCCTAAAAAGCCTTTGTCTTACCCTTTTTGAACTGGCCATTCCAGAAGTAGGGGAGATAAGTTTTTCTTGGGACGTGCTAGTGAGTAAAGGGTTGTTCTTCAAATGTAAGATTCTAGTATTAGGGATACATTGCCAATATCAAGTGAGATTGAAAAATTTCAGAATGTAGTTCCTCTTTAAGAAGAATTTTTGTGAGTCCCTACTTATCAATTGTAAAATCGATTGTTTTAGCTAAAAAAAAAAAAAAAGAATAAACGAAGAAGAATAAAGCTAGCAATCTTGGTTTCATTTAAGTGTGGGGTACTCTATGTATAGAAGAGAAAGATCCTAAGCTCTTTAAACATCAATTGAGCTAAAATCATGGTAAAATATTTAGAGAGGATTTTTCTTCTTCCTTGTGCTATTTCCTCAAGAGATGTTCTACATTTTTGATACCCAAAGCTTGGCAATGATGATGAGTGAGTAAGGGTAGAGTTGAAGTTTTATTTTTGGAAGAAAAAGGGTGAGTTGAGGTAGTAATGGCAGTTCAAACTTGTGTATCTTAATCTTTTTCTTGATAGCCATACCTTAGCCACATTATAACCTTTTAAAACCCTAAGGATCTTTTCTTATTGAGAGTTATGTGTGGAGATGACCTTTGGGTTTCGGTGCTAAAGGAGAGGCTTATGGCGTCTTTTGAGTTTCGAGAGCGAAACCACGTGTGCAATCTTTTGTACACAAATTCTTTTCTCAATTATTGGATTGCACTGGAAATTTTTGGTTTTAAAAGTTGTTTTGAATTTTATTCTTTTGTTTGGCCTAGTACACACATACAAAGAGATTTGCTAGTATGGTCTAGTTGAGTCTTTTCGATTTAAGACTTCGTTTAGTGACTTCTGCTAAAGTGTTGTTCTACTCCTTCTGAATTTGTATTTTCTTTCTTTGAGTTCGAGTATATAGGAATGTGGTTTGTTTATTTGCTCGAGGGCGAGCAAAAGCTAAGTGTGGGGTATTTTGATAACTTAAATTCAGCATTTGTTTTTGGTGTAATTTTAGTTTAGATTCCATTGTTTTCTAAACATATTTTCTTCATTTTTGCTTGCATTTAATAATTTACCCAATTCCCAATTGATTCTAATTTTTGTATGAATTTTTGAGGCTTTTGATGGAATTCTGTGATTTTGTAGGTACCTCACGGTTACTAGGAATTCCCTAGTAACCGTGACCAATGTATTCTGTCAAAACGCACCGTTTTGGAGCATGTCACGGTCAGCATGGCATTTGTACTTGATAGGCTGGTAACCGTGACCTATGGAGTTTTTAATACAGAAGCAAGAGGAGAACTATCTCACGGTTACTAAGGATTTTCTAGTAACCGTGAGGTAGGCATTTTTCAGTCCAGAATGTAGAGGAGAACTATCTCACGGTTACTAGCAATTTAATGGTAACCGTGACCCCATGCCAGATCTTGTGTCCGAGCCACCTCACGGTTACTAAGGATTCCCTAGTAACCGTGACCTATTTTATTCAGAAGGGTTTTCTATTAGAGGTCACGGTTACCAGGAATTTCCTAGTAACCGTGACCCTTGTTTTCCTATATAAAGCGGGTTATTCTGCAGAATCGGCAGGGGGGTAGTTTTTTAGGTTTTAGGGTTTCTTTCTTCTTTCTTTGTGTTCTTTGTTCATTTCTACTCATAGATCTACTTGAAATTAGGGGGATTTACACAAAAACACTTGGATTAAACATAGATCTATAGTTTTCAAACATAGATTTAATTCAATTTTCTGCATTTCTTTGAGTTGTGTTCTTCATTTTGCTTGGAGCTTTGAAGGAGGAGACTTGGATTCGGATTGGAGCTTCACAAGCTACAAATGGCTTCATGGGTTTCCTCTTTCCTCTCTCTATTTATTTTAATTATGTTTAATATGTAGTTTTGTTGCTTGGGGATCTTTGAATCCCCTACCCATAATGTGGATCTTGAACTTATTTTGATTGTTGCATGAATAAATAGTCTATTTCACTGTTACTTATTTGTATCTTATGACTTTTCGATCTATTGAGTTATTTTCCATTTATGGATGAATGATTTTTGTCATATGTCTTTGATGGTTATTGAGCCTAATGGATTGGATTTTGTGAATGATTTTGCTCAGTTTTTCTATCATGAATGTTGTCTATTTTGGACTGCTCCGGAATGGGACTCTAGATGTGCAATATTTGTGATTTTTAGACTAGAGTGTGGAGTGACATAGATGGGTTTTGGGTTGCCTTGCTCCGGAATGGGACGGTAAACCAAACTTAGGATGTTAGACCCGTGCTTAGGCTAGTTGTTAAGCTTGCTCCGGAATGGGACGTTTAGCAATTAGAATAGCTTGCTCCGGAATGGGACGCTTGGGTTAAGAGGGTTATCCCGATTTATTCATGCATGCTTTTAGGTAGAAATTAATTCACATTGGGTATGGGGTGGATGAGTGAACCCGAGCAATGTTTTAATCTTTAGTTTAATTAGCTTATTTTCTATATTTATTAATTTTATTAAGTAGATTTAGGACGATCTCTCTCAATCAAAAACTTGGGAATTCATCTCAGATTAACTCGCTCAAGTCTAGATATCTAACTTAAAACAGCCCTTATCCCTTGGGTTCGATATTTGCGGGTCCTAACAATACCCCACTTTATTACTTGTCGATCTAGTGCGCTTGCAAGGGTCGCGACAGCAGGCCTATAGGGTTATAAATGCAGCTGCCATAGTCTTGACCCTATTTGAATCTATAATATGTCCCCTTTGGGACCACAGTCATGACCCATATAAGTCCACCTGTTTAATACCTATGGATATTTATATATATGTGTTTGATACTTATGAGTATCCACAACACCCATTATCCACTCTTACAGAACTTAGGCAGGTATTCATAGGGCATGATAAATAGTAAATATTTGATGTTGAATAATGATATGCTATACGTATATGTGTGTGTGTGTGACTAGCTTTATACTACAAATCAAATATACGGTGATATTTTATAACTGATTGTGGCATATTGTTAAATGACATAAGTGAATCTTATTATTATTACATGTTGCGTATGTGTGGGAATGACCACTATGAGTGGTTGTTCTCATATTTATTGTTTTTCACTAAGTTGTATAGCTTAGCACGGGTGTTTATCCGTGTAAGTACCCAAGATAAGCCTTTCTAGCAGGAATAAAGCTAATAATAGTAAAGAAAACATCAGCTTAGAGAAAGCAAGGAAGATGATAATGTTTTGGGTTATGTTTTGTTATTGTAAATTTTATATGTAAGTTTTGCTAAAAAAATGTACTGTAAAGGCACAATGTAAAAGGAAAAACATTATTATGACTATGATGTGTATGGAAACTTACCCTATATATATATATAGTCTATTCTTATGCATGAAATTGATTATAAATCTGTAACACCCTTATTGAATAATCTGACAGAAACAAGTGTTAAGCCGAAAATTTTTTTTTAACTATTCCATCGACTCCAAGCTTGTCCAAAAGAAATACTTATAAATTAAGCCGATAAAACTATGATTGTCCAAATAAAAAGCTGGCAATATAACGTCTGAAAACTCATCTAAACCACCTGAAAATCAGACAATTTTCTCAGTCCATCAGGGGCACAACAATACAGAAATAATTTCATCATGCATCTCATACATCCATTCTCATTATTAATCAGAATTCCTAAGATAAGTCAATATTACAAATTACACTCTTAAGTCACTACAATACTTCAAAATAGAAACAATTTACACTTAAAATCGCCTCACTACAACTATGAATCTCAAAAGATGAATTGCTCGAAACTAGATCCCTTCTTCTGATGGTTGAGCCGAAGCAGCTGTCTAACCAATAACAAGTCTATCCTGCTACCTACACGGATAACAAAATCCGTGCTAAGCTATAAAATTTATCGGGTTTTGCTTTATATTTAGGCCAACTGATGATCAACCACCAGCAGCGCCAAATGCCATGGCACCACTTAGACCTCCTAGATCTTCAACATTTAAACCTCCTTCTGGGCCAGCCTACCGCCCAGGACCGAGGCCTTTACAATGATTTATTATTATTGTATTCAAGGAGTTTTAAAATCTTGTCTAAATGCTTTGGTGTATATAAAGTAGAATTTGTATTTAATTTATGCACTCATCTTATCTCATTTTATGCTTATTTTGTCTATGTTCATTATGTTTGGAAAAAAAATGATGAATAAATAAATAAATAATACCATGAGATTAACAAGAAAACATTTAATTAATATGCAATGGCAAGAACAAAAACAACGAACATAGAAAGAAGGAAAAGAAAACAAAAATGCAAATTCGATAAGAAATGACACTAATACCAAATACTTTTCACAAGTACCTAGAATCCTTATCAAAAGATATATGTTGCGATCCTAGCAAGTGCACTAGATCGACAAGTAATAAAGTGGGGTAAATTTAAGATCCTCAATATCGAACCCAAGGAAATTGTGTGTGAAAACTGTGGAAATTAATTGTATGCTAAAGAATTATCAATTTTTTTTGTGTATAAGTTGTTTAATTTGTATAATGCAGATTTAAAAACTAAAATATGCAATGAAGAGAAATGAAATTCTACTAACAGTAAATTGAGTATGAATTAAATTCAGAAAAATTAACACGTATGAAAACCTATATAAATAAAATGTTGCTCAGGTTCACTCATCCATCCTATACCCAATGTGAATTAATTTTTTTCTAAAAGTATACATGAACGAATTCAGGATAACCCTCTTAACCCAAGCGTCCTATTTCAGAGCCAGCAATTCTAGTTGCTAAAAGTCCCATTTCGGAGCCAACCCAACAACTAGCCTAAGGACGGGTCTAACATCCTAAGTTCGGTTTGCTTTCCCATTCTGGAGCCAAACAACCCAAAACTCATCTATTTCACTACACACTCAAACTCTACAACCAAATTTAATGCATATCTAGAGTCCCATTCCGGAACAATCTAGAATAGACAGTATTTTTAGATAGGAAAGTAGAGCAAGAATTCATTCACAGCATTCAACTCACATAAGTATTAACATCCAACTCAGATAAAAGATACAAGCATTCAACAAATCTGGAAAATCACTTGAAGAGCTGAAAACTAATGAAATAAAATAAGCAACAGTGAAAAAAACCATTCACTCATATATATATAACTGAAAATATGTTCAATATTCACATTCTTGGGTAGGAGATTCAAAGATCCCCCAAACAATTAACTGACTACTCACTATTCATCACAAAATAAAAAGAGAAAATGATAGAATAACCCCTGAAATTCATGGTGAAGAAAACCTAGTTGAACCCACATTCTTCAATCTTTTTCTCCAAAGCTTGACTGGAAAAATGAGCTTTAAAAGTGTAGACCTATACTTGTAATTGTAAATCTATGTTTAATCTAAATATTTTTGTGTAAATCCAACTATTTTCAAGTAAATTTATGTGTGTAAAATGAACAAAGCAATGAAAGAAGTAAGAGAGAAAACCCTAAAACCTAAAATTTTTACTCCTCTTCGATTCTGCAAAACACCCTGCCTTTTATAGGTCAACATGGGTTATGGTTACTATGACATCCCTGGTAACCATGAACTCTAATAAAAAACCCTTTTTTTGTTGAAATAGGTCACGGTTATTATGAAATTATTAGTAACCGTGAGATGGCTCGAAGCTGTAATCTGAAATTTGGTCACGGTTACCATGAAATTCCTGGTAACTGTGAGATGACTCTCCTCTTCATTCTGGACTGAAAATATGCCTGTCTCACGGTTACTATGAAATTCTTAGTAACCGTGAGATGCTTCTCCTTTAGTTTCTGTATTGAAAACTCCATAGGTCACGATTACTACCCTATCATGCATAATTGCCATGCTGACCGTGACAAGCTTCAAAACGGTGCATTTTGACAGAATACAAAGGGTCACGGTTACTAGAAAATCCCTGGTAACCGTGAGATACCTATAAATCACAGAATTCCATCAAAATCTTTCAAATTCAGACAAAAACTAAAGTTAATTGAGAAGCAGATAAATTATTAAATGTAAGCAAAAGACACTAGAAAAATAATGAAAACTAGACTCAAACTAAACTAAAACTAAACACAAAATTGAAGTTATCAAAATACCCCACACTTAGACTTTGCTTGCCCTCAAGCAAATGAATTATCCACAATCTTGAAAAACTCAAGACTTCAATTCAGAACAAGAAAAATCAGAAGTGATAGAGCAACACTTAGCAGAAGACACTTAGAAGAAGAACTTTATCAAAATGACTCAAATCGATCTATATCAAACAATTTCTCGTGTGTGTGTGAGCCTAAAACAGATTTATTTTCTTTCAAAACCAAAACTACCAGTGAATTCCAGCAATCAAGCAATCAGAGAAATACAACAATTTTGTGCCTTCTACTTAGAACAGCCATAAGCCTCTCCTTTAACACCTAAACCACAAAACTCATCTCCACTAAACAACTCAAAACAAAATAGGATCACCAGGGCTTACATTAAGGTTGTAATGGGGTTCCAAAAATTTTGATAAGGTTAGCAAGACATAATTAGCCACACTATCCAGAAATACAAACCACCTAACTTTGTCAAAAAAATAACTCCTTCAAAATCCATGCTCTATCATTATAAGAAGGGAAAACTAATCTTAAGACATTAGTTGGATTCTCAAAATTGTATGAAGCAAGATAAATGATACTTCCTATAAATGTTAGGTACCCCACACTTATTTTCTGCAGTAATAAATCAATCAAAATTTCTGCAGCACAATATCTGAATTTTTTTTTGAAATTTTTATTCACTTACTGAAAAGGGCACCAAAAGCACTGATTTTTTATCATCCTTGTCCCAAAATATCTAAAACGTTTAAGCTCAAAAATCCCTAAAAATTTTTCAACTTCCCTTTTCTTCTTAACTGACAATCAAAAATTTTATCAAACCTAACATGCAAATTTCATTACCCAACCTTGAGTGGCCAATTCCAAAGTGGGACAGACAAAGGCATTTTAGGCTGCATGGTTTAGCATAAGTGCAATCAAGAAAAAAATAAATAGTACGCTTTTAGCATACCAATTAAGCTCAAAGGGGCTAACAATGGTAAAATTCACTGAGGGTAGGTCAAAAGTTATTTAAAAGTTGGTTACCAAAGAAGGCTACTTGGATCATATCCTAATCTTATCTAAGTTTAATAATCGTTTTGAAGGGTGATGAGGAAGATTCTAACTATTACAGAATTTCTTCACTCGATTGCTCTTATTCACTGGTTTTTTTTATGTGCTCAATAAATAAGAAATTGAATGTTATGTAATTAATTGAGATCAATTTAAATAACAATCTTTCCTAAACAAACTATTGCTCTCTGGCAACTTAATCTTTCCAACTTATCAGTTCAAAAACGAGTCTAAGCTAATTCAATTCAAGATCAACTGACAGCTCAAGCTAAAGGTAAGGTGATTAATAACTTAACGAAAAAGATTATTCTAACTTAAATTAAAAGGAAAAACTAAGACTTTAGAACAAAACAATCTACTTAAAACCAAAAACTAAATGCAAAACATAAAGTAAATTAACTTAAAGCAAAACAAACTCCATTAAATCAACACTAAAGAACATTTATAATGCAAAATTAAATTGAAAATAGAGATGAACTAAACAACTGAAAAACTAAAAAGAGTTGTGGTTAAAAAGTTCCATAATTTCAGTCATTTGAGTCCCAACTTCTTCCTTTAAAAAGATAATCTGCACAAAATAGTTTCTTAACCACAAAATTAACTTTCAAGAATTGTTCAAATTTTAACCAACATGTTTAAAATTCAATCTCAACACAATTAAAATATTCTCTCTCTCACCCCACACTTAAAAACTTGCTTTCCTCAGCAAGATACAAATATAAAGCTTAAAATAGGGAAGAGGGGAAAGGGAACTTCCTGTTTAAGGGTGCAGGGGAACTAGGGAATCAAACCGGGCATTCAAATCAGTCAAGGCTTCAATGATCTGCTGCTGTTGATGCTTGAATTCCTCCTGGTTTGCAGCTAAAATGTCCATGCGGTCCATCAAGGCAGTGTATTGGGCAGAGGACGAAGTGACAGAATCTTGATCCAGGGTAGGTGGGGGATTACATAGGCTGTGCTCCATCTTGTGCAAATACTCTTCTCTCTCGGTCAGCCTGAACCCATGCTCGGTAGTAGCATCATTTACAATGATCTTCATATTCTTCAGCATTTTGGCATCAATATAAGCAGCTGCAGGGAAGCTCTTGTCTATATCCAATGGATGCCCGAAATACTGAGCAATCATTGTCACCCAGCCACCAAAAGAAATCTTTTTCACTTTAGTAGGCTTTTGCTGCATCTCCTCCAGTTTGTTCGACCAATGGTACACGCCATTTATACGGTAATGTCTCACCATACATGATAGAATGAGAGCCTCTAGGAGATTAATTTGCCCTGCACTCTGCACATGAGACATGAAAGACATAGAAAAAAATGGTGTAAGATTCTCAAAGCATGGTCCCGCAATAAATGGGATTTGGTGGCCCCGGCCACATAAGGGCCTTCAATCAGCGAATCTCTGATGTCTTTCCAAGCTCTGTCTTTGGAGTATTCTTCATAAGCATATATCCCATCTGATGGAAATCCTAGGGCTTCAGTGACCTCAGCCAAAGATGCTTTATAAAAGTTTCCTTCTAAGAAGAAAGTTACCATATTTGGACTGTCACCATGCCTGAAATAAAATTGCACAGTGCCAAGGAAGTATCTGGTCAAGTTTGGATAAACTAATTCCCTGCACTCAAAAAAATTTTTCCAACCGATGGCTGCAATATGACTATTAATCTCCCTCTTGATCCCCAGCTTTTCCAATAAACTCATATTCAGATAAACGGATGGAAAGTACTCGCAGTTGGAAAATATGTCATAGTTTGTCCTCATCTTTTCAGGAACCCAGCTGGGTATTTTTGGCCCTTTCTTCTTTCTTGGCTTCTGTGGCATGGGAGCTGGAGGTGGTTGCTGGCTGGCCTCTGCATGCTTTTCGGGTGGTAGAGGTTGGCTGGCAAGAGGAAGGATGTCTTGGGATTGAAAAGAACTGGAAGCACGAGCTCGTTTAAGTGCCACTGCCCAAAAACAACAAAATTAGAAGTTTACAATGTTGAGCAAGAGAAAAGAAACACAGCACAAATATGAATAGATGAGAATGCATAGTATAAGGTTATGTAACACACTAGTTCCTTGAGATACGTGGCACTCAACCATGATGATCGATTCATCCTTTGGAAACCAGTAGCCCGCAGGTCAAATCATTTCAGCCTATATACCTTAAGGACAAAAATGGCATAAACATACATGTGAATGCAATTGATAACTCAAACAAAAGATCATTGATTTGGCATGCTTATTTGATCATAGAATATGCTTGATGAAAAGAATGAAAAACTAAAGGTTCTTTCTTGCAACAGTTCCAAATCACAATTAACAAATGGGATGTTTACTGAGACAACACAAAATAAGAATTGGAGTGCCCAAAATAAATTACTACAAAGCATAATGCATTTAACAAACATTTATAAATCTAAAAGCATGGCAGTTCGATGCATCAATGTATCAATATAAGCAGGAATTCAAAATTTTCTCACATCATACTCAATCAGGATTGAAATTCAGTACACAAGCCCAATAACATCTTTAAGCAATTGTAAATTGAAGAATGTCCTCTCATATTTTTGAACCAACTAAAAGGAAAGAAACATGATTCAATGGCAAAGATTATTACAAAAGGAAAAATAAAATGCACAATTGACTAAACTAAACACAAGAAAACAGAACATTATGACATTGACCAAGCAAAAGCCAACAATTCTCTTAAAAAACACAGAAAAAGAGAACAAAAGTTAAGAGACCGTACCTGCAAACATCATCCTCACAAACTTTATCCATGATAGACCAAAGGCAACACTCAAGAAAAAAATATATCAAACGACAACAATAAATAATGGCAGGGAGAAATTCACAAAAGAGAAAATAAAATTAAAAGAAATAACTAAAGAAAAACTAAGGAGCATCAATCCTCTAGAAAAAGAAATGAAAAAATTCAAAACACAAGATAAAAACAAAAATCAAAGAAGGAAAAATAAAAGAAGAGGTTACAGTGATTAAGAGAGAGATTAAGGGAAACAAAAGGAAAACGTGAAACAGAACAACCAGGAAAAAGGAAAGAAATAAATACAACATCAAAAGTAAGGCTAAAATGTAACAACAATAAAAAAAATGAACAAAGAGGGACAAACACAAACAAAAACCCCAAACGAGAAATCACCCAAAAATGGAAAAAGAAAAGAAAAGAAAAAGAAATTAGAGAGAGAGCACTTACTTGGTTGGTGAAAATGGAGCAGAAGAAAGGAACTAAAAACAACCATAACAATAACAAAAAAAATCGTTAGAAAAGATGGGGAAGAGGTAAGAAGTAAAAGCAAACTAGATCTAAACTACAAACCACGAAAAACAGAAACTAGATGTGACTATCAAGAGTGAAAACCCAACAAGAAGAAGAAGAAGAACTAAACCACGAGAACGAAAGAAAAAAATAAAGGAGAAGATAGAGAAAAACTTATCGATGAAAATGGTGGAGAGCGGCGGCGCACGGTGAAGAAGAGAAAATGAGAGAGAGAAGGAGAGAGAGAAAGAGAACAAAAGTAAAAAAAAAATGAAATGAAACCCTAACTTAAAAGAGAGACTGAATAAGGGTGTCCAGAAAATAGGGTTTTCAAATTTTGAATTTTAAATTTTTTTTGGTCACGGTTACTATGAGTTTCATGGTAACCGTGAGGTATGCCGACCTACAATTCTGGACTAAAAGCAGACTTAGGTCATGGTTACTATTAGTTTTATAGTAACCATGAGATAAAATGTATTTCGCTACTAGACTAAAAGGAATGTATCTCACGGTCATTATGAAAATCATAGTAACCGTGAGATAAAATGACTTTTGCTTTTGGAACAAAAATGAACATCGTTCACGGTTACTACTAATTTCATAGTAACCGTGAGATAAAATGAATTCTGGTTCTGGACTAAATTAAACTAACATCACGGTTACTAAGTAGATCCCAATAATCGTGTCTTAACCTGCAAAATTAATGATAGAATATGACATGGCATATATATGATGATCACGCAGCGAAAAAATAATAAAATCGATCATACATACCACACAATCCATAAACAAGAATCGAAAACATGCAATTTTAGGGTTTTAAAACTTACAACTTTAGATGCACTTCAAGACTTGATTTTGATGATGACCAGCAAGTAGGATGAAATTATCAGCCTTAGATCTCGATCACCAATGCCAAAAGGAACAACCTTTGTGCCACTCCTCTCTATTCTCACACACACACTTGCAAGCAATGCTTAAAACCGAGAGTGCTAGCTTTATGTATGTATATTCGAGAATGAGTATTGAACTAAAGACACAAGACCTGATCTTGTTTTTCCTAAAGTTCACCAATGGCTGCCCAAAAACCAAGAGAAGAAGGAAGAGTCCTTTCCCCTTGAGAGTGGCAGCTTAGAGAGAGAAAAAACCTAACTTAGAGAATTTATTTCATTAATTTATACTACTAGGTTTAGGAAATCTTAAAGATGCCGAAATCCCCTTTACTTAAGTAATATATTCAGCCTCCATCACTTCCTAATTAAGTGATTCAAATTAATTTAAATTCCTTTTAGGTTTTAAATTCAAATTAATTTAGATGAAATAAGACATTTAATCAAAAACTACCACTTAATTAGGAAATATGCATGTGCCGAAATTCACATTATTTTTATCTTAGAATTTCGGTCACTTTATCTCCTATTTAAGTGTTTTAATTTGATTCAAATGCTTTTAGGCTTTAATACTCAATTAACTTAATTAATACAAGATAATTAATTAATTGAAATTAAACCTTGTGGGCCGAATCTCTCTCTCTCTAGTGGACCAAGGTCCATTTAGCAATTTTAATACCCATTACATACATTAATTTGACTTTAATTAAAAGCCCAAATTAATGTCCAATACTTTAATTACATGTTTTAAGCCTCATGCTTTGTGTGCGATCCTATAGGTCCATTTAATATTGACAATGAATTAATAAATTAATTCAAAGGCTATATATATTCTCTAGCAAGATATTATAGCATTCCAAATTAAATGAAAATGCAAATGGCATTTAGTGACCTAATGCAATTTTGCATAGTCCCTTACCCTTAAATATCAGAATTAATATAAGGCATGAAACTTGTCATCCTTATATATATTAATTCCTTTCTTGATATTTCAGTGACACTGAACTCTCAGATAAATAATGATTACTCATTATTTCATCTCGGTATGGCCATACACTCAGTTCACTGATCAAGTGGCCGATGATATTTTCTCTCTTATTAAAAGGGGTAATCCCTTCACTTTTCTCGTGCTCTCTAACATGAATCAATGCATACCCAAGCATACCCATACTTGTCACCCTGTTACGAGCACGTTAGGTGTATGTCAAAGTATACAGTAATTCATAAAGAGTTTCATAGAGATTTTAGGTCTAAGAACTCCGATGCAAAACTTGCATATGAGAAACACTTATGACTTGTACCATGTAGTGTTCTCATGAACAGATCGAATCCAGATACCATGTTCTAAACATGTATCTATGATCTCTGATTGACACTCTTGTCCTTATGATCCGTAAGACAGAATTCAACTTATCAGAAAGAGCATACTAGTCTTAATTCATTTGTTATTCCCATAACAATGACTAACTAGGGATATTTAGAATGAAGTCTCTATTATTTCAAGGTCTTACAACCATGTGCCTCACACATGATAACTTAAATTGAAACAACATTCTTGGATAGTCCTATCAATTGATATGCACAGGAATACAATAGATAAAATAAATGCCTCATTTATTAACTAAAGTATTTTATAACAATGCATTGGGGTGAGGGCTTACACTAACAATTAAAACTAAGCTATGTCATGGTTACCAAGAAAAACCTAGTAACCATGAGCCACTAAAATTGACAAGAAAAATTTTATTTCTCTCACTCTCTTCTAACTCTTAAATAAACCCTTCTTCTCCATTAAATTAATCGAAAACACAAAAAAATTAAATGAAACTCACAATCCTTGAACCACTACCCCTAACAATTCTACTAAAAAAATAACACAAAACATTCTTAAAAGTATGAGTTAGAGGTAGTTCTGCATTTATCAAGTCCGCAGCTGGACTTTCAAATACCGTCAAGGGTCTTGAAGAGTGATGATCACTGAAGCACCTTCAAATGTTGATTCGAAATAGGGCTTCACGCGATGTCCATTTACCTTGAATTCTTTCTCATCTCTTAGGTGTTTGAGGGTCACCACCCCAAATTTCTGCTCTCACTAGCACATAGGGCCCTTTCCACCTCAATTTCAATTTTTCCGAAAATAATCTCAATCTACTATCATAGAGCAGCACTTTCATTCTAGGTGCAAGTTCTTTCTTGGCTATTCTTCGATCATGCCACTTCTTTGTGTTGTCCTTGTACTTTTTGGCATGTTCATAGATCCAGAATTGGAGCTCCTCCAACTCGTTTAGCTGCAAGGACCTGCATTTTTCTGTACTCTCAAGATTAAGATTTAAGAGCTTAGTAGCTCAATAAGCCTTGTGCTCTAATTCCACTGGTAGGTGACAGGACTTGCCAAATACTAACCTAAAAGGTGACATTCCTATTGGTGTCTTAAAGGCTGTCCTATACGCCCATAAAGCTTCATCTAGCTTAAGGTACCAATCCTTTCTAGATGCACTGACAGTTTTCTCCAAGATGGCTTTTAACTCTCGGTTGGACACCTCAACTTAGCCATTAGTTTGGGCATGATATGGGCTAGTGATTTTGTGCCTCACTCCAAATTTTTTCAATAAAGCTTTGAATTGGTCGTTAACAAAGTGTTTCCCACCATCACTGATAATAGCTCTCGAGGCTCCATAACGGGCGAATATATTCTTCCTTAAGAATTCTAGGACAACATTTGCATCACAAGCTTAAGAATTCTAGGACAACATTTGCATCACAAGTCCTAGTGGCTATAGCTTCTACCCACTTACTCATATAATCTACTGCCACTAAGATATATTCAAACCTATAAGAAACCGAAAAAGGCCCCATGAAATCTATCCCCC
Organism: Excoecaria agallocha; assembly: GCA_037975025.1. Taxonomy (NCBI): domain Eukaryota; kingdom Viridiplantae; phylum Streptophyta; class Magnoliopsida; order Malpighiales; family Euphorbiaceae; genus Excoecaria; species Excoecaria agallocha. Next base: position 7,340,819 of record CM075819.1, read on the forward strand.
ACAAATCAAATAATTCAACCTCAAGCATATTGGTCAGTGGCATCTCATCTCTCCTAGTTATATTTCCCACCCTTTGACATCGATCACAAGCTTGAATGAATAATTTAATATCATTAAATAAAATGGGCCAATAAAATCTAGAAGAGAGAATTTTTGATACCGTTATGTTGGGTCCGTGATGTCCGCCAGCTTCTCCACTATGACAAGCTTGTATAATCTTTACTTGCTCTTCATTAGGGATACACCTTCTTAACACTTGGTCAGCACAAAGGCGAAAAAGGTAAGGATCATCCCAAATGTAATGCTTTACATCAGCTTGCAGCTTCTTTCTTTGTTGCCATATGAAGTCCTTTGGCATATAACCACCTGTGAGAAAATTTGCAATATTAGCGAACCAAGGTACGGAGATTTCACAAACAAATAATGCACAAATATGCTCATCAGGGAATAAATCCACAATCTCCCCTTTTTCAACATGATCATGCTCCAATCGTGACAAATGATCCACCACATGGTTCTCTGCTCCCTTCTTATCTTTGATCTCCAAATTAATTCTTGCAAGAGTAGTACCCATCTTATCAATCTCGGCTTGGATTCTTTTTTGGCAAAGAGATGTCTTAGTGCTGCATGATCAGACCACACCACAATTTTTGCTCTAAGTAAATATGATCGAAACTTCTCAAAAGCGAAGACGATGGCAAGAAGCTCCTTTTCAGTTGTGGTATAATTAACTTGAGCTCCTGTCAAAGTATGGCTTGCATAATAAATTGCACAAAATATTTTCTCTTGCCTTTGTCCGAGCACTGCTCCCACTGCAAAATCGCTTGCAGCGCACATTAGCTCAAAGGGCAAATTCCAATCCGGAGTTATAATCACCGAAGCTGAAATAAGCCTTTGCTTCAAAAATTCAAAAGCCAATAAACATTCATCATTAAATTCAAAAGGAGCATCTTTCATTAACAAATTATATAAAGGCTTTGCAATTTTTGAAAAATCTTTTATGAATCGACGGTAGAAACCTGCATGACCTAGAAAACTCCTAACTCCCTTGTCATTGTTTGGTGGTGGAAGCTTCTCTATAACTTTTATCTTTGCTTTGTCTATCTTGATCCCCTTCTTAGAAATTTTGTGTCCCAAAATTATGCCTTCCCTTACCATAAAATGGCATTTCTCTCAATTTAACACTAAATTGGTCTTCTTACATCTACCCAATACTAAATCAAGATGCTCTAAACAGCTCTCAAAGTCTAGCCTATAAATGGTAAAATCATCCATGAATACCTCCATAAATTTTTCTATAAAATCATGAAAGATTGCCATCATGCATCGCTGGAACGTAACCGGTGTATTATACAGTCCAAAAGGCATCCTCCTATAGGCGAATGTGCCATAAGGGCAAGTAAAGGTTGTTTTCTCCTGATCTTCAAGGGCTATGGGAATTTGTAAGTATCCCAAATACCCATCTAAGAAACAATAAAACCTATTCCTCGCTAACCTCTCTAACATCTTGTCAATGAATGGCAATGGGAAATGATCCTTCCTAGTGGCTTGGTTCAATCTCCTATAGTCTATGCACACTCTCCAACCCGTAATTATCCGAGTTGGAATGAGTTCATCTAATTCATTCTTTACCACTGTCATTCCTCCCTTCTCAAGGACACATTGCACTGGACTAACCCATTTACTATCAGAGATTGGATAGATTATACCTGAATCAAGTAGTTTGAGTACCTCTTTCTTTACAACCTCTTGCATAGCTGGATTGAGCCTTCTTTGGGGTTGAGCTACTCGTTTGCAATCTTCCTCCATAAGAATCCGATGTGTGCAATAGCTTGGATTAATGCCCTTTAAGTCCGTTGTCTCCCATCCTATAGCTTCTTTGTGCTTTTTCAACACCTTGAGCAGCATCTCCTCTTCAACACCTGTTAACAAAGAAGAGATAATTATTGGCTTTTCTTCGTTCTCCAAAAATACCTACTTTAAATGAGGAGGAAGGGGTTTAAGTTCATATTTCAACTCCCCCTCTCGTAAAGTAGTTCTCTCTTGCTTCAAACTCTCCTCTTTGCATCCCTTCTCCACAGCTACTATCCATTTTTCTTCTACTCCATCCAACTCTTCACTCTCCAAGGAATGCATCAAGCTTGAATTCACTGGATCATTCAGCAACACTTTTTCTTGCATCTCCTCTACACATTCATCAATTTTGTCCATGAATTAGATCGACTCTTCTAGATCACTTGATGGGTACTACTGAGACTTTTTCATGTCTACCACCAATTCCTCATTGTTGAACCGAAGAGTGATCTTTTGCCTATGGACATCAATTAGAGCCTTTGCAGTATTCAGGAATGGTCTTCCCACAATAAGTGGTATCTTTCTATCCTCCTCCATTTCCATGACCACGAAATCTACAGGAAAAATGAAATTTTCCACTTTCACCAGTAAGTCCTCAATAACTCATTTCGGCTTTCTCATTGATCTATCCGCAAGTTGAAGTCTCATTCCTGTTTCTTTGAGATCGCCTAAGTTAAGTTTCCTGCACATGGAATAAGGCATCAAGTTAATGCTGGCTCCTAAATCACACAAGGCATTTCCAACAAAGGTCTCACCAATTTCACAAGGTAAAGTAAAGCTACCTGGATCTTCCAATTTTTTCGGGATCTTATTCATGATAATTGCACTACAGTTTTCCATGAGTTGCACAGTTCCGTACCCTTCTAATTTCTTTTTGTTAGAACAAAGTTCCTTCATAAACTTAGCATAATTAGGCATCTATGCTAGAGCTTCAGCAAAAGGCAAGTTAATATTTAATTTCTTAAACATTTCTAAAAACGTAGACAATTGCTCGTTTTTCTTCTCCTTCCTAGCTACAGCAGGAAATGGTAACCTATTAATATCAAGATCGTCTATGGTTGGATTCACAATACTCTTTCCCTTGTCATTTCTTGAAGCATCCACACCTACCTCTACTTTAGAGTTAGAAATACTTACCTTTCGCTTTGGTTCCTCCAAATCAGTTGATGAAGTTGGTGATTTACCTCTCTCTTCCTCTCGTGCTTGCCTCCTTGCCACTTCTCAAAGTGATTGCTTTGGCCTCCTCCTTAGGATTGTGATCCACATTTGAAGGAAATATTTCTGGTTGTCTGTTCGACATTGAAGTTGCAAGTTGACCCAATTGTGTCTCCAAATTTCTCATTGAAGCATCTTGGTTCTGGTTCTATTGCTCTTGAGATTTCCATCTTGATTTTTGACTCGTTATGAATTTTTGTTAACTATTCATGAAACTAGCAAACATGTCTTCTAAGTTAGACTTCTTTTCTTGAATGGGTGGCCTTGATTGGAATCTCGGTGGATGATATGGTTGAGGTTGCGGTGGATTAGAGCTTTAACCTTGATGGTGATTTGGTGAATAAGGAGCTTGGTAGTGATTGGTGGCTTGTGATGGGTGAGGTTGAGTATGATTATGATTATGAGAGGCATTTGAGTGGTAGAGGACTCTTGCTTGTGGTTGAGAAGATGAAGCTTGTTGATTCCCATCCTTTCAAGAGAAGTTAGGGTGATTTCTCCACCCCAGATTATATGAATTGCTGTAGGGATCATTCCTTCTAAAATTGCCCAATGCATTCGCATCTCCTACAATTCCTCCTTCTTGGTCCTTGCCCACTTTCATATAGCCCACTTCCTTGATTTACTGCAACCACATTTTGAACTTTCAAGCCGCTTAACTTTTTCTTTACCAATTATAACTGGGCTTTTAACAATGCCACTTCATCCACATTGTGTAAACCTTGCCTCCTTGGAACTGATCTAGGGGCAGTCCACTGAGAGTCATTTATCGCCATCTCATCCAACAACTAAAAAGCATCCTCAGGCAGCTTGTTCAAGAAAGATCCTGCTGATGCTGTATCCAATAATGACCTTGTTTAAAGTGTAACTCCAGCATATAAGATGGTCATCAGTTGGTAAACCGCTATCTCATGATGCGGATAGCTTCTCAATAATCTCTTAAACCTCTCCCAAGCTTCGTGAAAAGGCTTCTCATTCATTTGATGAAAACCCATGATGCTATTTTGAATGCTTGTAGTCTTTGTTGGAGGGAAAAATCTCATTAGAAACTTCTCTTACATCTGATCCCATGACCATATTGACTGGCATGGTAACATTTATAGCCACTCTCTTGCTTTTCCAATCAAAGTGAATGGAAACAGCTTCAACCTTACTGCATCCATACTAACACCCAGAATTTGGACTGTGTCACTAACTTCCAAAAATATATCGATATGTTGAGCTGGGTCTTCCACTTCTGAACCAAAGAATTGATTCCTCTGTACCATAGTAATGGTGGCTGGCTTGAGTTCAAATTGTACTCCTCTCAGTAATACAATTGTTCGATGGTCTTCATTCCACCTTGGCACAGCGTAGTCTCTTATGGTCCTTTGCCAAGGCATTTTTTCTCTTCTTGCCCTGGCATTTGTTCATGTGCCCTTGGCACTTGTTCATTCTTAGGAGGAAAATCATCTCCATCTCATTATCTCTATTGGTTCTCTTTCTTTGGTGTAGGGTCCTCTCGATTTCAGGATCAAAAGGCACTAATTGCTCTTTTCTTGTTCTATTCATGCACCAATTTCACCTGAAAAGAATCAAGAAAAATAAAATAAGGAAAAGAAAACACATACAAGCAATAATCACAGCTTACTAACAATGCCAAATTCCCCGACAACGGCACCAAAAACTTGTTGCAACCCTAGCAAGTGCACTAGATCGATAAGTAATAAAGTGGGATAAATTTAAGATCCTCAATATCGAACCCAAGGGAATTGTGTGTGAAAACTGTGAAAATTAATTGTATGCTAAAGAATTTCCAATTTTTTTTTGTGTATGAGTTGTTTAATTTGTATAATGCAACTTTAAAAACTATAATATGCAATGAAGAGAAATGAAATTCTACTAACAGTAAATTGAGTATGAATTAAATTCAGAAAAATTAACAAGTATGAAAACCTATATAAATAAAATGTTGCTTGGGTTCACTCATCCACCCCATACCCAATGTGAATTAATTTTTCTTAAAAGTATATATGAACGAATTCAGGATAACCCTCTTAACCCAAGCGTCCTATTTCGGAGCCAGCAATTCTAGTTGCTAAAAGTCCCATTTCGGAGCCAACCCAATAACTAGCCTAAGGACGGGTCTAACATCCTAAGTTCGGTTTGCTTTCCCATTCTGGAGCCAAACAACCCGAAACTCATCTATTTCACTACACACTCAAACTCTACAACCAAATTTACTGCACATCTAGATCCCATTCTGAAGCAATCTAGAATAGACAGTATTTTTAGATAGGAAAGTAGAGCAAGAATTCATTCACAGCATTCAACTCACACAAGCATTAACATCCAACTCAAATAAAAGATACAAGCATTCAACAAAGCTGGAAAATCACTTGAAGAGCTGAAAACTAATGAAATAAAATAAGCAACAGTGAAATAAACCATTCACTCATATATATATATATAACTGAAAATATGTTCAATATTCACATTCTTGGGTAGGGAATTCAAAGATCCCCCAAACAACTAACTGACTACTCACTATTCATCACAAATTGAAAAGAGAAAAGGATAGAATAACCCTTAAAATTCATGGTGAAGAAAACCCAGCTGAACCCAAGTTTTTCAATTTCTTTCTCCAAAGTTTGACTGGAAAAATGAGCTTCAAAAGTGTAAACCTATACTTGTAACTGTAAATCTATGTCTAATCTAAGTATTTTTGTGTAAATCCAACTATTTTCAATTAAATCTATGTATTTATATGTGTAAAATGAACAAAGCAATGAAAGAAATAAGAGAGAAAACCCTAAAACCTAAAATTTTTTCTCCTCCACGATTCTGCAGAACAACCTACCTTTTATAGGTCAACATGGGTCACGGTTACTATGAAATCCCTGATAACCGTGACCTCTAATAAAAAAAACCCTCTTTTTGTTGAAATAGGTCATGGTTACTATGAAATTATTAGTAACCATGATATGGCTCAGAGCTATAATCTGAAATTTGGTCACGGTTACCATGAAATTCCTGGTAACCGTGAGATAACTCTCCTCTTCATTCTGAACTAAAAATATGTCTGTCTAACGGTTACTATGAAATTCTTAGTAACCGTGAGATGCTTCTCCTTTAGCTTCTGTACTAAAAACTCCATAGGTCATGGTTACCACCTTATCATGCACAATTGCCATGTTGACCGTGACAAGCTTCAAAACGGTGCGTTTTGACAGAATACAAAAGTTCATGGTTACTAGGAAATCCCTGGTAACCGTGAGGTACCTACAAAATCACAGAATTCCATCAAAAGCTCTCAAATTCACACAAAAACTAAAGTTAATTGAGAATCGGATAAATTATTAAATGCAAGCAAAAGACACTAGAAAAACAATGAAAACTAGACTCAAACTAAACTAAAACTAAACACAAAATTGGAGTTATCAATATACATCTACCACCATCATTAAAGGAAGCGCTAAAGCACCCATCCTTATCATAAGAAGTTACTTGAACAGGTGGAATTAGACAAGAGGCCAAAAGCCTAATGGCAATGAAAATTTGGAAGAATGCAGAGCAAGATCAAACATATCAACAGCTTTGACAATAATGGTTTTCCTTACATTGGTGCCAAATTGCAGAGTGGTGAAATAGTCATTGGAAAGTGTGCCAGAATGGCTTCAAACATCTCAATGCCTCCTCACAGATGCATATTTGCCAAAATGGCTCCAACCATCTTAATGACTCCTCACATATGCATATTTTCCAGAATGGCTCCAAGCACCTTAATGACTTCTCACAAATGCATATTTGCCAAAATGACTTCAAGCATCTTAATGACTCCTCACAGATGTATATTTGCTAGAATGGCTCTAAGCATCTCAGTGACTCCTCACATATGCATATTTGCCAAAAATCACCCCAGTGAAACATTACGTCAAAAAAGGACAATGCACCCACCAGAAATATCAACCAATACAAAGGTCAGTCTACAGTTGACACTAATCAAATACTACTCAAATCTTATTTGATTTTGCAGGCCAAACAACCTGATGATAATCAAATCCAATCTAGTTGTCTCGATTATACATGCCATAGGTACTAATCAAACGCATTCAAACAACCTAATTATGCATGGCCCAGGAGCTAATCAGATCCAATCAAGTCATCTCGATTCTGTATGCCCTAGGTGCTCATCAGATGTATTCAAACAACTTGATTCTTTATGCCCCAGGTGCTTATCAAAGTTAATCAACTTGTCCTGATTTTGCATGCCCCAGGCACTAATCGGACAGTCAATCTAGGGTTAACACATTGAGAAATTAATGTTAACTACCCAAATTAGGGTTAACGCGTCGACAAGCTGATGATAACTATCCAAACAAGAGACTCACTACCTCAGAAGGTACGTGTTTTAATCAATCAAGAGACTCACTGCCTCAGAAGGTACGTGTTTTAAATCAACAAAGAGATTCACTGCCTCAGGTATGCATTTTTTTCCTTTTACTCTGAATTTTAGCTCACTTTGGCACTAGTGCACCAGCCCCCCAAAATCAGAGGGAGCTGTAGATATCGTGACTAGAGGTAGCCTAGATCAAGGTTACCCAATGATGAGAAAATAGCATATTATTGATAGTAAGTTCATATCTCGAAACTCTGATTGTAAATTTTTCACATTTTTCTCAAAGATTTTTATGATTTTTCAATTGTTTTTAAGTATTTTAACAAAAGTGTATGAAAAACCCTAATTTTGGCCTTCAAATGTGATAAAAGGTCATTTTTCACATAAGGGATGGTCATCCCTGGCCTTCTATCTTTTTCTAGGTTAGATTAGGATTATTTTGGTAATTTTGAGATTTTTAGACTAAAGGACGACGCCTCTCATTGTCTGTGGCTTGTTTTCTAGAATTTTCACATTTCTGGAATTCAAAAAAAGGGGATAAATGTTTAAAAGGATTTAATCCAGATTTGAAAAGTTAGAGTTGGAATCCAACTCCAACTCTAACCTAGGTATAAAATACAAAATTCTGGGGTTTTCAATGGAAAAAGGGGGAATCACTTTGACATAGAGAAAGTTTTAGGAAAAAAGAAAATTAATTTTTTTCTCTCTCTAAAATTTAATTGCTCTAATAATTTCTTTGATCTACACATAGACACAACGAAATTCATTGATTTCTCTGAAAATAAAAAAGCACAAATCGGAGTGGAGATCTAAACTATAAGAATTTCAAAGCCACAATATCTCTTGAGGGTAATATTCTAGGCTCTCTCTCTTTATCTCTATTTATTTTCTCTCTCTAAAATTGTCATGCATGTCTATGTTATTTTTGTTGAAATAATTACATTTAAATGTTGTATTTGAGTAGTATGCATGTCTAAATTGAGGTGTGATGTAAATCTAGATCAAAGAGCATTTAAAGGCATGATTAAAATTAAGATTCCTCCATTGTTGTAACTTTGGGTTTTTTTCTCTATTCTGTAATTCTATATTTTAATATATTTTTATTGAATTTCATGCATGATTTGATATTATAATACTATCCTGGCATAACTTAAGACCTGATAATCACATGTTTAGGGTTAAAATATATTTTGTATTATTTTTGTATGTGTTTTGCATTATTTTTTAGCATTTTGTTCTGTCCAAAGAGTGACGAACAGGAAAAAGCCTCGAAAAATACCTGTTTGTCAAGGCGAAAGATGAAAAGTGGCAAGGACTTCCTCTCCTCCCATGCCTCATAAAGTTGTGGGCATCCCTCACCTGTTTAAGGCATCTGTGGCAAATTTTTAAGCACCTTTTATTATATATTTCATGTATTTTTTGTATTTTATGTCATTTATTTGATTTCTACGATATTTATGCATTATTCTGCATATAATTTTATTATGTATTGTATAATTAAATTTATGATTTTCTTTCATTTATTTGTTTTCTTTTTATGATATTAAATTACTTGCCTTTATGTAGTTTTTTCGAGTATGTAATTCTTTTGCCTTTGGAGGATTATACGGGATTTTTTGCATTAGGAATCGTACTCCCAATTGGATGACCACCCTCAACCCATCCAGTTACGTCATTTAACCACTATATTTATCATTTTATTTATTTATTATCTTACTTTTATTTAGTTATCATTTATGTTGTGTTCATTTATTTATTTGGTATTTTTTTTGGATGTATTTTCTTTCGGGGATGTAATAGCTAGTAAAAAAGGATTTTTTGTGCATGTTAAAAGGAAAATGCACTTACAATGTTTTCTATTAAGTTAATTGGATTTTCCTTCAAAACTTGGATCAATGTCCACTTTTTCATCCAAAGCCAAATAAAAAGACAAAATGAAGATTTTTGTAAACATGTATGAGGGAACCAATGTTTCCAACTTAAATGAATACCACCATTTGTGTATGTATATTACTTTATTCTTACTCGTTGGACGATTTGCTTCTGTAATAGTTTAAGTAATTGATTTATTTCTTTATCGCTTTTCATATTTGCTTGGGATGTTTACTTAATTCTTATGCTTTGCATTGTGTGAGAGAGGAGAGGGGATTAAACTTAAAACTCTATTATAAAAGAACAGATAACCAAGATGCCGAATAAGAGTGATGTCACAAACACCAATCTTTGTTTGGACATCAAAAGGTCAAGATTCATTTCCCGATATTTTGTTAGGTGGCGACTCCATGATACTCTATCATAGGTTGACTACCAATAATAATTTGGGCTTGATCCTTTTTTATTGTGAAGTAGTCAATTTATGAGTTAAAGTGAGCCTCCTCCGGTCTCGAACTCTAAAAGCAGGCCTCTGATAGCGAATCCAGAAACAAGAGATGGCTCCAGCGTGCGTCACACATAAGTTAATCTCACATGGCTTATTCAAATTAGCTTTTAATAGGCTCAACTGTTTAAGCACATTCCCATCTAAATTATTTACATTTACTAATTCAATAACAAACCAACTAAGTGCTTCTATCAAATATGAATGAATTTAATCGACAAGCTTAAATCACTAAACTATCATTTTTCAACCTAAATCTTAATTCAATTCATCTCATCAAACCAAATTTTTATTCTTTTAAACCACTTGTGATTTAAATTACACTTTTAATCATACTCAACATATTCAATGTTGGCATTTTATGAGTTCAATTCTTTAAAACATCTTTAATCATAAAATGCTTGCTTACATTTATCATATCCATTTTCAATTAAACAAGCAAACTAATATACCCCTATTAGGCATAAATAGAATCTATTAACAAGCTCAAGTCACCAAATTAACCATTTCTTTTTTTCCAACTAGATTTTAATTTATCTCATTTTCATCATTTAAAGCATTCTAACACATACACACTTCAATTCCACTAATATGCATACACAAATAAAGTCACAAGTTAAGATTATGCTTTTAAACAACTTAAGCATACCAACACATTTGATTTCAAAATTAACTAAATTAAAGTATGCACAAACTAATTTGAAGTCAAAATCTATAATTTCTCTGCTTATTACCTTCAGGATCAAACCATTTACATCGGTCGTCGATCACAGAAGCTTCATCGAAGATACACCACCACTATCAATGTGAAGCTCAGAGTATCAGGGAACTGCTACCGCTGGTCATGCACTCCATCGCCTTGCCCTTTGAACTTATTTGGAGCCAAAATATTTCTACACACCCATATTCGACCTCCCTACAGCCACGAGCAAGGGCGATCGATGTTATAGGAAAGAGCATCAAGTTAATGGGAGTCTAACGGTAGCACTCGTGTCACCATTCGACGCCAACGCTGGTCGAAAAGAAGGGAAGATTTTGGTTTAAGAAAGAGAAAGAAATCGTGAGACAAAGAAACTAAAGGTGATGGAGCAGTGATGACTGGTCGGCTATAAAGGCACAATAGCACAAAGGTCATTGTCAGCGGTGGAGTCCAGGTGATGCTAATGAGGATTTCATTCCACCTCCCATCTCTCTCCCCCTTTCTCTCTTTCTCACTTCCTCCATTTTCTTTCCCCCCATCTACTCTGCTTCTTTTTTTTCCTAACCCTAGTAATTTTTTTTTTATCAAATTTTAGAACCCAGTAAAAATTTATTTTATTTATTATCTTTTTTATACATGTATCTTTTTTTATTTATTTAATTATTATTTTTTTACCTATCTCAACATCCCTAATTTCTTCTGATTGGAAATTGCTATTATCAACCTTGAAATTTTAATGCACTACATGTTTTCGACTAGAAATGAGATTTCTGAAGATAAAGATCCAGAGCCTATCATGCTAGACCATGATTCAGATCTAAAGAAGAAATTCCAAATTTCATATGAGAAAGAGATGAAAATCAATACAAAGAAAAATTTTTATATGCATATCTGTTCAAGAGTGATACAATTAAAGGGCAATGGTTATGAGGTGCAACTACCTTCTAAATTGCCATTCAAACCTCTAATAAAGAAAAGAATTCTGTTAAGTAATCTAGAGAAGTAGAATAACAAGAGGAAAGTAAAGATGGAAAAAAAATAGATATGGTTTATGATATTGATATAATCATTGTATTGTTGGATGTTTATACCCCTGAATTTTTGTTTTATAAGTAATACTGGACAATTAGCAAATAGATTTATCTCATTGTGTTGATAGAATTTTATATGTTTTTTATTGTTTATGTAATTGGAATTTTGTTTTTAAATTAGGTTACACTTGACACTAGCAATAAATAATGTTAGTGACGGTTACTGAAATTATTGAGTATGTTGATATTTTGTTTACTTAAACATTTGAATTAAACAAAATGCACAGCTGTTCTTCCCATTTTTGTTTGTTATTAGCTGCCAAATTTATTATTTTGATATATACTTAGAGATGATCATGGGGCAAGGAATACCGGACCCTGACAGAGACTTGACCTGAACGGGGTGGGGAATCCTAGATTTTCCCCCGAGGGGACAGGGACCAGGATAAAAGAATCCCCAAGTTGGTTTTCAGGGCAGAGGCAAGGAATGGGATATTCGCCTCGTGGAGAACCCCGACCCGATGTGTAAATTACCAATATATCCCTAGTTTTCTAGTTATTTATATATATGCCATTCTATATAAATATCCCAATTGAAACCCTAACTTTAGTTTTCTACTCCTACCATTTTCTTCTCTTCTCCCTTATAGTCATTCCTCTCTCTCTCTCACTCTTATTCACTCCACTCCACCGTTGCCTTTCTTGGTATTCCTCTGATTTCCATTTAATACTGGGCTAGTGAAAGTAAGAATATTGTTGTGGTTGCCATTTGCTCACATTTGCTATCTTTTAAATTTAACGGTATCTCTATCTTTTAAATGTCTCTAATTTTCATTGGCTTTTAGATAAGCAGTTTTGGTTTTAGTTTGTTAGTGTTGCTCTGTATTATACATGAGAATAGCTATTGAATTGTTTCCCTATTCAATTTCTAAAGGGATGAGCTATCTATTTTACTAATTAAAAATTAAATATATTCTTGCTTAAATACTTGACAATAATAAAAATAATTTTGAACATAGGGCCTCTGTTTTAGACTCATTTTGGAATATGATGTTAGAAATGGAAGTTTATAAAACTGTGGTTGGTGTTTTTTTATATATATAGCATTGGTTTTTCATTCAATGACCTACTACAGGTTTTCCTTGCTAAGTGGATCACATATATAGCCGTTCATCTTTTAGGAAACATCTCAGGGCATTGCTAACTCTAATTTTAATTCCTGGATATCCGATATCTCTCAAACATATTCTTGGTTACAAGGGATATATTTTTTCTAGCCTTTTATTCCTTTACTAAAATGAGAGGTATAAGGCTTTTTTTTTGTTATTTGTATTTAATTTTAGGATTATCAAGTTTTAAATTATATTTAATTTTAGATTTGTCGATAGTTAAAATTTATATTGATTTAATTTGTGATTGATTTTAGATTTTTTATTAATTAAATATTATATTTTAATTTTAATTATTTGTGAAATATTATATTTTAAAATTAAAAAAAAAAATTATTTTTTCGCATGAGGCGGAGATCCGCGTGGAGTGAGAACGGGGGAAATTCCCTCCCCATTATTCAATCGAGGGCGGGATCAGGAAATCCTCGCCCATGGTGGGGCAGTAGGTGGTGATGCATTCCTCGCTCCTGCCCTGTCTCACGATCATCCCCATATATACTATCTCAATGTAAGCAAATATAGATCACTATCTCAGCAATATAATAAAATCAAGAAGTTATAAATAGAAACTCAATTGACAACTAAATATATTACAACTTTCAAATTCATTACCATCTCAGTACAAAAGCAACTCAAAAGCAAAAGTGTGATATCAACTATTTAAACTCATTAAATCCATCTTAAATCCCAAATTATACCTTTATAAAAACAAAACACCCTACACAAGTATACTGAAACTACAAACTATTCGCAAGTTGTACGACAAAAAATGCCAACCATAAATGTACAAAACATTTGTACCCACCAAAACCAAGCCCCACTAACATTTCTTGAATTCACTAAATTCTCTATCTCACGAGTTAATCTCATCATCTCTTCTAAATACCTATCCCTTTCCTCCAATTGCATAGTCATTTCTTGGTTAGTATTTAATTGGCTTTCAATCCTCTTATTCAACCTCAAAATTTCATTCTCCAGTTTTAGTATATCCTCATGCATATCATATAATAGAATTCTTGATCTCTCCCTCATCTTCTGTGCAGCATCATGCCAAGTAAAAAAGTTACAATCCATCACCTATTGAAGTAAGGAAATAAACTCACTTCAGCAATCTTACATATCACAACTAGCTAAATAAAATACTCATAAAATAAACAATAATACTTGCATTTTTTACACCAAATTTAAGACATTTGCAATAACACCTTTCGAGATTTGAAATGCTCTAAGATATTAACCCGATAGCTTTCTCACCACAAAAATACCTTGGTCTTGTCCATTCATGTAACCATCACTACTTTCTCGCATCCAATATTGGATACCAAATCAAAAGGAAGACCTTAAACTAAGAAGGTTTAGATTTTTCAACTCCTCTTCCTTTCATACCTTCACTCGCTAACTTTTTTGCCTTCCTTGAGAGAAGGAGTGCCATCTCCGGACATATAAAATAGGCAACACTTAGCATACTTGATGATAAGGAGATTTGAGTTCAATGAAGGCATGGCGACTTCTTTAGAGCGATTTAACTAGGTTTTTAGGTTTAACAAATAAGAACATAAGGAAAAGAAGAGGGGAAGGAGATACAGTCGCTGGTTTTAGGTGAGAGAGAGAAAGCCAAAGGTGGAAATAGGTAAAAACAATTTTTACAAAGTTTTGTAGTGGTCATGTGACTGGCACATGATTGCCACTTGGAGTTTGATGTGACACACTAATGCTATGTGGAGTTTGACGTGTCATGAGCTAGCATGCCAAGCATCAATTTTGATGTCACGTCAATCGTCAATAGTCAACTGATGAAAAAAAATCAACATCATAAAGTCTATTAATTTAAGGATTAAATTGCACCAATTTGTAAATTTAAATAACAATATTGCACCAAACCAAACTTTAAAGGAAAAATTGTCTTTTTTGACATACTTCAGGGTATTTTTATACCTTTGGCTTCTTTAATATAACTAAAATTCTTTGTGGCCCTTAATGGGCAAACTACAAAAGAACAAAATCCTCTAACATCTTAGGCAAAGCTAATATTTTCTCAGCAACTAAAAGAACAAGAAACAAAATTGTTTATATGAAAAGGAAATTAATACGCAGCCGCGATAAAGAAGCGACATTTGGTTAAAGGGGTTCATATGCCAAACTCCAACTAGATGAGATTAGGGATTAGGCGTGCTTTAGGTTATATAGTTGTCATAGCATCTAGTATAAACTACAAGAGGTGCCTGCACTTAAATTCTCGACATTTATCCTCTCTCATAAACCTCATGAGAAATAAGTTTTTCCGACCTTCATTCCTGCCTCAACATCAAATTAATATTACAGTACAAATTTAGCATCCGGAAAAAAGTTTTACCTAATTCAACATGAAAGAAATGGCATAAAAAATTATAATGAAACTCCTAAAATTCAATAGGAAGAAAAAGTGCCGCAACAATTAATTCATTCTAAAAAGGACAATAAATAAATTGATGTTGTTATCTAGTATCATGAATCGCTATATAGAGAAGAAAATAAACCAGCTGACAGTGACAATAACAAAATTAAGAAATTGCTAAAATCCTAACAAACAAATACTTACACTCTCCAATTTCGCATTCAATTCACTAATTTTCGTTTCAATTACAGTAGCTCGTGCTTCTAGGGTCTCCTTCTCCCTTTTCTGAGCTTCCAATTCCGATTTAATTTTCTCCACCTGCATTCGAGAAGTATCATTAAAAAATTAAACCTTTTAACATTAGCAGTTTGTCCGTCTAGAATTATCTCAACCTGCTTCTCCAGTTCACCCGCAAGTGCATGAGCTTTTCCCGCCTGCTCTACAGCACCTAGTTTTCCCTTTGTCATTCAAGAACATAATAAAAGTTCACATGCCACAAATTTGTGCATGATTCATTACTGTAGTTTAAACCAATGAAACAAGAAAAAAGCCCTGTGTTTGCATATGTTTAATAATATAAACACTTGAAGAGAAGATATTTCACTTTCCAAGGACTTTATAGCATCTGACTTATCTTGAATGGCTTTGTCGTTATGTGATATTATCTCATCCTTGCTCTTCCATGCTCGGGTTTTCTCGTCAATTTGAGATTCTACATGTTCCAAAAGCCAAGGCAAACATGCAAATGTAGAAGTCACATGATTCAAGTAGAATTAAAGCTCGAAATCATAAAGCAGCAATCGTATATGACTATTGATTATTGAATTAGCACTAGAGAAAGAGTACGAAGTCAAGCATGTAAAAATGCCAGGGGTTTATCAGTTTTTCATGCTAAAAATAGTATTTCCATCAGCAAATTATTAAAGCTCCAATTCGTTGCCTATTCAAGGAAGCAGGAAAAACAACAAACTAAAAGGAAAAATAAAAAGAAAGTCAGAGTAAGAGTTATGAGAAGCAAACGAACCAAAAGCATGGATCATAGAGTTGAGTTTCTCAAGTTGGATCTTCAAAGCGGAGGGATCAACGCCAGCGACTTGATCATCGGTGTCAATTGAAACATCCGCCCAAGCGAAGGAGAAAATCAGTGCAATAAACAGAGAAAAAAGAGCTAGTTTTGAGTCCGCCATAAGAGTGAATCAAGCCACAAACTCGCCAAATCACAGAGAAGTAGAGAAACAAATAAATATATCTTTGTTCGAATCTATAGGAGGTTTGCTCTAACACTAAAAACGTGTTATTTTATTATTTTCTTTGAAAAGAAAATGAACAAAATTCAAAACGTGACCGGAGACATTGACTTATGTCTAATACAGTTCCGGTAGAAGAGAAAGAAAGCGTTGAATTTAACTGTGTAATCAACAGGAATAATGGAGTTCCACTCCCTCGCACTCATTTAATTACTTCCAACTACTTGCTCGCTGAATGCAAATACAAGAGCAATTTTTCTTAATTAATAATAATATGCATTATGTGATAATTTCTTAATTAATCAATTTATTTTTTCGGTGTAACCATTTATGTCATTCAATTCGAACTGAATTAATTTTATCATAAAATAAAAATCTTATAATATTTATTTTTCAATAATTTTAAAACTCGAATTAAGTAACATACTTAAAATAAATAAATGTCAAACAAACAATTTGAAACAATTGTTAAATCAATTTATTACTATTTACATAATCATATCAAAAATGCTATTATTGACTTTTAATTACTACTTTTGTTTATTCAAGCCTTTTCTTCCCCATGTAATATGAAATTAAGGCTAATTATTGTTAGTAAGGGCTTTTACATATTAAGTATTGTGGTCAAGTAATTTGCAAATAAACAATAGCCTAATGAATGAGGTATATGTTAGGATTTTACATGTTTGATTCGAACATAAACAACAATTGCTCAACTTCTATAATATGTGGCCTTCAAAGAAATTACTCAAAACTTCCAACAAAGAGAAAATCAAAGGAAATGCCACAATGAATTGTTTACTTTATTTAAGTTGGTTTGCTTTAGGGCAATGTTGAGTAATAAGTAGAAAGATGGAAATTATTTGGACAGGCTTTTAAAATGCGCACTATAATAATAAAAGTTGAACGAATAAAGAAAAGGAAAAGAACGTTACCATTTTATACTTTTACACTTTTAACTTTCAAAAATATCCATTTTCGCATTTATTTTCTATTTTGCAGTTTCTCTCAAACAACTTCTTTCGCTCTTCTCCAATTCCCCCTCTCTTCTCTCTCTCGCCTCCGCTTCACTTCCAGAAGCCACAGCCACCGGTCAACTTTCGGCCACCCCTCTCTTCTCTCTCTGCACGAGCAATTAGTTTGATAGCACGGGACACATATGAGGTTCTGTTTTCGTGTGCTAATTGCTAGTCTACTGTTGCATCGACACTTGTGTTTCTGCTTGCTACTATGTTTATGCAAAGAATCCACAGAGCCTCCGGTTTGATCCCACCACTCCGAGTCGCCTTCAAGAGCTTCGAAGATATGGACGTTAACAATCACTGAATCAAACTTTACATGATTACTGATGCCATACTTATGGTTACAGCAAATACAAATATTGTTACTAGATATACGGCCTAGAAGGATCAATTGACAACGAAATGCTCCTGTCGACAATACCTATGGGTGAAAAAAGATAAAACAGATAAAATTGCTAACTGATTTAAAATAAAATTCACAATTAATAAAATATGAAGCCACCGCCATATCCATGATATTCAAAAAGGCAACAAAATCAATTGGAAAAACATGGATAAGCTTTAAAACATTATTTTAAAATCTCATAGGTGGGGAACAATAAGTGGTTATAGCCACAATTCAGTAACGGGAAATATCATTTTTTTCCAATGATTTTCAACTTAACTACGTATTTTAATAGAACAATATTGAAGGTTTTTTCATCAGCTGTATTGGTACCATAGTGACATTAATTTCAGTAGACGCAATTACATCACAAACTGAGTAATAATAGTCATCAATAAGGCAAAGAATTTCTGTTTATTAATTTTTGAACATGAACTAAATACAGTTTATTAACTTTCATACAAATTATATACACTGTATTAAATTTTATAAAAAATAAAATATAGTGTATTTTCTTTTGTACATAAATAAATACAGTGTATTTTCTTTTACATCAAAACTCAATATACTATATTTTCTTTTCACAAAACACAATAAACGGTATTTTCTTTTCATGTGCATCAAAATAAAAAAGTGTTTTCATTTTTTTGTAAACTCTCATACAGTGTATTGAATTTTAATCAAAAAGTAATACACTATAAAAACAAAATACAGTGTATTAATTTTTAAACCTGAATTGAATACAATTTATTAGCTTTCATACAAACTAGATATACTGTATTAAATTTTATAAAAATTAAAATATATTGTATTTTATTTTGTACATAAATAAATACAATGTATTTTTTTTCAAAAAAAAACTCAATACACTGTATTTTTTTTATAAAATACAATAAATTATATTTTCTTTTTATGTACATAAAAATAAATAGTGTTTTCAATTTTTTATAAACTTTCATGCAATATATTGAATTTTGATCAAAAAATAATATACTATATTTTCTTGTCGCAAAACCCAATACAGTGTATTAAATTTTATACAGTGTATTAATTTTCGAACATGAACTAAATACACTTTATTAGTTTTCATGTAAACTAAATATACTTTATTAAATTTTTAAAAACTAAAATATAGTGTATTTTCTTTTATACATAAATAAATACAGTATATTTCTTTTTTTTTTTTGCCAAAACTCAATACACTATATTTGTTTTGAATAAAAACTGAATATAGTTCACCGTAGATAGTTCATTCTGTAATTAGTTTATGGAGTGGAATTTGCTATCTCTTATTTGTAGTCTGGTCTATTCTTTATTTTTTTTCCTTTCTGTAATGTTAGCTGTGTAGAATGACAGCTATACCATTTTACCAATTATTTTTCTTTTTGAGATTGGGTTTTCTGGATTCTTATTTTATTTTTGTTTTATATTTGCATTGTTATGTGTTGTAGATCTGAGATTTAATATCTGTATATATTCTGTGTAGAAATTTTTGAACCCTTTATTTTTTCTTCTAATGCTACCAGCAAATCAAAATCTATGTCAGCAAAACCAACAGTATCTTCGGCTTTGTCCCTCATCTCATCTTCTGCCACAGATTGATTGAAATTAAATTATGCTGAATTGTTATTAACATTGAGAAATTGTATCCATATTATCCGATTGCAGGGAGTCTGAGTCAACTTCTTTTCTCAAGACCTATTAACGTTCGGCCGTAACTCAAAAGCAATCATGGTATTGGTGGCTCAACCTCAAATACAATATTAATTAGTAGAATTCAATTAATTCTTGCCTGCACACTTTAACATACAAACTTAATCACAACACATGTTTTATTATTTTCATTTCCTTTCATGTAAATCCATGGTAGTCTCACATTGATATACCCATTTATTTTGCTTAATAATAATATTTAGATTCGGCACTATCTATTGGATTTGATTGATCGAGAATAAGCGAAACAATGTAAAAGGATGAAAACCCCAAAATTATTGATTTTGCAGAGCTTTATTTTGTAATTATTGAGAGAAAACAATATTTTTTGAATGTGCAGCATTTTTGAAATGTGAAATATAAAAAAATGGCAATTAAGAAACAAAAAAAAAATTAATGGTATTAATGAAAAATATAAAATGTGAGGGTATAAATATGAATTTTTTTTTTTTTTGCCATTTGTGAAAAAATCCCTTTTTATGTGAATAATATTTTTCTATTCTATCATTTAAATTTCAATTAGGCCCAACTTGCAAGTTATAATATTATGCTGGGTTTATAATATTTCATGGGATCAAATAGGCGTGAGCAAAAAAAATTAATAATATGGTTAACCGCAAAATCAGTCTGAAATCGAATTAATTTTTGCAGTTAACTGATCCGATAGATTTTGTTATAATTTTTAATTTTTATATTTTTTTGTTAATGGTTACGGTTTAGGTTTTTAGATATCGATCAACAATTAATCCACGGTTAACCGATTTATATATATATATATATATATATATATATATATATATATATATATATATATATATATATATATATATATCTTCAATTTTTCTATTTTCTCTAAAATTTATATAAAATAATACTTTAAAATATATTTTTATTTTTATACCTTAATTTTTTTATAATTTCCTATAAAATTTATATAGCACTTTAAACTAAATTTATATTATGCCATTCTCTTTAATTATATAGTAATATTTATATATAATATCCGATTAATTTATATATATATATTATTTTTTATCATATATTGGTATTCATATTTTACTTAATAGCATTTAATTACATTTTTTTATATTTTAGAGTTTATGTTATAATATTTAATATTATTCAAAATTTTATTTGATTTAGAATCAAGCATATTAATCTCCAACAAATATCAAATCTCTTTTATAATATTAGCTATTAATTTATAGAATATAAATTTTGGCTAGTAAATTATGTTTGGTTTGTAATTTTTATATTAAATTACTTTGCATATTTGAAGTTTAATTGAATTTTTTCTAATTTTTTTTATGATTTTATATTATAAATTTTAGCGATTAACCGAAAAATATTGGTTAACCAAACCGAAAATGTAATTGAGTTTCAAAAACTAAGATTGATAGAAAGGTTTTGGTTTTGAAGTTGAAATGAAAGGAATTGCAACATCGACCTTGCTTATATTCTGTCTCAATTATTCCAATTTCCTTTTTCGTTTCTTTTATTTTTAATTTTTATATTTATCTCATTTTCTTCTTCTTTTTTATTTAAGGAATTATGTTCTTTTTGAAGGGTTGATATATATTATTTTTAGATAAAAATGCATTAAATTGATAAGATTTTTTATAAGATCAATGGCAGTTTTAGTTATAAAGGCATGAGCAAGGGATTGAGAGAGAGATAATTTTTTTTTAAGTTTATTTCTATTCCAAGCACGAAAATATCTATTAGCTAAAACACGGATTTATTCTTTTATCTTTTTATCATATATAGAAAAATTGGTTTATGCTTTTTTTAATTAATTTTTCAATCTTCACGTCTTGCCAGATAAAAGACCTCAGAATTAGCAAGCACCAAAATGTATTGACATTTATGGAAACAAAGCAAGAAATATTCCTTTCAAATTATAAATTTAGAATTCAGAATATATAACAACAAGCAGACTTTATTCCATGTAATTAAATGGTATTCTTCCCTTAATTTTGTTAACCCTCTATATGTACATTTGATGATTTAACCCACGATATGCAGCACAAACACTATTGCCTAGTATTAAATTATTTTAGAATATTCCATAAAATCCATACTATTTTGAGATTAAATTTGTTGAACTGCCTACTGAACCCCTTCCAAAAAAAAAATTATATATATATATATATATATATATATATATTTATTTATTTATTTATTTATTTAAAAGCTAATTAAACATTCAAAACATAATTGAAAAATAATAAAATAAATAGATAAGAAAATATAACTTGTTAAAATAAATTAAATCAGGATAAAGTTAAAACTGAAGGGATTATCAGTACTGAGAATTAGATAAATGTTACCATAAAAACAGTTGTTTGATGAAAATAAACTTCTAATGAAACCATAGGCTCTATAAATGGTGGCCATGAAAAGCCATAACAAGCGAGCATTCTTCATTTCACACAAAAACCATGGCCAACATTTCTAATTTTCTCCTGTTTATCGGTTTAATCTCCACTTGTTTTTCATCAATCTCTGGTACATCAAGAACATTATTATCTTCTGATCATGACACAGCACCTCTAACTGGGTCAAACTTCACATATGTATGTGATCCATCAAGGTATGCAAGTCTTGGACTGGACATGTCAAGCTTTGTATTCTGTGACAAGTCCCTTCCCTATGATGCTAGGGCTAAGGATTTGGTCAACCAAATGACACTCAATGAAAAAGTCAGACAACTTGGTAATCTTGCTTATGGAGTCCCAAGATTAGGGCTGCCTAAGTACGAGTGGTGGTCGGAGGCCCTCCACGGCGTCTCCGATGTTGGTCCAGGAACTTTTTTCGATGATCTTGTTCCCGGAGCTACTAGCTTCCCTACTGTAATCCTCACCGCAGCTTCATTTAACGAGTCTTTGTGGAAAAATATTGGTCAGGTAAATATTCAATGTCTTCTTTTTATAGAAACCAACTAATGAAGCTGTAAGGCAAAGACTTGATCAAAAACTACTAGGGCAATGGAGCACTTCCCCACTGTATCGATTAATAAAAATTTATTCTAAAGTATATATTTTAGTGGAGTCAATTTAAATTAATATAAGAGTGTTCTTAACTTTTTTTTTAGTCATTTAAATATTTTAATGAAGTGATTTTTAAAAAAATAACAAAATTATAAGATTTTTTTTTATTTTTTCTTAATTGAGTGCTGTTCAACGTATTTATATTCACGTTTACATGGAATGCCATATAATACATGCACATATATTTGTTCTCCTGAAATTAATAATATTCTTGAATTCATCCCTCACATTGTATGTTCTTAAGAATAAAGTGACTGAGAAGAGATTGTTAATGGTTTTCAGGTAGTTTCGACGGAAGCAAGAGCAATGTACAACTTGGGTAGGGGAGGATTAACGTATTGGAGTCCAAATATCAATGTCGTAAGAGATCCTAGATGGGGAAGAACCATTGAGACACCTGGTGAAGATCCATTTATTGTTGGAAAGTATGCTTCTAATTACGTTAGAGGGTTGCAAGATGTCGAGGGTAGTACTGATAATCGTCAAGATTTAAATTCTAGACCTCTTAAAGTTTCTTCTTGTTGCAAGCATTATGCTGCTTATGATGTTGATAATTGGGACGGAGTTGTAAGGGAAGAGTATGATGCCAGAGTACGTCTTATTTAATTTTTTACTATAATTAAAATATTCCATTTTTATAATCATGTGATAATACAAAATTAAAATATATTAGGTGACAGAACAAGATATGGTAGAGACATTTCTCCTGCCATTTGAAATGTGCGTTAAAGAAGGTGATGTTAGCAGTGTAATGTGTTCTTATAATCGTGTTAATGGTTTACCTACTTGCGCTGATCCGAAACTCTTGAACCAAACCATTAGGGGAGATTGGGATCTTCACGGGTATGTTTTCTTAATTATTTATTCTGTGTTATTATATTATATTTTCAACTTAATGAATAAAATATTGAACTTTTTTTTTTGGGTGCAGATATATAGTTTCAGATTGTGATTCTATTGAAGTATTGGTTGATAGGCACAAGTTTCTCGGTGCCACACATGAGGATGCAGTTGCAATGACACTAAGAGCAGGCTAGTGATTAGTTTAATTCTTACTTTGTACTCTTATGAAAAATTTCAACATTGATAATTATATGCTAATCAACAGGATTGGATTTGGATTGTGGAGTTTACTACACAAATTTCACAGAAACAGCAGTGCAGGAAGGGAAAACAAGGGAGGAATACATAGACAGGTCACTTAAATATCTATATGTAGTGCTAATGAGGCTAGGTTTCTTCGATGGAAATCCTCAATACGAATCATTGGGCAAAGATGACATTTGTAGTAAAGATAACATTGATTTGGCCACACAAGCAGCAACACAAGGAATCGTCCTCCTCAAGAATGATAACAATACATTGCCTTTGAGTCTTGAGAAGTTCAAAAACCTAGCTCTAGTTGGTCCTCATGCCAATGCTACCACCGTCATGATTGGAAACTATGCAGGTACCTTTATGTATTTATTACATGGGATGGGTGACATTAAAGTTTGCTTGTGAGCTAAGTTCTGTTTGTTAATTTCAGGGATTCCATGCAAATACACATCTCCCATTGATGGATTTTCATTGTATGCAAATGTAAATTATAAAATTGGTTGTGATGTTGGTTGCAAGAACGAGAGTTTAATTTTTCCAGCAGTTAAGGCTGCAAAGAATGCTGATGCCACAATAATAGTTGCTGGCATAGATTTAAGTGTTGAGGCTGAAAGCTTGGACAGGAACGATCTTCTTCTTCCTGGTTATCAAACTGAACTTATCAATCAGGTCGCTGAATCTGCTAAAGGCCCTGTTGTTCTTGTAATAATGTCAGCTGGAGGCATTGATATCTCTTTTGCTAAGCAAAACACTAACATTAAAGCCATTCTGTGGGCTGGTTATCCCGGAGAAGAAGGTGGCCGTGCCATTGCTGATGTTGTGTTTGGCAAATATAACCCTGGTACGTAATTAAGCCTTTTTAACTTTCATAAGCATTGAAAGTTTTTATTTAATTATGCTAGAATTGATATAAAAATGTTATTCAGGAGGAAAATTACCAATTACTTGGTATAAAAATGATTATGTGAGTAAGCTGCCAATGACATATATGAGGCTGAGACCTGAAGAGGACTTAGGCTATCCAGGCCGAACCTACAAGTTCTTCGATGGTCCAACTGTATACCCATTTGGGTATGGACTCAGCTACACCAATTTCAGTTACCATCTAACCTCCTCACAGAGATCAATTAATGTGAAATTGAACAAGTTCCAGCATTGTCATGATTTGAGATACAAAAATGACAGTTTGAAACCTTCATGTCCAGCAATACTGACACAAGATTTGTCCTGTGATGATGGGTTTGAATTTAAAGTGGAAGTAGAAAATGTGGGTTCTGTTGATGGAAGTGAGACAGTAATTGTTTACTCTTCTCCACCAGAAGGAGTGCTTGATTCTTATATCAAGCAAGTTATTGGTTTCAAGAAAGTTTATGTACAAGCTGGAAGCAGTGAAACAGTTAAGTTTGAGTTCAATGCGTGCAAGAGTTTGCAACTTATAGATTACAATGCTTATAGTCTTTTGGCTTCAGGAAGGCACACTATTGTGGTAGGAGATAATTTAGTTTCTTTTCCTATTCAAATTAGGTTTAGTTAGTTTAATTTATGCTTATTACGGATATGTTAGAGGCTTTGGAGATGCTGCTTTCTTCTCAAAAGAGAATAAATGTGATATTGTGATTTATGAATCTGTTGCATTTATAACTTGTGAAAAAATCGAAGTTTGAAATACGTTGCTTGATTTTATATATTGTGATGGTAAATGTGCGATTTGAACTATCAACTATGCACACCGACCTTATTAATCGTGGGAAAAGAAATTTCTGACAAAGACATGTAAACCTTGAGCATTCAAGCTCTTCTTTATAATGTTTAGCTACATAAATTATGATAATGAAAGTTGATTTTACAAGTAAAATTCCATTAAGTAAAGTTGATTTTACAAGTAAAGCTCCATTGACAAGTTTGGAATTTGCACATGCATTAGTTGACTTCGCCATATAGTGGATTTCAGCACGCTATACCATTTTCTTTAGCTCTAAAATTTATTTATCAAATGTGTTAATCGAATGTCATATTTTTATATGATAATTCCTATACTACCCTATTCTTCTGAAGAATAACAACACTGTTTTTTGCACCCAAAATGAATACACGAGTTTAAGTGACAAAAATAAACGAACAGAAAAATCCAGTTATGCGTTCCACCGCTTTATACTGACGCGCAAAACAGATTGTAAGAGGTTTGGTGAAGTTGTTCTATTCTATGCCTGTTTGGCATGGATCATAATCAAAATAATCAAAACGGAGCTTTTCCAACAAAAGTTAGTTTCTTTTTTTTTTTTTTACTGGATTCCAATGCAGATAAGTTGCCATTATTTTATTGATCGAATCAATGTTATTAAAATTGAACCGTATAAAAAATCAAAAAGTTTAAGGATTCGTGGTTCGACTGGTTCGTTAAAATTTAACCGAATTTTTTTTTTAAATATATTATTTTTTAAATTTTATATAAATATTATGAAAATATTACTATATAAAAAAATTAAAAATAATTTAAAAAAATATATTTATCATCAAACATTAATAATAAAACTATATTTTCAAGTTATTCAACATTTATAACAAATATTTAAGATAAATATAGTAAAAAATTATAAATTTTTAAAGAAATTCTTCAAATATAAATTATAAAATTTTATTTTATTCATAAAAAATTCATTAAATTGTTTAAATTTTAATTATTTTGTATTTATAATTTTATTTTATTTTTTCCAGCAAAAAATAATATTATATGAATATTTTGAACATAAAAATAGTTTTTCTAAAATCAAATCAATTTATTATCATTTAACCTGGTTTTATTCCAGTTTAACCGGTTTTCTGATGATTTGAAACCGTTTCTTTCGGTTTTTATTCAATTCGATTTTCATTCATCGAACTAATCGGATCAGCTGATGGGTCGGGTTAAATCGGTTCGACCATCCGATCCGGTTTTAATAACACTGGATTAAATCGGACACCATGACGTGCTTCTGTCAGTACACACATCAACTGGTCAAGGAAATCAACTCATTGACTTAGTAAATGGCAAAGTGAAAAAAGCCACAAACTTGTTGGGGACCTGACAGGTAAGAATTTGCTGTATGGGCACACAAAGCCTGGCAAGTAATTGAAAGGCAGCAACAGAAAGGGATTTGGTGGTGCGCCACTAACACCACCACCCATTGGCCATACACAGCACAGCCCTTATGTGATGGATAAAACATAAAGAAATCATGTCCATGCATGCACACCAATCATATATATGCCAATGTCCCTAGAATAGCAGCAAATAATGATTTAAAAATATTAGGAAAAGTGCATATTTAATTTTAAGCATGTAATCAAGAAAATAAAAAGACCAGAGACCGTGATAGAGATTTGAGCCAAGTCATGCAGATAAAGCATGGTTATTAAACTCGAATTGACTCAGATAGTTGGATCATGACTCGGCAAACAATTCGAATCGATTCAACATAAAAATCGAAAATTATAAAAATTTGGATTGATTCTGAAAAAATCGGATTGAACCGGAACTCAATGACTCGACCGAATTTCGGTTCAACCAAAAAAATTTGCATTTTAAAAACCATTTTTCTGCTAATCACTGCTGTTTGTTTACTTGAGAATGATGCACTCAACCAACAACCGCGACCTAAGCTAGAGCAATCCTTATTCCTTAGCTGTTCTTTTTTTTTTCTTTAATTTATTACATTATGATCATGTGTTAGGTCACAACAATTAAATTAAAGCTAATAACAGGCTTTAATTATTTGTCATTTTCATTATCAATCTAACCTAAGGTTTTTGTTTGGTTTTTCTTTCCTTAAAAATAAAAAAATAATAAAAACTGTTAGGTTTCAATCAGTTTAATTATTAATAACTCTTTTTCCCCTAATATACATC
This sequence comes from Excoecaria agallocha, assembly GCA_037975025.1. Lineage (NCBI taxonomy): Eukaryota > Viridiplantae > Streptophyta > Magnoliopsida > Malpighiales > Euphorbiaceae > Excoecaria > Excoecaria agallocha. Next base: position 7,368,314 of record CM075819.1, read on the forward strand.
TGTACATCAAAGATTTGAAACCATACACATGGATGTTGATATTTAAATCTTTTTATTTTTTTTTTCTAATATTTTACACTTATATCAATTAAACTTAAAGAAATTACATCATTATCAGATGACGAAGATTTATAAGTTCAAAAAAATAAGTGCAGGAGTAATGGAATAAATTAGGAGCTGAGCTGCATACTTTTTATTATATAAGGAGAAAATGAAAGATGATTTTGTAAGTTAGAGGTGTTGAATGTACTAATAGTTACAGTTAATTCAACTGTTTGTATTTTTCAAGATTGGATCGGGAAACAATTGCATTATGCAGCAAAATGAATTTCAGGGACATCTTTTAACTGAAGATATTGATGGTAACGAATAACTTAATCTGAAAAAAACAATTAAATATAAAGTAGGCAAAAATGGATACCTCAAAAGTTGTACACCAGAAGAAAAAATAAATAACTTATTTTGACTTATCATATTTTTATTTTTTTTATAAATAATTATATTTAAAAAAATAAAATTCCGAATCAATCCGATCCAACCAATTAACTCTTTACTCAGTTAGTAGATCGAGTTGATCTCCAAGCCGCTTCTGAAAACATTGATATAAAATGATGGAGTACCCACTTAGGTCACTCAAAAAAGAAATACAACTTGGATCCAACAATACAATAAAAGATGCAAATACTGCTATGCTTGGTGCTCCACTGACACCACTACTTAAAAGTGACTGCACCAGAGGTGGCAAAGGACCCATATATTGCATAATCAAGATCTTCATGTCTCTTAATTCCCAGCACATGAAAGCATATTAACAATGGCATAGTTGAGGATAAGAGCAAACAAGTAGCATATGTAAAGCAATATATATGTGTAAATAAAAGATAAAAGGAAAAACATATTAGCAGCACAATTTTCAGAAATATATACTGGTACAAAGTTTTTCCATTTAAGCATTAAACAAGTACAGCTGGATATAGCACCAAAAAAGGGCCATTTGTTTATTAGCATATCCTAATGACAGAAAGAAGCATATAAACCAGCGATGAAAACTAAAGGACACGGAAACAGTTCAACATACTTGATAAAACAGTACATAAGGCATAGCTTTAACTAATGTACTAACAAAACCAGACATAATACCTGCGACTATAAGAGGTTAACATATATCAAGCATCAAGACAAGCCACCCTTCATTCAACTTCAGCATAGATTGAAACAAAAGCTCCGGAGAAATTTAACAGAAAGACATGCACTGCTATCTTCACTTCCTAGAAACTCACGTATAATTGGAATGTTGAGAGCGAGCACTTGCAATTATTATTAATCCTAATACCAACCCACCAAGAGTGTGGAAACCTGATTGATGCATAATATTCTTATCTTAGGAAAAGAGTGTTCTCCCACTACCTTCTCAGGTTTAGTTCTTGAAATCCCCAACTCCAAGATTTTGCACTTCAACCTTGAGAGTTTTTAAATACCTAACTGCTTCATCAAGTACAGTAACAGTATTCATTTGGTCACCACCAGGTACAATACCTCTCAGTGCCTTAACCATCTTCTTCATTTTCTG
>CM075819.1:7370083-7452117 GCA_037975025.1 Excoecaria agallocha
AAAAACTATTTTAAGTTTTATCATTTAGTGCTTTCATTGAGAGGCATGGCCGATTTAAGATCTCATGAACATACGGCTCATGGTGCCCGTAGTCGCAATAATCAGGACATATCTGAACCTTCAAGGTTAAGAGAGAGAGCTTTCAGATCACCAGTTGGAGGTGACCCCTCTTAAATCTCGATGATACGGTTGCACGACAATAGGAGAACGCCCCTATTACTATAGGGGACATGCGCGCCGTACTTGGTCACCTCACTGAGAGCGTAGTCCAAGCCCTGAAAATAGGAAGAATGCCCGAAACTTTCGAAGACGATCATGAAACGGATTTGAGGGCCGAGGACTTCGGAATGAGGAGGAATAGGGGGATTTCCCTGAGAGAGCCAAGTGCTCATGACGGGAGAAATGCAGGAACAAGAATCACGAATAAATACGATAAGGGGAAAGAAACGATGTTTTCGAGAAAAATTATCCTCATATCCCCAGTAGATTGTACGCCTCGTCTTTTGGTGAGCATAGAGGATATGCGCCTAGTCACGCTTGCTTCCAAAGGACAAAAGAAGAGTTTACTCCCAAGGCGATGAGCAGCGAGGATGAATGGTTTAAACAAAAGCTTGAAAGGTTTGGATTGGCAGAGTCAATGAGATGGATGTCTGAGGGGAACGCTCACAGCGGCACCTCCCCTTTCTGCAGAGAAATCATGGAGTCCAAGCTACCTTCCAGATGGAGAGACGTGGCGATGGACAAATATACAGGTAAAACTGACCTTGCCATTCACCTTACCGAATTTTTGACTAAAGTGCAGATTTATACCTTCGATGAAATGATCGCCTGTAGAGTTTTTCCGACCACCTTAGGAGGGGACGCTTTGAAATGGTTCCTTAAACTCCCTCATACATCGATCGCCTCTTTCAAGCAACTCAAGGAATTATTCGTAACACGATTCCATGCACGAACACGCACATCAAAGTCGGTCAATGACCTGCGCAACCTCTACCAAAGAGCTAATGAAAGTCTCAGAGATTACATTGTTCGTTTTCAAGCTGCAATGTCGGAAATAAGAGATTTAAGTGTGGAATTGGCATCAAATGCTCTAGCAAAAAGCGTCGTGGATCGCCCATTTGCCGAATCGCTGACAGCAAAGCCACCAAGTAGTTTTCCCAACCTAATGGATAGGGTCAAGCGATGCATCCAGTTAGATGATGCTCTCAGATCCAACAGAATAGAGAAAACTAATGTAATGGACAGACTGCGATATTTAGACGGTCGGCCATTCAATAAAACCTCTACTTCCGATCGAATAGAAGGGAGGCTGAAATAGTCGATCTTCTCAAGGATTTCAAAGAGGGCAATTGAGGACGAGCGGAATAAACTTGACCACCGCAATAGTCGGTCGGCTGGGACTTCTACCCCCCTCAGTGCCAATTCTCTCCAAACGCCATTAAATGCCAAGAGAAAGCATGGGAAAACCAATAGACTCTAAATGGCCAAGTAGGAGGTGAAGCAGTGGAGGCCCCCGTAAAAGTCATGAGCTATCCCACGAAGAGATCAACAAACAACGACAAATCAAGCATAATTGTTACAATTTGAGTTTTTAAAAGGCATCTGTACTAAATTTGAATGCTCTCTCATCCTCCTGTAATAAGTGGTAAAATACCAGCTTGTCTTAATATTACTTGTTTGCCATTTAAAGATATATTCTCAAGTGACAGCAATGAAAAGGGGCTTGCAACATGCAGAAAGCTGTTGAAAACATGCGTGCAAAATAAACGCCTCCACAAAATAAAAATAGCTAAAAAAATAAATAATAATAACAGGTACGTGCCTAAAACTCATAAATTTAATACTTATTATTTGAGTAAACTTATTAATTCTCCAGCAAACCAATTTTTCGGATTGAATCATTTGGCTGTCGAGAGTTCAAGATAAAAGCCTTGAAGGCCCATAGACCTCACCCCGATCGGATGGTATTTTGCCACCGCCAAGAGCGGGTCAGAAGACTATCCATTCCCAGAAATGAATCGGATGGTATTTTGCCACCACCAAGAGCGGGTCAGAAGAGCATCCATCCCCAGGAGCGGATCGGATGGTATTTCGCCACCGCTAAGAGCAGGTCAGAAGAGCATCCATCCCTAGGAGCGGATCGGATGGTATTTCGCCACCTCCAAGAGCGGGTCAGAAGAGCATCCATCCCTATGAGCGAATCAAATGGTATTTTTCCACTGCCAAAAGTGGGTCAGAAGAGCGTCCATCCCTAGGAGCGGATTGGATGATTATTATCGCCATCGTGAAGAACAGATCGGATCGAAAAGGTGTGAAAATGCCTCAAAAAATTCTCATTTATTGCCAATGTTGACTTTGAAAATCTCGCAGACAACGTAAGCAACCGTAAAATGAATAGATAAGCATTTATAAAATTATTTGCACAATAAAGTTGCAATAACTTTTTTTTACAGGATAAAATTTTATAAAAAAAGGGTAACTCCCCATAAGCGGGTAATTCCTAAAGACAAGGTTCTCCAAAGGGTAACTCTTCATAAGCGGGTAACTCCCAAAGATAAGGTTCTCTGAAGGATAACTCCCCATAAGCGGGTAACTCCCAAAGACAAGGTTCTCTGAAGGGTAACTCCCAATAAGCGGGTAACTCTCAAAATTATCGAGCCTTCGATCTCAAAGATCGAATTGCGTGAAGGGAGACTAGAGTACACCACCTAAAATAAAATTAACTACAAGGCTAGCTCATTAAAAGCCCACGAAGAGGCCTAAGGAGATCGGGAATAAAGGTCGTGGCGCTTATAACCCCCCCGAGTAGTCATAACTCCATCATTAAGCTAGATGTCCATCCCGAGCGTGAAATAAGAAAGATCCCCCTTACCATAAAATTTGTCTTTTAGGTCTAACATTATTTTTGAATCTAAGTTGCAGAACGCCTCAGTGCCTAATCACCATATTCGATGCCTATCCTGACGATCGGCATAGCCATCTTAATTTCGATCGGATAAAAATGTCTAGACCTAAACAGTTCGAATATGAAGGGCGCTTACACCCGTTCAACTCTGATAATAAATTCGCTAGATTCAATGTCTATCCTAAATCCAAGATGCGAAAGTTGATAATTGAGTTAGCCAACTCCTTCAAACAAATATCTTATCAATACAAAAAATCTGAGCCACAATTATTGACCAAATAGTTCATTTGGTACATCCGATTGTACTAAGCAACTGTTGATAGAATCGTATATCGCAATGCTTGGCAATGCTTGAAAGGGAAAATTGAAGATTCAGGGACTATTTTTCCTTAGCCAAATTCACACATTCTCCATAATTTATTTGCACGATTCTCCTCAGTTAATTTGATATTTCCTCCTCAGCTGATCTTATGGTGAATATTTACTGAAATGAGAACTGCAGTCTCTAGACGTGGCTGAGAAAAATCTCTACTATTATATATGAATAATTCTTACAAAGCGCGAACAAAATCATTACAGCAGAAAGCTACGCTTCTACATTCCTTGTTTCTTCATCAAAAGAAGGGCCCTGCAGTGGCTTTAATGGGATATTGGAAACACCCCAAACATATCTCAGTTGATCCATGGTATCTCCCTTTTAGGCAGAAAGCCCTTTCTCAAGCTTCTTTCTCTGCGCCACCTCTTTCTCTAAAGCAGCCTGCAATGGATCCCGCTCTCCATGAAGAGCATCACGTTCAGACTTAGCCTTAGAACATTCAACCTATAGATGGGCTACGTCACCTTTGAGGTGGTCTACCTCTTGTTGCCGAGCTTACAGATCTTGAGAAAGGTGGGCAAACTCCTCTTTCAACTTTTTCACTTCCGATCGGGCAAGTAGAGACTCCTTTCTTGCCAAATCGTATCTGGCCTCCACTTTCTTTCTGGCCCGATCAAAATCTTTTCATTTCTTTTTACAAAGATCGGCCATGCCATACAAGTGCAAATCCCTTTTTATCAACTGAAAATTAGATCAGTGAGAAAAGAAAGGTTGGGGAATCAAGAGAATAACAGACTGCAAGATGAATGTTTGCTTAAGAATGAACATTTTGAAAAATACCTCCAGGGTTTGCCGTTGAAAAAGGCTACATTCTTGGGACAGTATGTCGGGATCTCCCATCGCCTTGTAATCACCCTCTTGCAGCATACCCCGGCATAAATAATTTGATACGTCTTTATTATCAATGGACCAGTCATCACCAAATAGACTTTTCAAAACCTCTCCTAGGGATGAGGCCCGATCTTCAGCAATTCTGGCAATCACATTTTCGATGCCCCCCTTATTTTTTGCGGTAACTTTTGCATCTACAGCGGCTACCAGGTCGTCAATTTGCTTTTTAGCCATCTCTTTGATTCTCCTTCGGGCATCTTCGTCCATTGTGGCCATGTTCACTTGGACTGATTTCTCCTGATCCTGGGCTGTTCGCTCCCTCTCGGAGTCAATTTCATCTCTAAGAAAATAGGTATGAGAATGATCTTCGGGCAATGGCCAGTCGGAAGAGGACCCCGGAGGGGTCTGAGAAGGGTAGGCAACAGGAGTTGCGACATCACTAGAAGCAGCAGTGAGAGTGCTAGTAGAAGGATTGAAAGCCTGAGCTTCTGAAAAAGGCACAAGTCTTCTCTTTTTTTATTTCTTCTCTTCCTTGGCTGCACGATTTGCTTCCATTTTTGCTTTAGCTCAACCGGCCAACCGTTTGACAATATCTTCTCCTTTAGCCATCGCACCTGCATTGAAAAACGTAAAAAATAAGTACTCCCTCCAGTTGATATAGACTTTTAAACATGTAATGCATGATGTTCAAAATGCATTCAACTTTGACGTCTATAATCTGCGTCAATATCGACGTCAGAGTCTGAGGATCCGATCAAAATGCCAAGAGGATGGTTAGAATTATATGGTTTTCCATGCCTCCAACATCGATCTCCATAAAGATCAACTGGAATACTGGTTTTTCACAAGGCAATGGCTACGGCTGGTCGGAGTATACACGGAAAATCCTCCAGTTACCCCTAAAAAATAATAATAATAATAATAATAATAATAATAATAATCTTTCTTCAACGCCTTATGGGAAGATAATATGATGATTGACTTCTTTTACGATCGGGTTTTGAGCACAGCGTTCATTTTCGTCCATTCAAAAGCCCAAGGGCAATTCTATATAACACTTAAGAATTACAATTTTGAAGATATTAAGGGGAAGTCTCGCCACCACACCCCACTTCTTGGATGGCCAATAAATCGCTCATTATCATCACCATCCTCTCTTATGAGAACCATACAAGACAAGTTGAGATCCCATATTCTTTCTGAGCTTCGAAAAATCTCCCTGGTTGAAGAACGAACGTAGCTCGATTCCATTTTTCAGGGAAGGACAGGAATAGTGAATAATGTAATATGATGATATTACAAAAGATAAAGAAAATTAAGCGGTAAGAATTGCCACTTACTTGGGTAATTCGATATCTTTGTGAAAAGTGCTGAAATCTTCAAATCTTCGGAGCGCAAAAAGAATTTGGCAGAGTTCTGTTAAGGATTATGGAGAAGTCGTATAAAAATTACCTATTTATAACCGCGAAAAACTTTTAGAATTTTCCAAATGCCTCAAAAGTCGAATAATCGCCACGCATCTTCAAACCATCATGATGGTTCTAAAGTGTTGCCCTTGACATGCACATTAGCAATAAATACATAACAGTTGATATGAACAAGCGTGACTTATCGGATTCAGGCCAATTTGAAAATTCCCGCCAAATGTAATGATTGATATCCGATGAAGAGGATGTTCCCTATTTTTTCTTTGTCTCTGGAAAAAAGGTACGTTTCATTTGTTTGTTTGTTTTTAGATCTTATTTTTGTTTGTAGGTTGTTTATCCCGACCGATGAGTAATCCAAGTCCGATCGGACCTCCTAGTATTAACAATATGAGATAAGATCTTGTACCGATCGGCCGAAGAGCAATCCATCACCTACAATTGACTATAATATCTCCTGAAAAGACAATCTCCATAAAACAACCAAGGGTTCTGACCAATCAGGTTGTATTGTCAAAATTTTGCTACGACCTGACGTAATTGAAAACATGAAAGTTGGAACCGACTTGCTCGCAAGATAAGTTCTCCTGTTAAGCTCGATGTTCATTTCAGGCTAAGGGTGCGAGTCGTCGAATCCTCAAAGCAACATAAAGGCCGAAAGGTCATTCGCCATGTATGATTCTCCAACGAACAACTGAACGGATGGTATTTTAGTTAAACTAAAAATTGGTAAGTCGCCCATTGCGTTTGACGTGATAAATCTAAGAAATGACTTTCACTTGAATGGAAGGCGTATATATAAAAAAAATACTCCGATCGGATCAAACGATTACCGACTCAAGATGGGTGGGCACTAGGATGCTCGAAAAACACATTTAAATTCAGGAAGTATTCTCCATTAATTAAATTTACGCATTCTCCACATGGGATCTTCATATTTTGTCAATGATGTTTTTTTCATCAGTTATTTTCATGACAAATGTCGCTTAAAATGAGAATTGTGGTACAAAGATGTAATCGAAAGACAAATCGACTTTCACATATGAAGGGTTCTTACAAAAAAAAAAGAAACTATGTTTCAAAAACTTCGCCGAAGCCCGATTAGTCCGAGGCAATCATCTAACAATAGTGTAATTTTTTAGGCTAATACCGAGCAAAATCGGACGTATTGACAGCCTTGATGATGATGGCTTTCCTCATATTGGTGCCAATTGGCTGACTGGCGATAAAATAAGGGGAGGTGCATAGAATCTGGCTAAGATCATAATATAAAATTGAAGTGCACCACTGCAACCATGCCTGCAAATGGGGAGTGATTGGCTCACTATTCTCACCTCCAAGCGTTCTCTCATTCTTCGCTATGGAATTTAGGCGAACCATTGTAGATATCTTTGCAGGAAGATCATGTTGTAAAGGGACTTCAATCACCTTCTCCTCTGTGAGTCTTGAAGAGCGAGCCGCGATCCCATGGTTCTCATAAACCTCAAGAAAATACCAATCTATAAACTCTATGTCACTTGAAGCCATCTTCGATAAAAAAGGACGAAGAGGCAGGGAATATTACAGAGGAAGAATTATTTAGTTAATTTTGCTGAAAAAGCATGATAAGAATTTTCTACTTTCGCCAAGAATGGCTGAAAAATAAAACAAAATCTCCCTAAAGTCGTTTATTTATAGGCTCCAAGCTGTTAGAATTCTCCAATCACCTCTCCGCTGAATAATCGCCACATGTCTCCAATCAATAAAATGCACAGTGAAGAGTGAAACTTCACCCTCGACACATGAGCCAGTGTTAAATGCGCAATGGAGAACGAAGCGTCATCCTTGGCGTGTGTGCATGCATTAAATGCGTAACGACTATCCAAAATTGACGAATGTAATCCCTCAAATTGGGTACTTCCCGAAAATTCAAAAATCTCGCTAAAAGAACTAAATAGCACCTCGCCTGGTCGGACCTGTTCGGGGGGGACAAGTAATAACTACAGAAAAAATATTCTTAAAGGCCCAGTCAGTATGGCCTAATAGCATTCGAAGCGGTCCAAGTCCAATAACAAAAGGGCAAGGCATAAGTTGAAAGGTAATTTACGGAAGCAAAGTGTTCGATCGGACTGATGGGACAACCTGTCCTGTCAGCCCACTGGCACAAGCCAACGCCCATGCTCTCATCTATCTCCTGTCACATCGCCGCTCACCTACTCTGACTGCCGGCTATCACCCCCCAAGGTACTCAAGTATCCTTCCAAATAATGCCTATAAATAGCCTAAAGCATGATGGCTTCAGGTATTGAACTCCTGAAACTTTCTCTCTCATCTTAAATACTCTCTCTCTGAAGTTACTAACTTAAGCTTCGGAGTGCTAATGTCCAGGTCCGACCGGACATCCCCTTTTACAGGTTCAATTATCCGATCAACCTTTCAACTGCTAGTTCTCCTCTCGCAGGGTATACGACGGCCTAATTAGCTACTTCGGCTATCAATCTCTCTCTCACAGATAAATCATTTTAGGTTTTATCATTATTAGTTAAAATATTTAAATTCAATTCGTATTTATTTAAAATTAACATTACATTATTTATATCCATCCTATTTAAAATTTGTATCCATTTAAGATTAATATTACATTAAATGTTCAAGTTAAATTAGACAGATTAGTAAACAATAAACGAAAGAAATTAGTAGCTTCATTTTTTTCTATAAAAAAATGGTTCAACTCTTAAATACTTAAATTAAAAAGCAATTTGGTAATTAAATAATATAAAAATTTTGATAAAAAAATACAAGTAAAAAAGAATATATGGGCATCATGATTGCTTAGGGTTATTTAAGTTTTTGTTTGTTGTGACTTGTGAGTAGGCTATGTTTATAGTGATTAGTGACCATATAATGTCTATAAAAATTGAGTTAAAAATTGTACACACGTGCATAAACAACAACACTAGCAATTAATTAATAATTACAATTGTGTCTGTAATGCATATGAATCAAAGGGCAATATGTGAACCTCGTGGCTCATAATTAAAACTACATACTGAAAAGGCTGCCGGTCATTTTATACACAATCAACTTCCAACTAGGGCTGTTTAAAATTGGCATAACCCAACCAACTCAACCAAATCAATCGATATAACTCACAATTTTTATAATTATAATGAATTTTTATAATCCATACAATCCATTTTAATATTTTACAAATATATATATGGGTTATGGATTATTATATAACCCAATCAATTAATCTAAATTTTTTCTACAATTCAACCCAATTTCTTAATCCCTTAAATTTGTCAAAAGAAACAACACAAATTCCGCATATGAATTCTTGCCTTCTTGGTCGCGGTGGAAATTCGACTCCAAAACCTGACTTCATTGTTTTCAAAAATTATTTAGTTATGTTTTATGTGCAATTTTAAGTTAAGCCATAGTTAAAATTACATTATCTAATGAGTAATCAAAACCCTTTTCTAATTATTTGAAATAAGTAATTTGATTGAAAGTTTTTCACTCTGTAGAATTTAATCATTTATTTGGACTTCAAAATTATAATACCCCAAAACAAAAAACTTATAATTCATATTTCAGACACCATTTCATTAATTAGTTTTTATAAATAACTCGATAATAAAATAGGCAAGCAATATTTTATAAAATACCGAATATGGACAAATTACACTCCATTTTATTCTCCGAACAAGATATATATTTCTATGAGCCGGCAACCGAAAATTCAATTATCAAATATTTTTAATTTTAATTATCTTATTGTTAAAATTCGAAATATAATGATCAATTATGACATTATCTCCTTAAATTTTATTTTAACCTATCTACTAATTTTTTGTTCAATTTTAAAATATCGATATTAGAAAAGAAAATTCAAAGCCACCAAAATAGAACAACAAAAATATCATAATCGATAGTCTTTTACATAAAATTAAAAGAAAAAAGAAAAAAAAAAGAAAAAGAATTAGGAGTTTAATTACCTGCTTCACACCCAAATAATAATATATTGTAAATGAAAATATTATGATTATGAGCATAATAATATAATATTTTTCAAACAAAATTTTTAATTTTTAGATTTTTTTTGAAGTTGATTATTAATTAATTAACATTGCTATTCTCTTATTTAAAATAAAATTAATTCTTTATATATAAAAATATATAAATATGAATAATTTATATATTTATAATATAATATAAAAAATTAACATAATCCATATAACCCACATAAACCAACCAATCCAACATAAAAATTTTAATACATAACCCATTTGATTTGAGTTCATTTAACAATTTAGTTGGGTTAGAAAAAAAAATCAATTGTAACCCACCCAACCCACATTTGAACACCCCTACATCCAACATCTATCATTTTATTTTTTATAATGTTTCAATTTGAATTTCATAACTTTTATTTAAAATTAGTTCCGCTAAATTAAAATTTATTGATTATTATTTAAAATTATAAATTCAATTTTAAAAATTAAATAAATTACTTATAATATTCTTTATCTTACTTATTATTATTTTCGTAGAATATTCGATCATCTAGCTGAAATAGAATCGAAAACTTTCTGAATTAAATTTAATTTAATCAAAGGGCAATATGAATCACATGAAACTAGGTGTTATTAACAGTGAATTAAAGCAAATAATGTGGTGTGATTAACAGCAATCCCTTGCTTTATGGTGAAGTAAAAAACATTTCCGTAATACGATGCGTTTGGGGATATGCAAGTGTGGGGACTAGGTGTACAAGTATGACTTTCTGTTTGTTGTTTTTAATTTATATTAGTCCGGTCCGACTCCAAAGCCATGGTCTTTCTATCCTTGTCTTGGTAATGAGGGGCCATACGAGGAGTGTTTCATTTCAACGTTCAACTCCCTTCACTAATTTTTATCCAACTACACTTATATTTTCTCTATCGAAATAATTGAAATTCCCATTAGATTAAAATAACTAAAAAGTGACAAACATTTTCTTTAAATATTAAAAAATATTTCCTACCTAAATTTTAAATATAAAATATTTAATGAAAATATAATAGATCCTGCTTTTTCATCTCGTTCTTAAAGAATTTTTAAAATTTTTTTATTGTCTAACCCTTTTTTTTTAGTACTCCTAAAAAAAATAAGAAAGAATTAAGGGACCACTTGAGGACCAATTTATCAAAACCTTAATTATTAAACAAGAAGCACAACATGTTTTTGAATCCATTATTCGATCACATCAGCAACAAATCAAAGATTATTTTAATTGCAATATCTTCTCTATGTTTTTTTTTTTGGCCTTTTAATATTATTAGGATAGACCTGGCTCACGTTTGATTGTGTTCATTAGGGTCGAGGAGACAATTTTCTAGGCATATAGGTGCGCATGCCAAAAGCATATTTTTGGTAGAGCAGAAATTCAACTCGCCATATAAATATATTCATATAACCTTAAGTGATTGCGAGCTAAATTGTTTTTGCTGGTTGACTTATCGTAGTGGCAATCATCACGCTAGGGTTTTGTTTTATATGAATTTTTCTTTTCTCTGGATAATTAGCTTTTAAATTAATTATGATGGAAATTCTTGGATTTTTTTTATTTGATGAAGTGTTGTATTTTATTTGCATAACAATTTACAATGATTTATCTTAAATTTAGTGATTACTGATTAGGTTTTAATAATTTTCAAGAAATTTTAATAACCCATTTTGAAATAGTTTGATAATTATCTTGTGGATTTTATTTTGTTTGGAGAAAATGAAAGGAATGGAGAATGCGATTAATAGTTTCCCCATCCTTAAAAATTGCTATTAATTTGAATCAGTTTTATTTTATGTTCATGGTTATCATTAAATACCCATATCTTTTTCAAATTCACTATTTTAAAAATCAAAATATCCAATCCATTTAATGCAATTTACAAAATCATTATCTATTCAAATTTTTTATAAGTCAAAATATATAAACAAAATTTTAAAAATATAATTAAATTTTCTACTGTTTGAATTATTGGTAAATTTTAAATGTAAATTAAACTTAATTTTTTTACAAAAATAAAGTATAATATGCTGCAGTAATTTAAGGGTACATTTGATTCGCTGTATTACGTTAATTTGTATAACATTAGGCTTTATAGTATTAACCTCTATTATTTAGCTTGTATTATTATATATAGTATACAATTGTAATAACTTATAATATTTTATATTGCGTTTGGTATACAATAGTGTATTATATTACTTTTTTAAAAAATTTTAAAATATATAAAATTAAATTATTTTTAATGTTACTAATTAAAAAAGATTGATTATAAAATATATTTTTTTATTAATTATAAAATAAATTTTTTATTCATACATCAAAATTTTTTAAGTGTACAAATTTATTGAAATATAAATATATATTAACAAATATAAATTAATAATCATTAGATGAAGATAGTGACAATGGCGGCGGCAAGAGTGGCGACAGTGATTGTGACGCTAGTGTGGTGGTGGTCATTGTAACGCCTCCAGATAGCCGCTCGTAAATATTGTCCGCTTTGGGCCGAGGTCCTCACGATTTTGTTTCTGGGCGAATTATCCAAAATGCGTCCACGAGGATAAGGTATCCGTAACCTTATAAGAACTATTTCGTTCACCTTACCAACCGGTGTGGGATATTACAATCATGGTCGTGCTGGTAGCGATGGCGGTAGCATGATGGTAGTGGCGGCAGTGGTAGTATTGGGATGGTGGCGATGATCATAGCAGTAGTAGTATAGTGTGGTCATGGTGACACACGACATTGGCAAAGTGTGACAAATGATAAAAATACCGGAAATGTAGCCACACCGCAGATAATAAGAAAATAGAGACTTTTTTTAATATAATTTATATCGTATTATATAAATTTAAAAGGTTATAATATATTAAATTATACATAATATTAGAAATAAATAATTTTATTATGTATTATATTATCTTTATATTAATTTTTTTAAAAAAATTATCAAACACTATATTATATTAACATATATCATATTATACTATTACATATATAATACTATAAAATAAACGTGGCCTAAAAAATGTACAATTAGGTAGATGATTGAAGGTAACAGCCACCGATAGGACTAAATTCAAATATGTAATAATAATTGCGTTTAAAATAATTGAAAAGAGGATAGAATTGGAAATCCAAATTAAGGAAAAGTAATAATTAAGGAAAATGAAGAAGTGGGTCAATAATGGGGATTGCCTAATAGGGGGTGTCAGTCACTTGGTTAAATATCATCATAGAAATGAGAGGATTATGTTGGCGGTAATATGCACCACGTCACGTGCTTGGACTTCGGCTGCACATCTAACCACATTTCCAATTTGGATGTTATAATAATGCTATGTAAGAGAATATATATATTGAACTAACATTTTATTCTATCAATATCAACCGATAAATATATTCTATTAAATTCGTTTCTTTACTTGCGTTATAAAATGATATAATGTAAAGTTAATTTTACCACAATTAATATAAAAAAGAGGCATATGACCTAACTAGAACTAGAAATATTAATAAAGCAATCGAAAGAAACTTCTTCCACTTTCCATTAAGTATTTATTTACTATCGGATTATACTTTTATGGTGGAATTTATATGTACTGATTATACTTTAATGGTGGAATTTATATGTACTGATTATTAAACTAGAAGCAAAGCCCAAAGCCCAGCCCCACGCCTAAGCCTAAGCCTAAACCCATGCCCATTTTATAGTCAATGTTCTTTTAAGCCGCTTTAGGAATCAGCCTGTTAGTGTGACAGCGATACATATTACATATGGGACAGGACCATTTCTTCGAGTTGATGAAATTAGCGAAAAATAAACTAAAATCAAACATATAAAAAGCTTAAAGTCACAAGTTTTTTCAATAACAACTAAATTATTTTCACGCTTTATTATCATCATAACATTGCGCCTCCCACCTACCTTTCTTAACGTCCACTGCCAATGACACATTTCCACTCAATAGATGCAATCGCCGTAACCTGATTAATATACTTTTGTATGGATCAGGTAATAAATCATATAATACATTATAAATAAAAAAAATTGAATGAAATTCATATTCATTTCACTTAATAAAAGTCCGGACAAAATTATTCTAATTGTGTAGGCATCAATCATGGCCAATAGCATCAATTAACAAACGTATTTTAAAATATAAACTACACAGTGTCATTATTAAGGAATAGTATGAGCCGAGAAAACAAAATTAGAAAAATCATTTTAGATTTTAAAATTTAAATATCCAAAGCCTAGCTTTTATTTTGAAAACTTATTTTTTTTTTTTTTGAAAACTTAATTTTTTTTAATAGTTAAAAGTCTTAAATTTATATGAAAATTTACAAGACGGTGCAGGGGTGAGCAACGGTCGGTTCGGTTCAATAACCGAACTGAAATAACCGAAAATCGAAGTTCTCTTATTTTTATCAACTGAACTGAACCAAAATTTTAGAATAACCGAATTTAAACCGAACCGAAATTTTCGGTCGGTTTGGTTCGGTTAACCGAAAAACCAAAATTTAAAATTATTTTTTAAAAAATAAAAAATATTGTGTTTAAAAATTATAAAAAATTATAAATTATAATATACTAAAGTAAAAACATCTAAATTGTACAAATAAAAGTTCAAATTAAAGAAATAATCTCAAAATATATAATAAATAATACAACAAAACCATTAAATTTTTTTTTATTTAATCGATTTTCAATTTAATCGTCAAAATTTTAAATTATCACCTAAAAATAGATATTAATAATTGATAAATATACTCATATAATTTACAACTAAAAATAAAATAATTTATATGTATAAAATAATTATTTAATAAAAAAATCAAAAAAAATATATAATTATATAAATTTTGGTTCGGTTCGGTTTCTATGCGGTTTTTTCCTTTAAAAACCGAACCGAAAAACCGAAATTTCTCAAAATTAAAAACCGAAAACTGAAAAACCCGCAATAAATTATCATTCCAATTTCCATTCAATATTAAATATATATATATATATATATATATCCATTCATTCAGTTGGATGGGAACGGAAATTATATAATAAATATATTAAAATTTTATTAATTTAATAATTGACAGATACGAAAATTTATATTAATTTATAAATATATTAAAATTTTATTATAAATTAAATTAATAAAATTCAAGGATGTAAGCCCATGGATGTTGTCTCGGAGACAAAGTTCAAAGATGTATTGTCGAATCTTCATTCATAAATTAAGACAATGTTTATCTGATATTTGGAGTGAAAATATTGTAAATTATAATTAATGCAATTTGACTATTTTTTCTGCATTAATTAAGTATCGTGGAATATATAATTATGCTGAACAAAAATTTATGATTACAAAACTGACAAATGAATAAAAATTCAGTTTAAGCCGAGTCCATCTGTTATAAAATTCAGACGAAATGATAATGGTCAATTTATCTTTAATTAAAAATTTTATATTCGAATTCAAACTATAGAAAAGTTTAATTAATTCAGATGCAGTCCAGATATGGGACTCTTCAACGAGAATTTGAATTTAAACATTTATTGGGAGCTCCAATCTAAGTAATATCGTTTGATTGGTGCACGTAATAAAAACTTGTTCCTTTTGATTTGGAATTAAACTGCATATACAGATCAACCCACAGCCACCGATATTTGCTCACTTTTACATGTTGACCAATTCTTGGTATAATTAATCTCCATTTTTTAAATTCATCGCAATGGCCCATCTGATGAGCTGTTAATATTAATATTAACTGGATTAAAATTGAAAACATATAAAAAATTATTATTTTGTTGTTTTTTTATATAAAGATATAACTATAATGACGAATTAATTAATTCAAAAATTAGATGGACTTAATGGAGATCTAAAAGGCTGCTATAAACACTTTTAATTGTTTATTTGAATTATTAATTGTTTACTGCTTATGATAGGAGCATCTGCAAGCTAAAGAACTGCTTGGGATATATATATATATATATATATATATATATTGTTTTTCTAATATTGGATGGAAATTAGGATGATAATTTATTGCGGATATCTATTTTATTTTATTTTATTTAAAAAATTAAATTATATTAAAAATTTATTAATTTAATAATCGATACACGAAAAATTATGCACTGAAACTGCTGGTCCCACCAGTAATTTCATAAGAAATTGTCCCTCTATCAGAAAAAAATCTTATTTCTGTAATTATTTTATGATAGATCCCATTTTTGTAAATATTTTTTTAAAAAAAATTATTTTAAAAAAAGGTCTGATTTTACATGGAGATTTTATTAATAAATTTTTTTTAATCAATTTTCTCAAGCGATTTTTTTTATGCTTAAATTTATTCTTCATTTTGTAATAAATTTTTTCAAGCGATTTTTTGTTATACTTTTTTAATACAAAGATAATTGAAATAAATAAACAATAACAGAGAAAAATAAAATTTAACTCGAGCTAATACACCCAAATTACTATCCAAACTCTATTATTGGAAATGTCAGAAACGATAACAAAAGCTGTTATGCTTTTTAAATTAATTTTTTTATAAACCTATCGAAAATAAACATATTTTATTTTAAAATAAATAACATATACAATTAATTGCTATACGAAAATAATTTTACAAAATAATAAGAAAGCAATATTATCAAAATCGAATCGGATAAATAATTGGAGAGCTCAAGGATTCGTGATTCGATCGGTTCATTGGGGTTCAACCAGTTTTTTTCTTTTTTTTAAAAAATATATTATTTTTTAAGTTTTATATAAATATTACGAAAATATCACTATATAAAAAAATTAAAAATAATTAAAAAAAATACATTTATCATCAAACATTATTAATAAGACTATGTTTTCAAGTCATTCAACATTTATAACAAAAGTTTAAGATAAATATAGTAAAAAATTGTAAATTTTTAAAGAAAATTTTCAAATATAAAATATAAAATTTTATTTTATACATCAAAAATTCATTAAATTGTTTAAATTTTAATTATTTTGTATTTATAATTTTATTTTATTTTTTCCAGCATAAAAAATATTGTATGAATATTTTGGACAAAAAATTGGTTTTTTTAAAATCAAACCGGTTTATTATCATTTAACTCAATTTTTTCCCGATTTAATCGATTTTCTGATGGTTTGAAATAGTTTCTTCCGGTTTTTATTCAATCCATTTTTATCCATCGAATCAATCGGACCATCTGATGGTTCATAGTTCAATCGGTTCGATTGTCCAATCCGATTCGATTTTAATAACACTGTAAAAAAGTTCAATATCAATCTTAAAATGGGCATATTTTAAATAATTTAAGGGGGAAATCAGATTTATTTTCTTTTACTTCGTTTTTATTTGGAAGTTAATACTATAGTTGTTGAAAGTACGGCCTAGGTGGCAGGGGTGAAAAAAAAATCGAAAATACGATTAATCATAAAATCGAATCGCTTTTTACAGTTAATTGATCTGATAGATTCGGTTACGGTTTTTAATTTTTAAATTTTCCTTTTTTGTTACGGTTTAGATTAATAAGTATCAATTAACCGTTAATCTAAAGCTAATCAGTTCATATATTTTTTATTTTTATATCTTAATTTTTTTTCTATTTTTCTCTAAATTTTACATAAAATAATACTTTAAAAAATATTTTTATTTTTATACCTTAATTTTTTTATATTTTTATAAAATTTATATAATACTTTAAACTAAATTTATATTATGTTATTTTTTAATTATATAGTAATATTTATATGTAATATCCGATTAACTTTTATATATGTTATTTTTTATTATATATTGATATTCATTTTTACTTAATAATATTTAATTATATATATATTTTATATTTTAGAATTTATGTTATGCGATTGATTTTGCCAGTGTTTTCTCAATCTCTAAAACAAGATGACTATGTAAGCCGTTGAGGATGATCTTATACAAAATGGTTGACTGACATGACCATAGTTCTTAAAATCAGACCGAATTGATCGATTGAATTGGTTTAATTATGAATCGATTGGCCATTCGATTGGTTCAACTACTAAAAATCGAATTAAAAAAGTTGAAGAACCGAAAAATCGAATTTTTTACTAAAAAGTGTAAAAAATCATTTTTTTTGTATATTTTCACCCCCCCCACACCCACACCCACACCCATACCCACACACACACACACACACACACACACACACACATATATATATATATATATATATATATATATATATATATATATATATATATATATATATATATATATATATATATATATATATATTTCATTATTTATTTATTTAAAAAAATTAATATTTTAAATTTTAAGTATATCACTTAATAATTTAATATATTTATTATATTTTTGATTCATTGTAATCAAATATATATATATATATAATTTTTATTATTTATTAATTTGAAAAAATTAGTATTTTAAATTTTAAATACGTCACTTAATAATTTAATATATTTATTATTTATATGGATCATTGTAATAGTATATTAAAATATTAACTAATATCTTTAGAATTTAAAATATTATTTTTTTTCAAATAAATAAATAATAAAAATTTAAAATATATATATATATATATATATAAAATTATTATTATTTATTTATTTAAAAAATTAAAATTTTAAATTCTAAAAATATTACTTAATAATTTAATATACTTATTATTTATTTAAATTTATTATAATTAAATATAATTATATTCATATATACAAGGTTAATATTTTTTATTTTTATTTTATTAATATTTTATCTAAATATAAAATTATTTTAATGATATATATATATATATATATATATATATATATATATATATATATATATATATATATATATATATATATATATATATATATATATATATATATATCCATTATGTCGGCATTAAAGCACAGAGTTTAGGAACGCGTCGCATATGATGTCTCCAAAGTCAATATTCTCTCTAAAGTATATTATTTTTAATTCGACAAGTAGAGCAGCTAACATTCATGGGAACAGACAGACAGTAACTGCACGGTGATAGCATGAGGAACATATCAAGAAAATAGTGAACGATGGATGTATGATGACCGAAGTAATTTAATGGGCGCCACCATCAGTCCTTTGCCTTTTCCTTGTAACTAAAACAAAACAAGAGAGGAAAAAGTGTATTGGCCCCACTCTGAATTTGTCTTTTGGTCAATGATCAAAGATAATCCCCTTAAAGCCTGAAATAATTGAAAACAAGAAAATTACGTTTAATTTATGCATTGCAGATCTGAGATGAGGGACCTTTTTTTAGGAATAGTGTATTTTTTGTTTTTATTTAGGAAATAGGGATTGTTTTAAAATTATTTGAGAAAATGGGGTCGAAAATACTATTTTCACAACGAATTATTGCGAAATCAGTAAAGTGAAATCCGTAGCCGGTGTGATTGATGAAGACTGATTGGTGGTGGGGCCCATAGTTCCATTTCCGCAACATAGTGTTGCGGATGGATTTTTTTTATTTTTTTATTTTTTAATTTATATATATATATAAATAAAAGTGTTCTATTTAGAGAAATTATTCAATATTATGAATTTAATTGCAAAAATAAATATAAATTTTGAAAATTAAATATGTATATTAAAAAAAATCTAAAGTTTATGGTCGGTACCGAACTGATAAAATTGGATACCGAAATTTTTTAATTTTAGCAAACCGAACTCAAATAGAAATTTTTTGTCAATTCGATTCGATTAAAAATTATCAATTAAAAAATAAAACGACATCGTTTTGAACAAATGAATTTAAGTGAAAATAATTTAATCCATTTGTTTAATTACATAAAATCAATAAGTTTAAATCTAATAGGGTTGATTTTGTGATGAAATTGGAACAGGAAAATAAAAAATATAACCAAAAAAATCAATCGTTTTTTCGATTTTTTCCATTTTAGCAGTACAGTATTGCGGAAATAGAGCTGTGGGCCCCACCAACAAAATTATTTTTTGATTTGTTTGTTTATTTTAAAATTTCAACATATTCGGTTAATACGGTTTGGTTTGATTTTGAAAAATAAATGTACCGATCGATATTTATATAAAATGACATCATTTTTATATTTGTTTAAAATACACCGTTTTGTATATTTGTTCAAAACGATGTCGTTTTATTTTTTAATTGATAATTTTTAATCGAACCGAATTGATAAAAATTTCTATTTGAGTTCCGTTATCTTATAAGTTCGGTTAGCTAAAATTAAAAAATTTTGGTATCCGATTTTATCGGTTCGGTACCGACCATAAACTTTAATTTTTTTTAATTTACATATTTAATTTTCAAAATTTTATATTTATTTTTGCAATTAAATTCATAATATTGAATAATTTCTCTAAATAGAACACTTTTATTTATATATATATATATATTAAAAAATAAAAAAATAAAAAAAATTCCATTTTCGCAACACTGTGTTGCGGAAATGGAACTATGGGCCCCACCACCAATCGGTCTTCATCAATCACACCGGCTGCGGGTCCCACTTTACTGATTCCGCAGTAGTTCGTTGCGGAAATGGTGTTTTCGACCCCATTTTCCCAAATAGTTATAAAACAACCCCTATTTCCTAAATAAAAACAAAAAGTACACCATTCTTAAAAAAGTCCCCTGAGATGAAGAAGTTTGGAGTTTTTAAGAGAGAGAAACAAGAAAATGGTATAGATAGTAGATTTGAATTTTTTAAAAAAGAACAATCTAAGAAAGAGATATAATTATGTACAGTAGCCCTTGTAAGAGAGCATTTTTGATATATTAAAATAAAAAAGGATAGTTTTAAAATGAAAAATGTATTAATAAAAAGTATATTTTAGAAAATAAAATGTAAAAATACGGTAAATGATGTAATTTGATCTTTTAAAAAATCGATATTAATTAATTAGTTAATTTTTTTTATGCTCATTCCTATGAGGTGATGTGTATTGATAACTATAAAAAATATATTCTCAAAAGCCTAATTAAGGTGGCCCAACAACATTCGACAAAGCCTAAGTCCAATAGCAAAAGGCAAAGAGTAATTTGAAAGACAGCTTAAGAAACCGTGATGTCCAATCGGACTGATGGGACAGCATGTCTTATCAGTCCACTGACATAAGCCAACGCCCATACTCTCTATCTATTTTTTGTCACATCGCCGCTTATCTACTCTGACTACCAGTTATCACTTCCCAAGGTACTCAAATACCTTTCAAAAGAACTCCTATAAATAGCCTAAAATACAATGGCTCCATATATTAAATATCTGAGACTCTCTCTCTTTAAAAATTACTCTCTCTATAAAGCTATTGACTTAAACTTCGGAGTGCTAAAACTTGGTTATGATCGGGCACTCTCTTTTGCAGGTCCAAACGATCCGATCAGCTCGATTATCTCTGCTGTCAACTCTCCTTTTACGGATAAAATATTTTGGGTTTATCATTTGGTGCTTTCGTTGAGAGCCATGACAGATCCAAGATCTGGCAGGAGTGCAACCCCTGAAGACCACGATCCCACTAGTCAGGGCGGATCCGGGCCCTCAGGGAGAAGAAAGAGGTCTCCCGGATCACTTATTAGGGGTAACTTTCCCCCGAATTCCAACGCCATAGTCATGAGACAACCGGAAGATACCCCTATCACTGTCAGGGACATGCGTGTCATTCTTAGTGACTTCACTAAAAGCATAGTCCAAATTTTGAAGAAAGGAAAAATGCCCAGAACTCATGAAAGGGGCCACGAAACTGATTACACGGTCGAAGATTTTGAAAAGAAATAGGAGAATTTCCATCAACGAGCCAAGAGCTCACGATAGTAGAAGGATGAGCGCTAGAACCCCAACTAGGTATGACAAGGGGAAGGGCACGATGTCCTCAAGTAGGGATTCCCTATACACCCCCAGTAGATCCTCCACCTTATCCATTGGGAATGATTTATCTTTCATATGCACACCAAATTACAGCCGCACCAAGGGACGACGAGATGAATTTACCCCGGCTGCCTTGTGCAGGGAAGACAAATGATTCAAGCAGAAGCTCAAGCAGTTTGGCTTGATGGGCTCCAAAAAAATAAGTGTTTGAGGACAACACCTATAGCAACACGGCCTCACCATTTTGTAGGGAGATTACGGAGTCAAAGCTACCTCCTAGATGGCGAGACATGATAATGGATAGGTATACAGGTAAAACTGATCCTGCTACTCATCATGTTGAATATCTAACAAAAGTGCAGGTATACACCTACGACGAAAGGATCACCTGTAGGATATTCCCTATTACGCTGGGAGGAGATGCTCTCACATGGTTCCACAAGCTCCCGCAAGGTTTAATCACCTCTTTTTGACAATTGAAGGAGCTATTCACTACACGATTCATCGTACAGACACGAGCGCCAAAGTCGATGAGCGATCCGTGCAATCTCTATCAGTGGACTGATGAAAGTCTTCAAGACTACATCGACCGATTCCAAGCCATAATGTCGAAGGTAAGGAATATAAGCATGGAAATGGCATCCACCATTTTAGCCAATGGCACTATTGATAGGCCACTATTTGAATCAATCACAACAAGGCAGCCCGTCAGCTTTTTCGATTTAATGGAGAGAGCTAGACAACATATTCAGTTGGATGACGCCCTGAGGTCCAGTCGAGGTCGAAGAAGCAGCGTTATGGATAGGTTACAGCACCCAGACGGACGATCATTCGATCAAGCTCCATCATCCAGATGGATTGTAAGGAGCCCAGAGAGAGCTTCCACCTCAAGAAATTTGGAAAAGAGAAAGGAGGCAGAACGATCAAGGTCCGACCGGCATACTAGTCAGCAGACCCAGACTTTCACCCCACTCAACACTAATCATGCGCAAGTATTGATGTGGATTAAGAAGAATAATCAAAAGGTCAACTGGCCAAGAAAGATGGATGAGAAAAGCAGAAGGACCAGAAACCATAATAAGTACTGTAAATTCCACAGGAATATCGGCCATACAACCGACGAATCTCACCAGCTGAAAGAAGAAATTGAGCGACTCCTCCAAAAAGGGCACCTCAAAAGGTTCGTAGGTCCGACCCGAGGAGTAAGCCCTTGCAGACAATCGGACCATAAGAAAGATGATTCTGATGATGACAAGCGAAGAAGGCCAAGGAACGCGGATCCACGTCGACCATATGCTGGTGTCATAAATATGATCACTGGTGGATTATCTTACAGAGAGGATCTCGCCAAATCAAGAAAGGGTAAAGGTATTTATATCACCCAGACATCCGAACGGCCAACCTCAGTCACCATATCCAATGATGATGCACGAGATGTATTATTCTCTCATGAGAATGCCCTTGTCGTCAGGGCATGAATCAACAACTTTGATGTGAAGAGGATATTGATGGACAATGAAAGTACGGTAAATGTGCTTACCCTCCAAGCTTATGAAGCCATGAGTCTCCCGATCAGAGAACTTAAATCAAATGCCACACCACTCATAGGACTTGGCAATGCTACATTCCAGTGGCAGGATCGGTCGAGCTTTTAGTTGAACTTGGCCAGGAGGCTCCAGTCTACACTTGTAAGGTAACTTTTATGGTTATTGATATGACTCTTGCCTATAATGTCATTTTTGGCAGGCCTCTACTCTGTCAAATTGGAGCTATCACCAGCATTCGATACATGATAATGAAGATCCCGACTAGGGGAGGAATCGTTGTCCTAAGGGGAGATCAAAAGGCATCCAGAAAAGCATATGTTGCCACAATCAAGCACCAAAAAGAGGCCATGATGGTAGGACGATTCGTACCAATATAGGAGGCCATGATGGTAGGATGGTCCATACTGGACATCTGGCATTAGTAAAGGGGGATCCAGTAGGCTTTCATTCAAGTTTTGGTGACTCGTCGGGCATTCTTTATTCGAAAGACGGAGTACGCCACCTTATTCAACCCTAATATAAGGATTCGACTTATGTACCGATCAGATAGATGCCAACATTCGAATGCAATAAAAGAGAAAGGGAAAGACGCCTGCGCCACGATCGCTGCCTACAAACAAAAAGTCGCTAAAAGATGCAACTCAAAAAGATAAGAGCCCTTAATATGATTACTTTTGTGCTCGAAGAAACAGGTATAAGCATGAAAAATGCCAAAAAGGGGAAGCTCATACCAACTCTAATACTTATAGACCTAGGATCCTTGAAGGGTCGAACATCTCCAGAAGCCAGGATATCGCATTTCTAAAGAAGTATTGAGTATAATCATATATAACTTAACATTCAATAAAGAAAATAGGCTCCTTTTCTTCTCCATATTTGGAAAAAAAGGTATGTTTTCTTTTCTTTGTTTGTTTGGTTTAAATGTATATTTGCAGGATATCTGTTTGGCTCCATTCGACGAAATTCCCTACTTCCGCTCTGAATAAATTCGATCGGAATTGGATGATGACTATTTGTTAAGTTCGACGTCTATTCTAAACCAAAAGTACAACCAGTCATTCTTATCTTATTCGCCAGGCTTGACATAGCCGAAAATGAAAAAGTTAAAATGCATTTGCTTATAAAATAAGTTATTCTGTTAAGCTCGATGTACATTTTGAGCTCAAGATACGAGGCATATTGTTTCAATTTCTATCGGTCTACTCGCTAGGCTCGATGTTCATCCCGAGCCCAAATTACAAAAATGCTTCTCCTTAATAAATTCGTCTACTAGGTTCAATGTTATTCTCGAACCAAAAAAGCAAGATGCCTTCATTTAATCTTTGCTAATTCACTCGCTAAGCTTGATGTCCATCCCGAGCCCAAAATGCGAGGGACGATAATCGAGTTAATTGTACTCCCCCAAAATGAAATCGCCAAATCTCTAAAATAAAGCAAAGGCCATAGGCCTTCTCCGAGAGAAGAATAAATCTTTAAGGGTAAGCCCCTTGTGTGGGCCCATGCCCAAAAAGGATAATATGTGGTGCTCTACCACTGAGTTATGAAAGCACTCAGCTGGGAGTGAGAATAAAGTTTTGTCTTCCACCATAGATCGAAAAATCACTCGTCATAAGGCGACTTTCCCATAAATAGTCGATTGGCTGATATTTCAAATAAATACCGACGAAATCGCCTAACGAGCCTAGCGCGATCAATCTAAGTAGCAACTCACGTCGAACAAAAAGGGTTAAAATCCAATCGGGTCAATTGCTCATAAAGAGTTACGAACTGCAAATATTTGAAAAGCACGATAAAATTCAGGAAGTATCCTCCTTAGAAAAGCATTCCGCTTAGTCAATTTTACGCATTCTCCATATTACGAAATCTCCATGATTGATAAATGTTTATTCTCCTTTTGATAATTTCATAATAGATTTTCGCCTAAAGTGAAATTGTAATATGAAAACAATTAAAAGAATTGACACGTCGAATTTTTCAGATATAAAGAACTTTTTACAAGTCGAAAGACAAAAATCTAAGCCTCTATATCTGTAATCTCTACAACTATGGGAGGCACATCTGTATCGATTAAAAATGGTGGAGACTTCGGTGCATTTTTAAGAGTAGGATTTGTCGGTGCTGAAACAGCCGCAATTGAATCGATCAGTTCCACAGGGATAGCCAGTGATGACTCAGGATCATGGGGAGCTCCCTCTTCATCATTACCGAGAGGGGGGTCGGATAAGACTCCCCCGGATCCTTCATCCAGCTAAGGTCAGCCTTCGAAAAGTGTTGCTCGGCTGCATAAATCAACCGAGTCAATAACTGCCCTTGGGCCTCTCCTGCCTGGTCCATTAGCTTTTCTCATCGGGCGGCAAGTTCGTCATTAAGCTTCCTACCCCACGCCATTTCCCTTTCAGACAAGGCGATTTTCAATGATTTTTGTTCATCGTGCACAAGGTCATGCTCCTCTTTGACCTTTGAATAATCGGCAAAGAGACGTATATACTCCTTCCTTAACCTGGTTGCCTCTTCTTCAAATTTGTGCACTAAGGCATTCTCGACAGTCAAACGGCCACGTCCCCTTTAAGATGGTCAACCTCTCTCTGCCGAGCTCTCAGGTCTTGAGAAAGATGAGCGACCTTCTCCTTTAATCTTTCAATTTTTGACTAAGCACGAAGGGATTCTCTCCTGGTAGCTTCATACTTATCTTTTGCTTCTCTTATCACCCGATCAAAATCTTCCTATTGCTTTTTGCAAAGATTAGCCACGCCGTGCAAGTGCAAATCCCTCTTTATTAACTAAGGAACAAAAGAGGAAACAAAAGGTTTAACTAATCGAATAGATAACGGTCAGACGAAGCAAAATCATTAGAATTATTCAGAACGAAAATTTGGAAAAGATACCTCCAGACTTTGCTGCTGAAAAAGGCTGCACTCTCGAGATAGTATGTTGGGATCTCCTATTGCCTTAAAATCGCCCTCTTGAAGCATGCCTTGGCACAGATAATTTGATACGGCCTTATTGTCAATAGACCAGCCGTCACCAAATTAATATTTCAAAACTTCTCCTAACGATGAGGCTCGTCTTTTGGCAATTTTGGCAATCACATTTTGAACGGGCTCTTTACTTCTAGCAGTAATTTTTGCATCCACCACGGCTACTAAGTCGGTAATTTTCTTCCTAGCCTCCTCCTCGGTCCTCCTTCGAGCATCTTCATTTGCCACGGACGTATTTATCTGATCCTCGAACAACGGTCGGCCAGAGGAGGACCCCAAAGAGGTTTGAGAAGGGCAGACAATAGGAGTTATAACATTGTTGAAAGCAACAACGGGATTGGTTGTAGAAGGATTGGAAGCCTGAGCTTCTGAAGGAGGCACGAGCTTTCTCTTTTTAGATCTCCTCTCCTCCTTAGCAGCACGATCTGCCTCAATCCTTGCCTTGGCCCGATCGGCTAGTTGCTTGGCAACATCATCCCCCTTAGCCATCACGTCCACAGCTTCATCATAAAAATAAAAGATAAATGTTTCTCCAGCCGATATACTTTTCATAAATATGCAATACATAATTATCTATATGTATGCTTCTCCTATACTCCAATTACAACATCCACGATTCGTGTCAATGGTAACATTGAGGTTTAGGTCCCCTGTCGGACTGCCCAAAAAGCTGAATGACTGCTCGATCTTTCGAACCTAGCAGAGAAGAAAGTACATTAAATAACTTCCTTCATGGTCAACTAGGTGGCGTCACCCTCGTCACCTCACAAAAGATCCTGAAGCAGGACGTTGCTCCCCATTCTTTCGAATAAAGCTGGTTAGAGGCAATTCTGTAGCCTTTGAGAATGGCAATCTCAATAACATAAAAAGGAGGCCTCAGCTCAGCATCCAAACTCCATAAATGTCAAACGAGCCACTCTTTATTTTCATGGCTAAAAAGCCCCCCTGTGATCGACATGGAACTTGAGTAGGCCATCACAAAGACTTTTGTGGGGAGATTGTATCGAGAAGAAATTTCAGTCATTTCTCCCTCTGTGAACTTTGAAGGACAAGCCATGGTCTCACAATCTGCGTAAGCTCTAAGAAAATTTCTATCTGTGGACTGGCTGCTACTCAAAGCCATATTTGGTGGAGGGGGAGAAATAAAAAATGATGCTATGAATAAGGAAAAAAATAAAAAGCAAGGATTGATTGCTTACTTAGGTATTCTTGCATAAATTCTGAAATCACTAAAATAGCAAAGTTCACGCAAAAAAATTGGCAGAGTCTCGCTAAGAATTGCCGAAAAATAAGAAAAATCGCCATAAGAGTGCCTATTTATAGGTAAAATATTTCTAGAATACTCCCAGGGCTCATCCATCGGATGTCGCCACATGTGTAATAACAGCTCCAGAAAATAAAGCGCTGCCCTTGATACGAGCACCAGCAATAAATGTGCAGCGGTTGTCCAATATGAACAGACGCGACTTATCGAATTCGAGTCAATTTAAAAATTCCATCGAAAACTCAAAAGTCTTCCGATCGGACCTTTCGGGAGGGGGGACAAGTGATAACTATGGAAAATACACTCCCAAAGGCCCAATCAAGGTAGCCCAACAACGTTTGGCAAGGCCTAAGCCCAAAAGCAAAAGGCAAAGAGTGATATGAAAGATAGCTCAGGGAACCATGATGTCCGATCGGACTGATGGAACAACATATCTTATCAGCCCACTGACATAAGTCAACGCCCATACTCTCCATCTAATTCCTGTCACATCGCCGCTTACTTACTCTGACTATCTGTTATCACTTCCCAAGGTACTCAAGTACCCTTGAAAAGAACTCATATAAATAGCCTAAAACACAATGGCTCCAGGTATTGAATATCTGAGACTCTCTCTCTCTTTAAAAATCACTCTCTCTATAAAGCTATTGACTTAAGCTTCGGAGTGCTAAAACCCGATTTCGATCGAACACTCCCTTTTGCAGGTCCAAGCGATCCGATCGGCTCGGCTATCTCTGCTGTCAGCTCTCTTTTTATGGATAAAACATTTTGGGTGTTATCATGTATAATTTCCTCAAATTATGACATTAAAATAGTTTCAAAAGTTTTATCCCTATGGGGTGATGTGTATAATTTTCTCAAATTATGACATTAAAATAGTTTCAAAAGTTTTGGAGAATAATTCTTTGATACAACACTTGAACATTTCAAAAGTGAATTAAAGTGTTGCATAATCTTGAATTTTTGTTGCTGTTATTCTTTAATTTTCCTTAAAAAATGCCCATTTTTTGTTGAAATAATTGCTTAATACACACACAAGTGCAAGAAATCGATATGTGTAAAAATATAATGTTGAGCTTGTTGTTTGCAGTAAAACAACTTGCTGTTTATGTCATACTAGAAACAAACAGCTTGTTGTTTCTGGTATAGTTAGCAAGCAGTAAAATGACTTGCTGTTTATGTCATACAAGACACAAACAACTTTCTATTTCTGTTATAGTTAGTTAGTAGGCTACAAAATAAAATTGTGTCATTTTTTCTAGTCAGGTTAAATAGCAGTTATTGTTAAGTTAATTAAGTTTAAGTCATTAACCATAGTTAGCTAGTGTTTCTTCTTGTATAAATATAGTTAGATGTTTGTATGGAGAACGTGATTTACAAGTAACAGAGTAATAAGAAGCTCTGCTCTTCATTCTTCTTTGAAGTGTTGCTCTAGCTATTTTTCCATTTACTTTCTGGATTTGTTCATGGCATCAGAGCAATAAGATCCAGATCTGAGGTGTAGGCAATATGGCGAATCTTAAAGAACTAGCAACAGTAGATTCTACTTTGAATGGTGGAAATATTGGAGGTAATCGATTGAGAGGTTATTTTTTAGAATGTGATGAAGATCCTTTGAGATTGCATAGTTCGAATCATCCTGGTATGACTCTTGTAGCAAATCTGCTAACTGGTAACAACTTCATGAGTTGGAGTATGTCAGTGATGAATTCCTTGAAAGCTAAAGATAAGTGAGGGTTCGTTGATGGTTCGATTATTATTCCAGAGGACAGTAATGAATACAAAAGATGGAGGAAGGTAGATTGCATGATTAAGCAATGGATTTTGAACTCTATGACCAAGGAGTTAGCTAATTCCTTCATCTATAGTCCTAACTCTAAAGTCCTTTGAGACAAATTAGAGGAGAGATTTGGAGATAAGAATAACAGTCCTCAGTTGTATCAGATTAGATGTGAACTGAGTTTTATAGAGCAAGGCAATAGTTCATTAGCTATTTATTACAATAAACTTGCTAAATGTTGGCATGAGATGAATCGAACTTGAGCCTCTGCCTGTGTGTTCCTGTAATGGATGCAAATTTGAGATGAGCAAGAAACTAGAATGTATTGATATGAAGCATAAGGTTCTGCAATTGTTGATGGGATTAAATCATTCCTATGATAATATTTGTTGTCAGATTTTAGCCTCTGAACCGTTACCTAGTTTGGACAAGGTTTATTCCATGATGTCTAGAGTTGAGAGGCAAAGACAGATTCAAATGCAACACTCTGAAGTATTAGATGCCTCTGCGATGATGATACGAAGTCAAACTGAAGCAAAGAACAATTGGAAGAAAAAGGATGGAAAGAAAAAAGAAGACAAATACTGTGAACATTGCAAGGCTGAAGGTCATGACAAGGACACCTGTTTCAAGCTTCACGATTATCCTGACTGGTGGAAGGAGGTAAAACAAAAAAAAGGAAATACAAAAGGAGGTTACAAGAATAAACAAATCTACATGGCAGAGTCTCATTTCGATGATGCAGAAGAACCACAAGGATAATAGTTCAGAATTAACTGTTATAATCCAGCAGGAGCTAGTGAAGTTACTAAAAGGAAAGCAGTTGGTAGATGCAGAGTTTATGAACTTTACAAAGGTAGAGTATGCAGGTAATTCTATTCTTTATTTTTTTCACACAAGAAAGAACCTTATGCCTGTTGATAATGATTTGTTTGGGAAATGGATTGTGGATACTGGAGCTTCCACTCATATATGCACTAAGAAGGAAGTTTTTCTTGATATGATTGAGGTTGCTAAGCCTATATCGGTTCATCTACCTAATGGTGAAATTATGAAAGTAAAGTTTAAAGCAAGTGTAATGGCCTCAACACCGGGTTAGCCGTGAATAGTACTTTTCGGCAGTGAATAGGGTTTTCCGGGCCCGAAAGGACACCCGAAATCCGAAAATATTTTATTTGACCATTGGAAAGTATTGGTCACGGTGACCTCGGGGTTGAAATTTGAAGTGAAATTAAGGTTATTTGGGCCTCGAAAAGTTAAAAATACGAAAAAGGTACCGGGTCGGTTTTGGTTTGACCGAACTTTGACCTAATTTTAAAAATAGTAAATGGACTTCAAAAATTGTTAAATTTTACAGTTATTCATGAAATTTCATGAAGAATATTTTGGTAAAAATAAATAAGTGTTTCGGTGATTTTGACAGTTTTTGAATCGGATCGACCGGTTTGAATCGGACCGGTAACAGACTCTGATTGAGCCGAAAATTTATGTACAAGCTATTTTTGAGGAAATAACACTAGTGGCATAATTTTTGAAGTGATTTGATGTATAGAAGAGTGAGAATTGGCTTGGGCCTTGTATATATATATATATAGGATTTGGGTCAAAAGTGTAATAAGGAAAAGAATGAAAGAAGAAAAAAAAAAGAGAGAAAGGAGATCGGGAACGGGAGGAGCGGAAGGAGGAAAGGGCAGGTGGAGGCGCTGCCGTCGGCCAGCAGGCTTGCGCCGGTGACCGGCGCGGCTGCCACCCCTTCCCCGACCTTTTCTCTCCTTCCGGTGACCGTTGGATCGGCGTGAAAGAGGCGGATCTCTCTCCGTCGGCCGGGACGCTTTTCTTCAATTTTCGGCGACATACGGCGGCTGACGGCGACACAGTGACCACCGGGCGACTCCTCTCGGCGAGACGCATCGACCGGTGGCAACCGATCGTCCCCAATCGCCGGCGTTGAGCAGATCGGGAACGGTGGTTCCCGGCGGTTCCTGTGGTTTTTTCGGCCAAACGAAGCCACATTGGAGCGCGTGAAGGCCACCAATGGACTTCTGGTGATGCCGGCTACAAGTGAGGAGTGTCGGTGTAGTCTCCGGTGAAGCTCCGGCCACGCGCCGGCGAGGCTCCGGCGAGACTCCGGTGACCAGAAAAATGAACTTTTCGACACCGACGGGTATGTGACTATAAAATCCTTCAATTTTCCTTAATCTTACTGAATTTTGCCTTTAATTGTAATTAGAGAAAAGTATTGAAGTTAATATGAATTATTTGAATTAATGTGTAATTGTTTAATTAGATGTTAAATTAAGCTTAATTTTATATGTAATCTAAGTTAAGAAAATTATTGGTATTATTTGAATATTTGTGAAATATGTATTGTATGTTAATAATTAATAAAATTAAGGAATTTTATTAATTATGCCTTAAATTGATAATAAGTATAAAATTGGAAATATCCATAATTTTTAGGAAAAATATGGAAATTTATTAGAGAATTATAAGTCCAAAATTGGAATGTATGTTATAAGAAAATAATGAATTATTGTTAAATAATTCATAAGACATACATGATTAATTAATATAATTAATTAATGTAATAAGTGAAAAAGGCTAATAAAAGTAAAATAAATAATATGTTAAATTCATGAGATTTAAATGAATAATAATAAGAATAATTCTGAAATAATTATTGAATTATTGACAAATAATTCAATAAATAAGCCCAAAATAGTAGAGTAAGATAAATTAATTTATGTTCCTTACAATAAAATGAAGGAAGATGACAGGTCAAATGATGAACTAAGAAAGTAAAAAAAAAATATAGTACATGTAATGATAAAATGTTACTAAAATGTTCTTAAATTCAAATAAATGAGTGAATTATTACTAAATAATTCACAACCCGTATAAATATTACAAATTCCGAATAAAAGTTAAAAAGTTATAAATTAAAGGTTTGACTAATTTATCACATAAATTAGTCATAAAAAGGTTAATTACTGAATTATTGCAAATAAGTTACAATAGTCAACACAATAAGAAATTCTGCACTGTAATACTATAATTTATAAAACGTATGAAAAGATTGAAAAGTTAAAGTACAAATGCGACTAATTTATCAAAATAAATTAGTCAATATAAAAGTATTAAAAGACTAGATTATTGTAAAATGGATCAGTATTAATGGCGTATCTGAATAACCCAGATTTCGGATAAAAGTAAAATGAATGCAATTACGTAAAAAGAAGGAAAGAAATGTGAATTATAAATGTTTATAATTCATAAGTGTATAAAAGGGCTAAAAAGTGACTTAAAAAGCATAATATGAAAAGAAAGTGAAGCAATAAAAGAGAAAATCTTTAAGTGATCAAAAGCACTGAAAAGAGTGTAACTGACCCAAAAATGTAAGAATTTATAAGAAAGAAAATAAAACGTTCTGAAAGGTTAAAAAGTACTAAAAAGATGTGAATGTTCGTAATGTGTCGCAAAAGTGCACACATTACTTGAAAAGAATTTAAATGATGTTGTACAGAAATTAAAAGTGTAAAAAGAAAACGTTTAACAGCTTAATGTAATGTTTTATGCCCTTAGCAAATGTCTGGCAGTAAAACTTAGTTCGGGATTTAATTGGCTAGCCATAGGGATTACTGTACCGCGGTGCAAGTCATGGCAACTTGCTTTATTATGGACGGATCATTGATCTCCATAATATATATATCATACGTACTGTCATATGTTCATATGTTGTGAGAGATAACTTTTACAGGTTATTTCTCATTTTATTGTGGCCCTGTGGGGTCCACGTCCCGCATATCCGGTCTGAAGGTTTTCTGCTAGGTCTGTACTGTACTAGGGGCGTACTGGAAATGAACAAATCAATATTGTTTAAATGAAAGGAATATGAAAAGTCATAAACGCAAAAGACTTCTTTAAAAAGGAAGGAACTGTTTTAAAAAGAAAAAGAAAATGTTTTATAAGAATTAAACCATAAATGATCATTAATTGCATAATTATAAAGAAAGTGATTTAATATGCATCCTTACATGAAAACAAAGTTAAAAGAATGAAAAGAAAGTTATAAGTGAAGATTAAAACTGAAAAAGGACCTAAGTGAAAAGAATTAGAAGTTTAGGGGTAAAATTGTAATTTTACCAAAAAAATAAGATAAAAAGAGCAATTTGAATAAGAAAACGTATAATAAGGGTAAAATAGTGATTTGGCAACTTAAAGATTCCAAAAATGACCTTTTTAAACAAAAGGACCAAAAGCGTAATTTTACGCTAAAAGGTCAAAACAAGGTAAAATGAATAGTTTACAAGTATTTTGAACATGAGTAAGTGTAAAAAGAATAATATGAAGATTTATATGTAAAATATACATTTTAAAAGTAGTTGAATATGATTAATGTAAAAAGAATGAAATAAAGATCCATAAGTAAAAGTTAAAGTAATTAAGAAACTGTGAAAGTACAAGTTAAGCCAAGTAAGAATCATAAGAAATAAAATTAAAGCTAGAGTTAAAGTAAAGAAGATCGTATAAGTAAAAGATAATATGAAGTTAATGAACTTAAAGAACTAATGTTAAGTCAAGTTACATGAAATAAGAAAAGGTATTGTCTTAAAAGACGAAATTATGCTTAATTGGGAAATTCTTGGATTTATAGTCACCACTGAGCATATCTAGTGCTCAGCACGTAGTGTTTACTGCGTGCAGGTTATAAGGTGTTCAGGGAGCACAGAGCAGTGAAGCTTATTACACGAAGAATCAGGGCAAGAAGATGAAGTTATTGTATCTTTGTTTTTGTAAGCGTGGCATGTATATACTTAGTTAGTGATAATATAGAAATGATATGTAATTGAGATAAGTTTTTAATATGTTAAAGACTGTTCATATGAGAATTGTCAGATGTGAATTGTAAATGATGAGTATGGATTGAATGGATTGTTCTATTGTTATATGATTATTGTTTATATAAATTGTGATGCCTCTGAGAGGCTGTACTTGTTTGGATTTTTCAGGAGGCTAGAAAGTACTAGCCGTTATGCTGCTGGAATTTCGGAAAAAATAATAATGGTATGAAATTGGATTCAGTATTAGGTTGTGATTATTAAGTTAAAAAAAAAAAAATTTCACTGTTACGGTTAAGTCAACATCGGAAAAGACTGTTCATAGAAGGGTGTGACAGCAAGTGTCCAATTTGGCTCTGCATTAGTGCTGAGAAATGTCTTGTATATTCCTACTTTCACTCACAATTTGTTGTCAGTGAATAAACTCTCAAAGTCTGCTTCAATAATGTTCGATTTTTATCTAGAGCATTGTATCTTACAGGACTTGAAGACTAAAAGAGTGGTAGCAGTTGGAAAAGTTATGAGCAACTTGTACTTGCTAGATGAAGATGCTTTTCAAGGAAGTGCCGGTGGTTTTAATGCTGAGACCATTTTCTTGAATAATGCAAAAATAAATGAGAATTATAATAAAAATAATGGGGTAATTTCCTCACTTGTATGGCATAAGAGGCTAGGACATCCCTCTCTAACTGTGATGAAATATATGAACTGTTATAAAGGTGGTTTTGAAGAAAACTGTCGTGAAGTTTGTCCATTAGCTAAACAAACACGGTCCTCTTTTCCAGTTAGTCAAATTATTGTTACATCCATGTTTGAACTTGTGTATATTGATATTTGGGGTCTATACAAGCAACCTTTAGTCTTGAGAGCTCAGTATTTCTTGACTATTGTGGATGAATTTAGTAAATGTACATGGACCTATTTGATGAAATATAAAACCCAGATGTACAAGATATTTCAATCTTTTGCTACCATGGTTAGAATCCAATTTGCTGCCAATATTAAAATAGTTTGGTCAGATAATAGAACTAAATTTGTTAGTTTCAGTTTTCAAGAATTATTGAAGGAGAATGGCATTATACATCAAAAAAGTTGTGTCTATACACCATGATAATCTTGTTTTTAATGTTTATTTTCTGGATAATTTTGTGTGTTTTATTGTCTCATCTTGCATGCTTTTAGTGTTTTAATGCTAAAATATTTTTTTTATGTTTATTTTAGTCATTTTGATAAATTTAAAGTTTTTGGGTGATTAATGGTCTTAAATTTCATTTTATGCAGGAAATTCTACTAAGGCACGGCTGAGACAAACTGTCCCAGCCGTGGCCATTGCAGAATTCAAAATGCGCCGTTTCATCAAAGGTCACGGCTGAGATAAACTGTTCCAGCCGTGACAATTACAACATATGAACACACTTTTGATTTAGAAGCTCGCCACGGCTGAGACCAATTGTCCCAGCCATGCCCATGGAAAATTACCGCTTTGTCTCCTTCTATCGCGGCTGAGACAAAAGTGTCCCAGCCGTGGCCTCTTGGACAGCTCTATAAAAACTGCAAAATATTCTGCTTAAAAAAAGGTTTTTTTCTAGGGTTTCGTGCATATGGTGTTTAGGTAGAGAAAAATCACAGTTTTTCATATTTTGAGAGTTTTTCATACTTAGTATTAGAGTTTTACTTGTAAAAATCACTCTTTTAGTTTAGTTTTACTTCAAGAACACAAAGATAGTCATAGTTTTAATTTCTAGTTTTGAAGATTACAACTTACAATGAAAGTGCTGTTTGGAGAAGAAGAGGAAGAGCTTTATCAACTTCAAATCTTCAGCTTCAAATGGGTTTTATAGTTTTCACTCTTACTTTGTTCATCTTTTACATTATGGATAGTGAGTAGTTATCTGATAACTCCAATTTTATTGTTTAATTTCAGTATATTTTTGTTTGTGTCTATGTTTTATTTTGCATGATTTTCAGTATTTTGTGTAATAACTTTCTCTTTTTATGCCAAATGAAATTTTATTGATATTTACAATATTTTGGTGTGTTTAATGGGGTAAATTTAACTCTTGTGCAGAAAAATAGGCAAGAGCACGACTGAGACAAAATGGTCCCAGCTGTGCCCCTTGAAGAATACCCAATCCGCACCATTTTATTTTTTGGAATGACCTGAAGATATCAGAATCCAATCTTCACCGTTGAAAATGTATATCAAGATGTTACAAAGCTATGGTTAAAATTTCAGCTCGATCCAATGGTGCATTATGGAGAAAATGATAAATTCGTACGACTGGTTTTTCTGCTCAAAGGGGTCGCGGCCGAGACAATTTGTCTCGGCCGTGGCCAATGCAGAATTCGAATTTTTTCAGTCCAGAAGGTGGCCACGGCTGAGACAAAGTGTCCCAGCCATGGCCAACTTGGTTTGGCATGGCTGGGACACTTTTGTCTCAGCCGTGGCCATCTGCAGATCTATAAAATCTGCATTTCTTTGGCAGAAAACGAAGAGGGTTGATGGGGAAGAGCCGCCACACTTAGGTTTAGGGCTTTTTCCTCCATTTTTCTTATGTTTTCCCTCCATTTTATGTTGTAGGCTAGATTTAATTCAATGTAAACCTTAAATTAGATTTATTTTCCAATGTAAGTTAGGGTTAGATTAAATTTTCTGCATTCCCTTTAAGTTGTGTTCTTCATTTTGCTTAGAGCTTTGAAGGAGGAGACTTGGATTCGGATTGGAGCTTCACAAGCTACAAATGGCTTCATGGGTTTCCTCTTTCCTCTCTCTTTTTACTTTATTTATGTTTAATATGTAGATTTGTTGCTTGGGGATCTTTAAATCCCCTACCCACAATGTGGATCTTGAACTAAATTTGATTTTTACATGAATAATTGGTCTATTTTACTGTTACTTATTTGTATCTCATGGTTTTTCGATCTATTAAGTTATTTTCCATGCATGAATGAATGGTTTTTATCATATGTCTTGGATGGGTATTGAGCCTAGTGGATTGGATTCTATGAATGATTTTGCTCAGTTTTTCTTTCATGAATGCTGTATTATTTTAGACGGCTCCGGAATGGGATTCTAAATATGCAGTAATTGTGATTTTAGGACTAGAGTGTGGAGTGAAATGGATGAGATTCGGGTTGTTTGGCTCCGGAATGGGAAGGCAAACCAAACTTAGGATGTTAGACCCGTGCATAGGCTAGTTGTTGGGTTGGCTCCGGAATGGGAAGTTTAACAGCTAGAATAGCTGGCTCCGGAATGGGAAGCTTGGGTTAAGAGGGTTATCCCGAATTTGTTCATGTATACTTTAAGATAAAATTAATTCACATTGGGTATGGGGTGGATGAGTGAACCCGAGCAATGTTTTAACTATTGTTTTAATCTCTAGTTTAATTAGCTTTATCTTCTTTATTTATATATTTTGTTAATTAGATTTAGGACGCTCTCTCAATTAAAAACTTGGAAATTTATCTCAAATTAACTCGCTCAACTCTAGATATCTAGCTTAAAACAACCCTTATCCCTTGGGTTCGATATTTGCGAGTCTTAAATATACCCCACTTTATTACTTGTCGATCTAGTGCATTTGCTAGGATCGCAACATTATCTTTATTGCTTGGGGAAGTTTTGAATCCCCTACTCACAATGTGAATATTGAGCATATTTTGAGTTTTACATGAATGAATGGTCTATTTCACTGTTACTTATTTATATTTCATGGGCTTTCAATCTATTGAGTTAATTTCCATACATGGATGAATGATGTTCATCATATATCTTTGAATGTGTATTGAGTCTAGTGGTTTGAAGTCTATGAATGATCTTGCTCAGTTTTTATTTCATGAATGCTGTATTATTTTAGACGGCTCCGGAATGGAATTCTAAATGTGCAGTAATTGTGATCTTAGGACTAGAGTGTGGAGTGAAATGGATGAAATTTGGGTTGTTTGGCTCCGAAATGGGAAGGCAAACCAAACTTAAGGTGTTAGACCCGTGCATAGGCTAGTTGTAAGGCTGGCTCCGGAATGGGAAGTTTAGCAACTAGAATAGCTGGCTCCGGAATGGGAAGCTTGGGTTAAGAGGGTTATCCCGAATTCGTTCTTGTATACTTTAAGATAAAATTAATTTACAGTGGGTATGGAGTGGATGAGTGAACCTAATAACCGTTTTAATTTCTACACATTTTCATACTTGTTAATTTTTCTAAATTAAATACATACTCAATTCACTGTTATCACAATTAAATTTTCCTTCCTTGCATATTTTAGTTTTTAAAGTTTGCATTATACAAATTAAACAACTCATACACACCAAATTGGGAATTTGTTAGCATACAATTAATTTCCACAGTTTTCACACACATTTCCTTTGGATTCGATAGTTACGGATCCTAACTATACCCCACTTTATTACTTGTTGATCTAGTGCACTTGCTAGGGTCACAACAAGTTTTTGACGTCGTTGCCGGGGAATTTGGCATTGTTAGTAATCTGTGATTATTGTTTGTATGTGTTTTCTTTTTCTTATTTTATTTTTTTATTCTTTTTAGGTGAAATTGGTGCATGAGCAAAACAAGACAAGAGCAATTACTGCCTTTTGATCCTAAAATCGAGAGGACCCTACACCAAAGAAGGAGAGCTAATAGAGATAACGAGATGGAGCATGATCCTCCTCTTGATGAGTTTCCTCTCGAGAATGAACAAGTACCGAGGGCATATGAACAAATGCCAGGGACAAGAAGAGAAGAAATGCCTAGGTAAAGAACCATAAAAGACTACGCTGTGCCAAGGTGGAATGAAGATCATCGAATAATTGTATTACCGAGAGGAGTACAATTTGAGCTCAAGCCAGCCACCATTACTATGGTACAGAGGAATCACTTCTCTGGTTCGAAAGTAAAAGATCCAGCTTAACATATCGACATATTTTTGAAATTTAGTGACACTGTTCAAATTTTGGGTGTTAGTACGAATGTAGTAAGGTTGAAGATGTTTCCATTTACATTGATTGGCAAAGCAAGAGAGTGGCTAAAATGTTACCACGTCAGTCAATATGATCATGGGATCAGATGCAAGAAAAGTTTCTAACGAGATTTTTCCCTCCAATAAAG
Source organism: Excoecaria agallocha (assembly GCA_037975025.1). Classification (NCBI taxonomy): domain Eukaryota; kingdom Viridiplantae; phylum Streptophyta; class Magnoliopsida; order Malpighiales; family Euphorbiaceae; genus Excoecaria; species Excoecaria agallocha. The sequence goes on from CM075819.1 coordinate 7,409,047, forward strand.
ACTGCAAGCATTTGAAATAGCATCATGGGTTTCCATCAAATTAATGAAGAGCCTTTTCACGAGGCCTGAGAGAGGTTTAGGAGATTATTGAGAAGCTATCCGCATCATGAGATAGCAATTTACCAACTAATGACCATCTTTTATGCTGGAGTTACACCTCAAATAAGGTTATTATTGGATGCAACATCAGTAGGATCTTTCTTGAACAAGCTACTTGAGGATGCTTTTCAGTTGTTAGATGAGATGACGGCAAATGACTCTCAATGGACTGCCCCTAGATTAGTCCCAAGGAGACAAGGTTTACACAATATGGATGAAGTGGCATTGTTAAAAGCCCAGCTAGAATTAGTAAAGAAGGAGTTGAGTGGCTTGAAAGTTCAAAATGTGGCTGCAGTAAATCAAGGACATGGGCTATGTGAAAGTGGGCAAGTTATCCAAGAAGGAGGAGTTGTAGGAGATATAAATGCATTAGGCAATTTTAGAAGGAATGATCCCTACAGTAATTCATATAATCTGGGATGGAGAAATCATCCAAATTTCTCTTGAAAGGATGGAAATCAACAAGCTTCACCTTCTCAACCACAAGCAAGAGCCCCTTACCACACAAATGCCTATCATAGTCATGCTCAGTCCCATCAATCACAAGCCACCAATCACTACCAAGCTCCTTATCCACCGAACCACCATCAAAGGCAAAGCTCTAATCATTCCCAACCTCAATCATACCACCCACCGAAATTCCAATAATGACCACCTATTTAAGAAAAGAAGCCTAACTTAGAATACATGTTTTCCAGCTTTATGAATAGCCAAGAACAATTCATGACAAGTCAAGAATCAAGATGAAAATCTCAAGAGCAATGGAACCGGAACCAAGATGCTTCAATGAGAAATTTAGAGACTCAATTGGGTCAACTTGCAACTTCAATGTCAAATAGACAACCAGGGACATTTCCTTCAAATCCATAAGAGAAAATTTTTGATACCGTTTTATTAGGTCCATGATGTCCACCAGCTTCTCCACTGTGACAGGCTCGAATAATTTTTGCTTGCTCTTCATTGGGGATACACCTTCTTAGCACTTGGTCAACACAAAGACGAAAAAGGTAAGGATCATCCCAAATATAATGCTTTGCATCGGCTTGCAGCTTCTTTCTTTGTTGCCATGTGAAGTCCCTTGGCATATAAACACCTGCGAGAAAATTTGCCACATTAGAAAACCAAGGTACAGAGATTTCACAAATAAATAATGCACAAATACGCTCATCAGGAAATAAGTCCACAATCTCCCCTTTCTCAACATGATCATGCTCCAATCGTGACAAATGATCCGCCACATGGTTCTCTGCTCCTTTCTTGTCTTTGATCTCCAAATCGAACTCTTGCAAGAGGAGTAACCATCTTATCAATCTTGGCTTGGATTCCTTCTTGGCAAAGAGATGCCTTAGTGCTGCATGATCAGACCACACCATAAATTTTGCTCCAAGTAGCTAGATATGATCGAAACTTCTCAAAGGCAAATACAATAGCGAGAAGCTCCTTTTCAGTTGTGGTGAAATTAACTTGGGCTCCTGTCAAAGTGTGGCTTGCATAATAAATAGCACAAAATACTTTCTTTTGCCTTTGTCCGAGCACTGCTCCCTTTGCAAAATCACTCGCATCACACATTAGCTCAAAAGGCAAATTCCAATCCGGAGATATGATTACCAGAGCTGAAATAAGCCTTTGCTTCAACAATTCAAAAGCCAATAAACATTCATCATTAAATTCAAAAGGAGCATCTTTCATTAACAAATTCGACAAAGGTTTCGTAATTTTTGAAAAATCTTTAATAAACCTTCGATAGAAACCTGCATGTCCTAAGAAACTCCTAACTCCCTTGACATTGGTCGGTGGTGGAAGCTTTTCTATAACTCCTATCTTTGCTTTGTCCACCTCAATCCCCTTCTCAGAAATTTTGTGTCCCAAAACTATGCCTTCCCTTACCATAAAATGGCATTTTTCCCAATTTAGTACTAAGTTGGTCTTCTTACACCTACTTAATACTAAATTGAGATGCTCTAAGCAGCTCTCAAAGTCTAGCCCATAAATGGTAAAGTCATCCATGAATACCTCTATAAATTTTTCTATAAAATCATGAAAAATTGCCATCATGCACCGCTGAAACATAGCCGGCGCATTACACAAGCCAAAAGGCATCCTCCTATAGGCAAATGTACCATAAGGGCAGGTAAAGGTTGTTTTCTCCTGATCCTCAGGGGCTATGAGGATTTATAGATATCCCGAATACCCATCTAAGAAACAATAAAACCTATTATCGGCTAACCTCTCTAGCATCTAATCAATGAATAGCAATGGTAAATGATTTTTTCGGGAGGCATGGTTCAATCTCCTATAATCTATGCACACCCTTCAACCCGTAATTGTCCGAGTTGGAATGAGTTCATCTAATTCATTCTTCACCACTGTCATTCCCCCTTTCTTAGGGACACATTGCACTGGGCTAACCCATTTACTATCAGAGATTGGATAGATTATATCTAAATCAAGTAGTTTGAGTACCTCTTTCTTTACCACCTCTTGCATAGCCGGATTGAGCATTTTTTGGGGTTGAGCTACTGGTTTACAATCTTCCTCCATAGGAATCCGATGAGTGCAATAGCTTGGATTAATGCCCTTTAAATCTGCTGTCTCCCATCTTATAGCCTCCTTGTGCTTCTTCAACACCTTGAGCAGTGTCTCCTCTTCAACACCTGTTAACAAAGGAGAGATAATTATTGGTTTTTCTTCGTTTTCCAAAAATACATACTTTAAATGAGGAGGAAGAGGTTTAAGTTCAGATTTCAATTCCCCCTCTTGTAAAGTATTTCTCTCTTGCTTTAGATTCTCCTCTTCGCATCCTTTCTCCATAGCTGCTATCTGTTCTTCTTCTACTCCATCCAACTCTTCATTTTCCAAGGAATGCATTAAGCTTGAATTTACTGAATCATTTAGTAGTACTTTTTCTTGTACTTCATCTACACATTCGTTGATTTTGTCCATGAAATAAACTGACTCTTCTAGGTCACTTGATGGATATTTCTGAGACTTGTTCATATCTACCACCAATTCTTCGTTGTTGAATCGAAGAGTAACCTTTTGCCTATGAACATCAATCAAAGCCTTTGCAGTGTTTAAAAATGGTCTTCCCACGATAAGGGGCACCTTCCTGTCTTCCTCCATTTTCATGACCACAAAATCTACGGGAAAAATGAATTTTCCTACTTTCACCAGTAAATCCTCAATAACTCCTTTTGGCTTTCTCATCGATCTATCCGCTAGTTGAAGTCTCATTCCAGTTTCCTTGAGATCTCCTAAGTTGAGTTTCTTGCACATGGAATAAGGCATCAAGTTAATGCTGGCTCCTAGATCACATAAAATGTTTCCAACAAAGGTCTCACCAATTTCACAAGGTAGAGTAAAGCTACCTGGATCTTCCAATTTTTCTGGGATCTTATTCATGATGATTGCACTACAGTTTTTCGTGAGTTGCACAATGCCATAATCTTCTAATTTCTTTTTATTAGAACAAAGTTCCTTCATAAACTTAGCATAATTGGACATGTGTGCTAGTGCTTCAGCAAAAGGCAAGTTAATATGTAATTTCTTAAACATCTCTAGAAACCTAGCCAATTGCTCATTTTTCTTCTCCTTCCTAGCTACAGCAGGAAATGGCAACCTATTGATATCAATATCCTTTATGTTTGGATTCATAATACTCTTTCCCTTGTCATTTCTTGGAACATCCACATCTACCTCTATTCTAGAGTTAGAAATACTTACCTTCCGTATTGGTTCCTCCAAATCAGTTGATAAAGTTGGTGATTTACCTCTTTTTTCCTCTCGTGCTGCCTCCTTGCCACTTTTCAAAGTGATTGCTTTGGCTTTCTCCTTAGGATTTCGATCTACATTTGAAGAAAATGTCCCTGGTTGTCTATTCGACATTGAAGTTGCAAGTTGACCCAATTGAGTCTCTAAATTTCTCATTGAAGCATCTTGGTTCCGGTTCCATTGCTCTTGAGATTTCCACCTTAAATCTTGACTCGCTATGAATTGTTGTTGGCTATTCATGAAACTAGCAAACATGTCTTCTAAATTTTGCTTCTTTTCTTCAATAGGTGGTCTTAATTGGAATCCCGGTGGGTGATAGGGTTGAGGTTGGGAATGATTAGAGCTTTGTCCTTGATGGTGGGTTGGTGGATAAAGGGCTTGGTAGTAATTGGTGGCTTGTGGTTGGTGGGGCTGAGCATGACTATGATAAGTATTTGAGTGGTAAGGGGCTCTTGGTTGTGGTTGAGAATATGAAGCTTGTTGATTCCCATCCTTTCAAGAGAAATTCGGGTGATTTCTCCATCCCGGATTATACGAATTGCTGTAGGGATCATTCCTTCTAAAATCGTCCAATGCATTTACATCTCCTACAACTCCTCCTTCTTGGATAACTTGCTTACTTTCACACAGTCCACTCCCTTGATTTACTACAACCACATTTTGAACTTTCAAGCCACTCAACTCCTTTTTTACCAATTCTAGTTGTGCTTTTAGTAGTGCCATTTCATCCATATTGTGTAAACCTTGTCTCCTTGGGACTGATCTAGGGGCAGACCATTGAGAGTCATTTGCCGCCATCTTATCCAACAACTAAAACGCGTCCTCAGGTAGCTTGTTCAAGAAGGATCCTGTTGATGCTGCATCTAATAATGACCTTATTTGAGGTGTAACTCCAGCATAGAAAATGGTCATTAATTGGTAAACTGCTATCTCATGATGCGGATAGCTTTTCAATAATCTCCTAAACCTCTCCCAGGCCTCATGAAAAGGCTCTTCATTCATTTGATGGAACCCTATGATGTTATTTCGAATGCTTGCAGTCTTTGTTGGAGGGAAAAATTTCTTTAAAAACTTTTCTTGCATCTGATCTCATGACCATATTGACTGTCGTGGTAATAATTGTAGCCACTCTCTTGCTTTACCAATCATTGTAAATGAAAACAACTTCAATCTTACTGCATTTGTACTAACACCTGAAATTTGAACAGTGTCACTGACTTTCAAAAATATATCGATATGCTGAGCTGGATCCTCCACTTCTAAACCAAAGAACTAATTTCTCTGTACCATAGTAATGGTGGCTGGCTTGAGCTCAAATTGTACTCCTCTCGGTAATACAATTGTTCGATGATCTTCATTCCATCTTGGCACAACGTAGTCTCTTATGGTCCTTTGCCTAGATATTTCTTCTCTTCTTGCCCCTGGCATTTGTTCATGTGCCCTTGGCACTTGTTCATTTTATGAAGGAAACTCATTAAGAGGAGGATCGTGCCGCATATCGTTATCTCTAATAGCTCTCCTTCTTTGGTGTAGGGTCCTCTCAATTTCAGGATCAAAAGGAAGTAATTGCTCTTGTCTTGTTTTGTTCATGCACCAATTTCACCTAAAAAGAATCAAGAAAAACAAAATAATGAAAAGGAAACACATACAAACAATAATCACAGCTTACTAACAACGACAATGCTCCTCGAAACGGCGCCAAAAACTGGTTGCGATCCTAGCAAGTGCACTAGATCGACAAGTAATAAAGTGGCGTATAGTTAGGACCCTCAATATCAAACCCAAGGGAATCGTGTGTGTGAGAACTGTGAAAATTAATTGTATGCTAAAGAATTTCCAATTTAGTGTGTATGAGTTGTTTAATTTGTATAATGTGAACTTTAAAAACTAAAATATGCAATAAAAGGAAGTTTAATTCTAATAACAGTAAATTGAGTATGTGTTTACTTCAGAAAAATCAACAAGTATGAAAATGTATAGAAATTAAAACGTTGCTTAGGTTCACTTTTCCACCCCATACCCACTGTGAATTAATTTTATCTTAAGGTATACATGAACAAATTTGGAATAACCCTCTTAACCCAAGCTTCCCATTTCGGAGCCAGCTATTCTAGTTGCTAAACTTCCCATTCCGGAGCCAACCCAACAACTAGCCTATGCACGGGTTTAATATCCTAAGTTTGGTTTGCCTTCCCATTCCAGAGCCAAACAACCCAAATCTCATCCATTTCACTCCACACTCTAGTCCTAAAATCACAATTACTGCACATTTAGAATCCCATTCCGGAGCCGTCTAAATAAATATAGCATTTATGAAAAAAAAAACTTAGCAAGCTTATTCATAGACTTCAATCCATTAGACTCAACACACATTCAAAGATATATGATGAACATCATTCATCCATGTATGGAAATTAACTCAATAGATTGAAAACCCATGAAATATTCACCATACCTGCAAATCCCCATAGCCCCTGAAGATCAGGAGAAAACAATCTTTACCTGCCCTTATGGCATATTCGCCTATAGGAGGATGCCTTTTGGCTTGTGTAATGCGCCGGCTACGTTTCAACGGTGTATGATGGCAATCTTTCATGAATTTATAGAAAAATTTATGGAGGTATTCATGGATGACTTTACCATTTATGGGCTAGACTTTGAGAGCTGTTTAGAGCATCTTGATTTAGTATTGGGTAGGTGTAAGAAAACCAACTTAGTATTAAATTAGGAGAAATGCCATTTTATGATAAGGAAAGGTATAGTTTTGGGACACAAAATTTATGAGAAGGGGATTGAGGTAGACAAAGCAAAGATAGAGGTTATAGAGAAGCTTTCACCACTAACCAATGTCAAGGGAGTTAGGAGTTTTCTAGGCCATGCAGGTTTTTATCGTCGGTTCATAAAAGATTTTTTCAAAAATTACAAAGCCTTTATCTAATTTGTTAATGAAAGATGCTCCTTTTGAATCTAATGCTGAATGTTTATTGGCTTTTGAATTGTTGAAACAAAGGCTTATTTCAGCTCCGGTGATTATATCTCTGGATTGGAATTTGCCCTTTGAGCTAATGTGCGATGCAAGTGATTTTGCAATGAGAGTAGTACTCGGACATAGGCAAGAGAAAGTATTTTGTGCAATTTATTATGCAAGTCACACTTTGACAGGAGCTCAAGTTAATTACACTACAACTGAAAAGGAGCTTCTTGCTATTGTATTTGCCTTTGAGAAGTTTCGATCATATCTACTTGGAACAAAAATTATGGTATGGTTTGACCATGTCGCATTAAGGCATCTCTTTTCCAAGAAGGAATCCAAGCCAAGATTGATAAGATGGGTACTCCTCTTGAAAGAATTCGATTGGGAGAATAAAGACAAAAAGGGAGCAGAGAACCATGTGGTAGATCATTTGTCAAGATTGGAGCATGATCATGTTGAGAAAGGGGAGATTGTGGATTATTCCTTGATGAGCGTATTTGTGCATTATTTGTTTGTGAAATCTCTGTACCTTGGTCCGCTAATGTGGCAAATTTTCTAGCAAGTGGTTAAATGCCAAGGAACTTCACATGGCAACAAATAAAAAAGCTGCAAGCCAATGCAAAGCATTACATTTGGGATGATCCTTACCTTTTTTGGTTTTGTGCTGATCAAGTGCTAACAAGGTGTATCCCTAATGAAGAGCAAGCAGAGATTATTCAAGCCTGTCATGGTAGAGAAGCTGGTGGACATCACAGACCTAATAAAACGGTATCAAAAATTCTCTCTTCTGGATTTTATTGGCCCACCTTATTTAATGATGTTAAATTATTTATTCAAACTTGTGATCGATGTCAAAGGATGGAAAATACAACTAGGAGAGATGAGATGCCATTGACCAATATGCTTGAGGTTGAAATGTTCGATTTGTGGGAAATAGATTTCATGGGGCCTTTTTCGATTTCTTATGGGTTTAAATATATCCTAGTGGCAGTAGATTATGTGAGTAAGTGGGTAGAAGCTGTAGCTACTAGGACTTGTGATGCAAATGTTGTCCTAGAATTCTTGAGGAAAAATATATTCACCCGTTATGGAGCCCCGAGAGCTATTATCAGTGATGGTGGAAAACACTTTGTTAACCATCAATACAAGACCTTATTGAAAAAATTTAGAGTGAGACATAAAATCACTATCCCATATGATGCCCAAGACAATGGCCAAGTTGAGGTGTCAAACCGAGATTTAAAAGCCATCTTGGAGAAAATTGTTAATGCATCTAGGAAGGACTGGTACCTTAAGCTAGACGAAGCTTTGTGGGCATATAGGACAACCTTTAAGACACCATTAGGAATGTCACCTTTTAGGTTAGTGTTTGGCAAGTCCTGTCATCTACCAGTAGAATTAGAGCACAAGGCTTATTGGGCTACTAAGTTTTAAATCTTAATCTTGAGAATGCAGGAAAATGTAGGTCCTTGCAGTTAAACGAGTTGGAAGATATTCGATTTTGGGCCTATGAACATGCGAAGAAGTACAAGGAGAACATGAATAAGTGGCATGATCGTAAAGTTGCCAAGAAGGAATTTGCGCTAGGAATGAAGGTACTTTTTTATGAAAGCAGATTGAGGTTGTTTCCCGGGAAGTTGAAATCAAGGTGGAAAGGACCATTTGAGGTTGTCGAAGTCTCTAGCTATGGAGCAGTAACCATCAGACCTCCGAAAGAAGGTCATGGGCGTGAGTTTAAAGTAAATGGCCACTCAATTGAAGCCATATTTCGATTCAAATATGAGGCTGCATCAGTGATCCTCACTTTAGAAAATAATCCATGAGAGCTAAGAAAGTCGAGCTGGCGACTTGTTCAACCCAGAACTTTTTCTTACCTTTGAACTAAATGACTTTTCTTTTCAATTTATCTTTAATTTCTTGCAAGTTTATCATATTTAGTGTTGTTGATTTTGTCTAGAAAATGGTTATTAATTGTGATTGTTAGGTGTTGATTTTTTTGAGGAGATGAAGAGATTTTAATAAGGCAAAAATTGTGTTGGTCGGGACTGAGACAAACAGTCCCAGTCGTGGCCCATTAAAAATTTTGGTGAGGCAGAAGATACCATAGCTGAGACTAATTGTCCCAGCCGTGGCCAATTCCATGTTTTAGAGATAAAAGGTAGGCACGACTGAAACAATTAGTTCCAGCCGTGGCCAATTTCGTGCCATATTGCACTTTGGAGTCCAGTAGGTAGGCACGACTGAGACAATTAGTCCCAGCCGTGGCTTCAAAAAAATTAATTATTTAAAAATTTAATAATAATAATAAATAAATTTATATAAAAAAAATCAATCAAATCACATGGGGGAATTCATTGGGACACCGGCTGAGACAATTAGTCCCAGCCATGCCTTTTGTTTCATTTCAACTCCAGAAGGGGGGCACGACAGAGACAAATAGTCCCCAGCCGTGCCTTTTATTTTATCAAAATGGGAAGTTTTGATTTTGACCTTGTCGCGGCTGAGACAATTAGTCCCAGCCATGCCATTTTGTGTAACTGTCGTTTTCTTTCATTTTTAAACTGATCTTTGGCCTCTCTTTCTCATTTCTTTAGTTTCCTCTGTAAATTATCTTCAAAATTCCAGCTTTCTCTCTCATTTTTGTGCCTTCTCACTCTCTCTCTCTAAGAATCAAGTATCTCTTTTCTCTTTTCTTTGTTTTAGTTCAACGTTTGTTTTGCTTTAAGTTAATTTTTTTTTTTCCTTCTGTTAAATCTTCTTTACTCTGCATTTTTCTTCTCTTTACAAGTTGTCTCCTCATCTTAAAAACATTGCCTCTTTAACTTAGATTCTAGGTTGATTACGATTTTGGGGCATATGATTTGTCAAATTCTTGCATAAATGTCGTGTTGTTGTGGTTTCTGTTCCTCTTTCCCCTGTATGCATTTTTATGTACATTTTGTTTTCATCATCGATTTCTTTCCCTTTTAACTTTAATTGTTAGATTAGTTATGTTTTCTGGCATGTTTTCTGTGGATTTCATAAATCTAAGTCTTGTTGTTTATTGTTTTGTTGTTAAATAAATCTTGCCCACCAACTGTTTGAGGAAATGCCAAAGAGAGATAAGGAAATTTTTTCCTGCTTTAATTGTCATGTTGTCTTGCTTCTTCCAATTTAATTTTTGGTTGGTGATGATTGTTGGCATGTGTTTGGTTCGTTTTATGCATTATTGTTTGTTAATTTATTGCAAAACACATCCACCTACCACCTGTTCGACTGAATTGCCAAAGAGAAGTGAGATAGTGTTGTTCCTTTAGTTGTTTTGTTGTTTGCCCTTGTTTGCCTCATACTCATGCTCAAGAAACATTTGCAATGTTTTTATGGTTCACGAATGGTAGAAAAGATTAATATAGGAGTTGGGCAAATGTGTGTGTTCGGGCCATTTTTGTTAAGTTTTTGGTTGTTCCTAACTCAATTGCATATGCTTTAATTTGTGTTTTTGGTTCCGGCATTCTTGTGAGTAGTCCACTTGTGTTTGTTTATGTTTGTTCCTTATGTCTTAGACATGTTATTTGTTATATATTTTATTGTTCAAGTGCCTTGTTTTGTCTTTAATGCTTATATGTTGTGTTGTTGTGTTACAGGCGAAATGGCACCCAAACGATCTCGTACCGACACTGGTGCTTCATCATCTGCCCCTCAGGGGTCCTCAAAGGTTAAAGTTCTAGCATGGGTTCCCACAGAATTTACGGATTGTGTGGACCCTCTTTTGTAAGCAGAAGATCTAGCCACCCCTCGCCTCAATATGGAACTTATAATGGAGTTGGGCTTCAAGAATGAACTAGATAAATTATTTAATGGTGTAGGCTGGAAAGTTTTCTACAAGCGAAATGAAAAGGTATACCCTCACTTGGTCCGTGATTTTTTGAGCACAGTTAATTTTAGAATTGGAGTGGATAGCTATGATGATCCAGGCCATGTGAGTTTTTTGGCTCGACGGCATTTCGTATCAGATGACTTTCAACGCATTCTCTGAGGTTTTGGGGTTTTGATCAACATACTGCCCGGGACATTACTCATCTAAACAAACAGGAAATCTGGATGGAGTTTGTGATCCCGAGGATCCTACATACTTTAATTACAGAACACAAAGGCGCATCACCCGAGAGATCACCCATTGAGGATTATGCATCGATATTTGGCCTTGGCTTTCCTTTAGCCACCTTGGAGGGCTCGATAATATAAATGCAAGTGAGGCCACCATTCTTTATGCGATGCATAATGGTATTAGGCTGAATGGGGCTTCATTCATTGCCCCAAAAGGTTTGGATTTGCGCTCATTCCCAAAAAGGGATTTTAAGCTAGCAATGGGAGGGTTCGTAACCACTTTAGCCCGTTTTCTTAACCATACGAGGTTGAATGCTGTAGTTGACAAGCCCATGATCATTGATCGAAAAATGCTATGGAATATGGCTGTCCTGATTGACGACCCTCGCCTTCCAAGGCAAGGACATTTGGTGGTTTTGGATCGGGCCTTTATATAGAGCAGCAGTGCACAAGGGAGCCACAGAATTGGAGCGACCTAAAGTTGAAGCATCTTCCCTATCCTCTAAGCAGTACACTGCTCTTAATACCATACTTGACAGCATTACTTAGAGGATGGATTTCGGGTTCACATCTATTAGCGCAGCGGGGATGGGACGACATTATTACAACTTTTTGGGATGCTATAATGTCGATTTGACAACCAGTTCCTGCCTCTACCGTTGCCTTCCTCGCCATAATTTCATGGATTTTTTCTCCACTCATCACTCCCTTGTTGTTTATACTCTTTTGGTCTTTTGATGGGGGACAACAAACGTTTTAAGTGTGGGGTAAGGGTTTGAGGATGAAGACTGTTTAACTTAGTTTTTCTGTATTTGCTTTTGATGTTGTTTTTTTTTAGTTGTGGGATGTTTTTTTGTTATTTGCTATTGTGTTATGATTGTAGTTTGCTAATCGAATTTCTTTCTGTTTTCCATATTTTTTCATAGTTTTTATCTTGGATGTTTGATTTTGGTATTAGTTCTTTCTTTTGTGTTTGAAATCTGCATTACATTCCTGCATTCCTTTAGTGTCGATTTAGTTTAGTTTCTTAGGTTGTTAATTACTCTTGCAATTAGCCTGAGCTTGCCAGTTAATTTTGTTTTGAATCAATTTGAACTTAAAATTTGAACTGCTTATTTAGGAGGTTTGAGTAGCCAGAGAGTAGTAGTATTGTTCAGGGAAGTTCTTATTTTGAATGATCTCGATTAATTATATACCATTCAATTTCTATCTTAATGAGCACAGTAGGCTAAGTTTTATGAAATTAAAACCAGTGAGTAAAAGCATTCGAGTGAAGAAATTCTGGAATAGTTAGAACCTTCCTCATCACCCTTCGAAATGAATATTCAACTCAGATAAGATTAGGATATGACCCCAGGAAGCCTTCTTTGGTAACAAACTTTTAAATGGACTTTTGACCTACCCTTAGTAAATTTTATCATTGTTAGTCCTTTTGAGCTTAATTGGTATGCTAAAGCGTACTATTTATTTTTTCTTGATTATACTTATGCTAAACCTTGCAGTCTAAAATGCCTTTGTCTGTCCCACTTTGGAATTGGGCACTCTAGGTTGGAAAATGAAATTTGCATGTTAGGTCTTGATAAATTTTTTGATTATTAGTTAAGAAGTAAAGGGAAATTGAATTTTTTTTAGGGATTTTTGAGATTAAACGTTCTAAATATTTTGGGACAAGGTTGATAAATAATTAGTGCTTTTGGTGCCCCTTCTTAGTAAGTGAACGAAAAATTCACTGCTACTTATAAAAAAAATCAGTTATTATGCTACAGAAAATAAGTGTGGGGTACCTAGCATTTATAGAAAGTGTCATTTATCTTGCTTCCTACAATTTTGAGAATCCAACTAATGTCCTGAGATTAGTTTTCCCTTCTTACAATGATAGAGCATGGATTTTGAAGGAGTTATTTTCTTGAGAAAGTTAGGTGGTTTGTATTTCTGGATAGTGTGGCTAATTTTGTCTTGCTAAACTTATCAAAAATTTTTGGAACCTTTGCCTTATCCCTACTACAACCTTAATGTAAGCCTTGGAGATCTGGTTTTATTTTGAGTTGTTTAGTGGAGATGACCCTTGTGGTTCAGGTGCTAAAGGAGAGGCTTATAACTGTTCTAATTTACAAGCACAAAATTATTGTAATTCTCTGTTTGCTTGATTGTTGGAATTCATTGGTAGTTTTGGTTTTTGAAAGAAAATAAATCTATTTTAGCCTCACACACACACACAAGAAATTGTATGGTATAGATCAGTTTGAGTCTTTTTAATTGAATTCTTCATCTGAGTGTCTTTTACTAAGTGTTGCTAGAATCTCTCTGAATTTGCTTGTTTTGATGTGGAGTTTGAATTTTCAAGATTGTGGATGTTCGTTTGCTCGAGGGCGAGCAAAAAGCTAAGTGTGGGGTAGTTGATAATCTTTATTTTAATGTTTATTTTCTGGATAATTTTGTGTGTTTTAGTGTCTCATCTTGCGATGCTTTTAGTATTTTAATGCTAAAATATTTTTTCTTATGTTTATTTTAGTCATTTTGATAAATTTAAAGTTTTTGGGTGATTAATGGTCTTAAATTTCATTTTATGCTGGAAATTCTGCTAAGGCACGGCTGAGACAAACTGTCCCAGTCGTGGCCATTGCAGAATTCAAAATGCGCCGTTTCATCAAAGGTCGCTGCTAAGACAAACTGTTCCAGCCGTGGCCATTGCAGCCTGCGAACAACTTTTGATCTAGAAGCTCGCCACGGCTGAGACCAATTGTCCTAGCCATGTCCATGGAAAATTACCACTTTGTCTCCTTCTGTCGCGGCTGAGACAAAAGTGTCACAGCCGTGGGCCTCTTGGACAGCTCTATAAAAGCTGCGAAATATTCTGCTTAAAAAAAAGGTTTTTTTCTAGGGTTTCGTGCATATGATGTTTAGGTAGAGAAAAAACATAGTTTTTCATATTTTGAGGGGTTTTTCATACTTAGTATTAGAGTTTTACTTGTAAAAATCACTCTTTTAGTTTAGTTTTTACTTCAAGAACACAAAGATAGTCATAGTTTTAGTTTCTAGTTTTGAAGATTACAACTTACAATCAAAGTGCTGTTTGGAGAAGAAGAGAAAGAGCTTCATCAACTTAAAATCTTCAGCTTCAAATGGTTTTTATAGTTTTCACTCTTACTTTTTTCATATTTTACATTATGGATAGTGAGTAGTTATCTTTGTTGCTTGGGGAAGCTTTGAATCCCCTACTCACAATGTGAATATTGGGCATATTTTGAGTTTTACATGAATGAATGATCTATTTCACTGTTACTTATTTATATTTCATGGGCTTTCAATCTATTGAGTTAATTTCCATACATAAATGAATGATGTTCATCATATATCTTTGAATGTGTATTGAGTCTGGTGGTTTGAAGTTTATGAATGATCTTGCTCAGTTTTTATTTCATGAATGCTGTATTATTTTAGATGGCTCCAGAATGGAATTCTAAATGTGCAGTAATTGTGATCTTAGGACTAGAGTCTGGAGTGAAATGGATGAGATTTGGATTGTTTGGCTCCGGAATGGAAAGGCAAACCAAACTTAGAATGTTAGACCCGTGCATAGGCTAGTTGTTGGGCTGGCTCCGGAATGGGAAGTTTAGCAACTAGAATAGTTGGCTCTGAAATGGAAAGATTGGGTTAAGAGGGTTATCCAGAATTCATTCAAGTATATTTTAAGATAAAATTAATTAACAGTATGTATGGGGTGGATGAGTGAACCTAAGCAACGTTTTAATTTCTATACATTTTCATACTTGTTAATTTTTCTGAATTAAATACATACTCAATTCACTATTATTAGAATTAAATTTACCTTTATTGCATATTTTAGTTTTTAAAGTTTGCATTATACAAATTAAACAACTCATACACACCAAATTGGAAATTCTTTAGCATACAATTAATTTCCACAGTTTTCACACACATTTTCCTTGGGTTCGATATTTGTGGGTCCTAACCATACCCCACTTTATTACTTGTCGATCTAGTGCACTTGCTAGAGTCGTAACACACGACAACAAAATGTCACGGTGGAAAGAAAACATAGACATTTACCACAAGTTGCTAGATTTTTGCTCATTCAAGTTGGTTTGCCTAAACGTTTTTGGTGAGATTTTGTTTTACATGCCACTTATTTAATAAATAAGTGGCCTACTGCTGGTTTATCATGGAAAACTCCATATGAACTGTTATTCAGAAAAATACCTTCTTATGATGCTTTGAAAGTTTTTGGGTGTCTATGCTTCTCAACTGTTGTTCAACCACACAAGGATAAATTTTTACTAAGAGCTAATAAGTGTGTGTTATTAGGGTTTTGCCAAGAAAAAAGGGGTATAAATTGTATAATGTTGAAGAGAATTGTTATATCATCTCTAGAGATATGGTGTTTAAGGAAGAAATCTTTCCTTATCGATTGTCAAACAAAGCAGAAGTTAAAACAACAGATTCAATACCATTTGTTTCTGTTTCAACTGATACTTCGTGTCATGTTCCAACGGTAATTTTAGCTCCTTCAGCCTTTTCGAATGAACCTACAATATCAGCACATGAAGGACCTTCTTTTCATCCTACTTGTGATGCTAGATTTTCATCCTTCAGTTGAGCCACAGGAAACTCATAAACATGATGCTATTGGTACACATGGGGAAGATAATGTTCGAGCTGGTATTCACTTGAGAACAAGTACCAAAACAGACATGCTCCAGCTTGGATGGTTGATTTTATTGCTAACAATGTATGTCATTCTTTAGGTGTACTACAACATTTGCGGGTTGGTGACAGGCAGTATACTCCACAGACATTTTCTTTTTACTCCTCACCTAATTTTTCTGAGGATTATCTTTGTTTCTTAATGAAGATAAATAAATGTCAAGATCCAAAGTATTATCATGAAGCGAAAGGGATTCATGAGTGGGAGCATGCGATGCAAGAAGAGTTAATTGCCTTAGAGAGGAATGGGATGTTAGTGTAAGCCCTAGCCCCAATGCATTGTAACAAAACACTTGAAATTAATAAAATGAGGCATTTGTTTTATCTTTTGTATTCCTGTGCATGTCAATTGATAAAACTATCCAAGAATGTCATTTCGGTTTAAGTTATCATGTGTGAGGCACATGGTTGTAAGACTTTGAAACAAATGAGACTTCATTCTAAACATTCCTAGTCAGTCATTGTTATGGGAATAACAATAAATTAAGACTAGTATGCTCTCTCTGATATTATGAGTTCTGTCTTACAGATCATTAGGACAAGAGTGTCAATCACAGATCATAGATACATGTTAAAGAACATGGTATCTGGATACGATCCGCTCATGAGAACACTACATGGTACAAGTCATAAGTGTTTCTCATATGCAAGTTTTGTATCGGAGTTCTTAGACCTAAAATCTCTATGAAACTCTTTATGAATTACTGTGTACTTTGACATACACCTAACGTGCTCGTAACAGAGTGATAAGTACGGGTATGATTGGGTATGCAATGATTCATGTTAGAGAGCATGAGAGAAGTGAAGGGATTACCCCTCTTAATAAGAGAGAAAATATCATCGGCCACTTGATCAGTGAACTGAGAAGTGTATGGCCATACCGAGATGAAATAATGAGCAATCATTATTTATCTGAGAGTTCAGTGTCACTGTGATATCAAGAAAGGAATTAATATATATAAGGATGACTAGTTCCATGCCTTATATTAATTCTGATATTTATGGGTAAGGGACTATACAAAATTGCATTAGGTCACTAAATGCTATATGCATTTTCATTTAATTTGGAATGCTATAATATCTTGCTAGAGAATATATATAGCCTTTGAATTAATTTATTAATTCATTGCCAACATTAAATGGACCTATAGGATCGCACACAAAGCATTGGACTTAAAATATTTAAATAATATATTGGGCATTAATTTGGACTTTTAATTAAAGTCAAATTAATGTGTGTAATGGGTTATAAAATTGCTATTGGACCTTGGTCCATGAGAGAGAGAAATTCAGCCCATAAGGTTTAATTTCAATTAATTAAATGTCTTGCATTAATTTAATTAATTGAGTATTAAAGCCTAAAAGACTTATGATCAAATTAAATCACTTTATTAGGAATATTGGTGGCCGAAATTCCTAGAGAAAAATTAAAGGAATTTCGGCACATGCTTAATATTTATTAAGTGATTTAGTTGATTAATATGTCTTATGTTTTATTTCAAATTTGAATTTTAAATTCAAAGGAGTTTAATTCAAAATATATTACTTATTTTTAGGAAGTGATTGAGGTTGAATTAATTATCTTGAGGTAGTAAATTCAGATCAAACACTTGCCAAAAAGATAATGATATATAAAGAAATAAAACCCTAGGAGACTTAAGAGTTGGTTTTGGCATGAAACCCTAATCTTCTCTAAGTGTGGCGTGAACTTCATCTCTCTCTCTTTTAATTCTTTTGGTCCAATTTTCACAAGGAGAAAGGATTGTTCCTCATTCTCTTGTATTTTTGGGTAGTAATAGCAAACTAAGAGAAGTACAAAATCAAATTTTGTAGCTTCAAACTATAGCCATTACATAATATCTTAAAAGAGAGCTAGCAATATCGATTTTAAGCCGGCGGTGCAATTGTATGTGTGAGAATAGAGGGAGTGGCGTAAAAGGCTGTTCCTTGGCATTGGTGATTGAGATCTAAGGTGGACAAAGTCATCTTAGTTTCTGGTCATCACCAAATTCAAGATTTAAAAGGCATCAAAAGTTGTAAGTTTCAAAAACCCTAAAATTGCATGCTTCATTTCTTGCTTCGGATTTGTATGGTATGTATGATGAAAAATTTTTGTTTTTCCGCTGCGTTATCATCACATTCATACCATGTCATATTCTATCAGTGGTATCAAAGCCTAAACATGCTTATTTTAGTGCTTTAGATGCATGAAAAAATTAATTAAAAATTGTCATTATGAAAACATGCAAATTTGAAATTTTCTGTTTTGAGTTTTTTGCATTGTTTTGGTGTAAAAATGATTTTAATTGATTAGATAGGTATTATAATTAATATGAAATGTTAATATACTGTCCTAAGATATTCTAGGAGCTATTAATGGTCATATTTAATTGCTAATACCTGATGGTACATGTTAATATTAAAACTAGGTGCATTTTGGTATGTTAATTGTAAGTTTAACAACTAGTTTTAAATATTAAATGTAAAAACGATTTTGGAATGTTTGTAAGTGATTTTTAAAGATTAAATATCAGGTCTGGACATATTTTAAATTTTGTTTTAATTCTGGTCCATGACAATTTAATTGATTAATTTTAAAATCACTTAAAACTATGTTTAGTTTGTGTTTGTTACATGTTTAATCAACATTGTTTGTTTTGTTTTGATTAAAATGGTAAAAACACATTTAGATTAAAATGGTATAGAATATTAAATCAATATTTATGAACTTATTTAATTTATTAAATGACTCATAAAATTGTTTTAAATATTTGTGCAATTTTTGTGGCATCACATAAGCATTAAATAACTAGTTTTGTTGTTTGTTTGTTTTATATGCATGCCGTGTACCATATATATATGTTCTTCATGATTTTTATTTTTAATTCATGTTGGTACATATTATATGTATTTTTAATGTTTATGGGCTTGATGACATAAAATTAAAAATGGCAAAATTGAAAATTATACTAGAGTTGATTTATGGCACAAATCTAACTAGTTTGTGTTTTAGGCTTTTAAGAGAACTTATTCAATAAGAGGATTTAGTCCATTGGGCTTCGGCCCAGGCCCATCACGGGGTCATCTCTTAAAGGTTCAAGTACATAATTTCCATTAATAGGCTTGGCTAAATTAATTAAAATTGGACTTTATTTGATCCATGAATGCTATGTATATTTATTTGCTAGTTTGGTGTGATGAATGGATATGCATGGTGCATTCATGGGTCCTGGGTTTTTGTAATTAAATATGGCCTGCGAGCCATTATATTTTATTGTAAAAGTTTCATTTATTTCTTAGAATAAAATATACTTGAAGACTTTGTAAATCAAGACGAAGCCCACCGGAATGGAGAAGCCCAACTCGAAGATTCTTATGTAATAGTATAGAATCTTAGTTGTAGATTTTTGGGCCCATGTTTGTCACGCTTTACTTTATGCAATTATTTATATATGCATGCTATGTATGGATGACAAAGCGTATGCCATGTAAGCCGTAATAAAATGAATCCCTAAAATAGTAAGTCACAAAGTTGCCTTCCTAATTCGAAATATGTCAAGGTATCGATCATCGGTCACGTAGACTAGGAGTCCTAGATGCGCCCGATTATCTTTGTGAGGCATGAGTTATGGATGTAGGTTGGACTTAACATGAAAAGGGATGCCCGGACCTAGGCAACTAATAAATGGGTTTGTGCTATAACATCTTAAGATGTTAGCCCATTTGATCCAAGAGTCATGTACGAGACATGATTGGAGTTCTCCTACCTAAGTAACTTAACTTATTAGGTGTACAAGCTCAGCTTGACTAATAAGTTGTTGTGAAAAGTGGATCTTGGCCCACATTAAATCACTAACTCGAATTATTTAAAGGGATATTAATTCGGTTTGTGGGATCATAAATAAGACCTCATTTAATCTTGCTAAATTTTATTGTAGATTGAAAATGGCATCTTCAAACAACAATTTCTCATTGCGATCGGTCCTTGAAAAGGACAAATTGAATGGCTCCAATTTCATAGACTGGTCTCGAAACTTAAGAATAGTTCTTAAGCAAGAGAAAAAGTCATATGTTTTTGATGCACCCTTGCCTGAAGAACCTGCTAGGAATGCCTCTGCGGTTCAAAAGAAAACTTTTGAGACCAAGAAGAGCGACTCTAATGATGTGACCTGTCTGATGCTGGCCACTATGGTGCCTGAATTGCAAAAGCAATTTATGGACCAAGAGGCTTATGCGATCATGGTGCATCTCAAGGAGATGTTCTAAGAGCAAGCTCATCACGAGAGGTTTGTGACAACAAAGGCTTTAATTTCTTGTAAGATGGCTGCGGGTACTCCTGTTAGTACCCATGTACTCAAGATGAAAGGGTATCTTGATACTCTTGAGAAGCTTAAGGTACAAGTGCCAAAGGAATTGGCCACTGACTTGATCTTAGGATCATTGACTGATGATTATGATCCATTCGTGATGAATTATAACATGCATGCAATGAACAAGTCAGTCACTGAGCTCCATGGGATGCTTAAGAATGCTGAAGAGAACATTCGAAAGACCAATCCCGTATTGATGGTTCAAGGGGGCATTAAAAAGGGACCCGCTAAGGGAAAGGGAAAGGAAAAGTCAAAACCCAAAAATGACCTGACTCGGTTCAAGTCAAGTGGGAGTGCACCTCAGGCCCAATCCAAGCCCAAGGCATAGAAGCTCAAAGAGAGTGAGAACACTTGCTTCCATTGCAATAAGATAGGGCATTGGAGGCAGAATTGCGCTCTCTTCAAGGAAGAACAAAAGAAGAATGGAGCCAAGGCGTCCAGTTCTGGTATTTTTGTTGTTGAAATTAATCTTTCTATTTCTACCACTTGGGTATTGGATACCGGTTGTGGTTCTCACATTTGTTCAAATGTGCAGGGGCTAAGAAATAGGCGGTTACTTGGGAAGAATGAAGTGGACCTCCGTGTGGGGAATGAAGCACGAGTTGCTGCCATGGAGATAGGCGACTATCACCTCACTTTACCTTCCGGACTTTGTATTGTTTTGAATAATTGTTAATATGTGCCTGCTATGAGCAGAAAAATTATTTCAGTTTCATGTTTGGATAATGATGAATTTGATTTTGTTATTAAAAATGGCAATGCTCATATTCGTCGCCAAGGCATTTCTTATGGCAATGCCATGTTGCAAAATGGCCTTTATATCCTTGATCTACAAAACAAAGAGTCCATATACAACATTAATACGAAGAGGGTTAAGTCAAACGAATTGAACCCTACTTACTTCTGGCATTATCTTTTAGGACATGCAAACGAAAAATGCATTTCAAGACTCCACAAAACTAGAGTGCTTGGGTCATTCGACTTAGAGTCTTATGACACACGCGAGCCATATTTGCATGGAAAAATGACAAAGAGTCCTTTTAATAAAAAAGGTGAGAGGACTAATGGCTTATTGGAACTAATACATACCGATGTATGTGGACCTTTAAGTACACATGCTAGAGGTGGTTTTAGCTACTTCGTGACATTCACAGATGACTTCAGTAGATATGGCTATGTCTATCTAATGAAGTACAAGTCTGAAACTTTTGAAAAATTCAAAGAGTTTAAGAACGAAGTAGAAAACCAACTTGGCAAAAGTATAAAAGCCATTCGATCAGATCAAGGCGGTGAATACTTAAGCCAAGAGTTTGACAGTCATCTAAAGGAGTGTGGTATTATTTCACAGCTCACTCCTCCTAGAACACCTCAATGGAATGGTGTGTCTGAAAGGAGAAATCGAACTCTGTTGGACATGGTTCGATCTATGATGAGTCAAGCTAATCTTTCTATCTCTTTTTGGGGTTATGTATTAGAAACTGCTGCGTTTCTATTGAACCGTACTCCAACTAAAGCAGTTGAGAAGATACCATACGAGGTATGAATTGGGAAAGAACCCAATATGTCTTTTCTCAGAATTTGGGGCTGTGAAGCACATGTTAAGAAATTAACATCTGATAAACTAGAGTCCAAATTCAGTGTCTGCTTGTTTGTAGGTTATCCTAAAGAAACAAAGGGATACTACTTTTACTCACAAGCCGAGAACAGTGCCCTAAAACCAAAGAGGAAAGGGATAACATGAGTAGAATTCCATATGCATCTGCTATTAGATCTATCATGTACGCTATGTTATGTACTAGGTTGGATGTTGCTCATGCACTAAGTATAACCAGTAGGTTTCAGCAAGACCCTGGTGAGAAGCACTGGTCTGCTGTAGAGGGGATTCTGAAGTACCTGCGAAGGACTAAGGATCACTTCTTGGTGTATGGTGGTCAAGAAGAGCTTGTCATATAAGGTTATGCCGATGCTGCTTTTTTAGACCAACACTCAGGACTCAAGATCGCAATCTGGTTTTGTTTTTAACGGTGGCGCTGTTAGCTGGAAAAGCTTGCAGCAAAAGACCGTTGCCGACTCAACTACATAATCTGAGTATATTGCAGCAAGTAATGCTGCAAAAGAGGTTGTTTGGATTAAAAATTTCATTTCTAGATTAGGAATGGTCCCAAGCATCCTAGATCCATTAGAAATTTTTTGTGACAATAACGAGGCCATCGCACAGGCTAAGGAGCCCCGGTCATACCAAAAATCCAAACACATACTCAGGAGGTACCACCTGATCAGAGAAATCATTGATCGTGGGGACGTCAATGTTAGCAAGATAGCAAGTGAAGACAATGTAGCAGATCCTTTGACGAAACAGTTGCGTCTAAATCTGCACGAAGCTCATTTGAGAGCGTTCGGTCTTAGGACTATGCCCAATTAGGACTAATGCTAGTGGGAGATTGTTAGTGTAAGCCCTAGCCCTAATGCATTGTAACAAAACACTTGAAATTAATAAAATGAGGCATTTGTTTTATCTTTTGTATTCCTGTGCATGTCAATTGATAAAACTATCCAAGAATGTCATTTCGATTTAAGTTATCATGTGTGAGGCACATGGTTGTAAGACCTTGAAATAAATGAGACTTCATTCTAAACATCCCTAGTCAGTCATTGTTATGGGAATAACAATAAATTAAGACTAGTATGCTCTCTCTGATATTATGAGTTTTGTCTTATGGATCATTAGGACAAGAGTTTCAATCAGAGATCATAGATACATGTTAAAGAACATGGTATCTGGATACGATCCGCTCATGAGAACACTACATGGTACAAGTTATAAGTGTGTCTCATATGCAAGTTTTGTATCGGAGTTCTTAGACCTAAAATCTCTATGAAACTCTTTATGAATTACTGTGTACTTTGACATACACCTAACGTGCTCGTAACAGAGTGACAAGTACGGGTATGATTGGGTATGCATTGATTCATGTTAGAGAGCATGAGAGAAGTGAAGAGATTACCCCTCTTAATAAGAGAGAAAATATCATCGGCCACTTGATCAGTGAACTGAGAAGTGTATGGCCATACCGAGATGAAATAATGAGCAATCATTATTTATCTGAGAGTTCAGTGTCACTGTGATATCAAGAAAGGAATTAATATATATAAGGATGACTAGTTCCATGCCTTATATTAATTCTGATATTTATGGGTAAGGGACTATACAAAATTGCATTAGGTCACTAAATGCCATATGCATTTTCATTTAATTTGGAATGCTATAATATCTTGCTAGAGAATATATATAGCCTTTGAATTAATTTATTAATTCATTGCTAACATTAAATGGACCTATAGGATCGCACACAAAGCATTGGGCTTAAAATATTTAAATAATATATTGGGCATTAATTTGGGCTTTTAATTAAAGTCAAATTAATGTGTGTAATGGATTATAAAATTGATATTGGACCTTGGTCCATGAGAGAGAGAAATTCAGCCCATAAGGTTTAATTTCAATTAATTAAATGTCTTGCATTAATTTAATTAATTGAGTATTAAAGCCTAAAAGACTTATGATCAAATTAAATCACTTTATTAGGAATATTAGTCGCCGAAATTCCTAGAGAAAAATTAAAGGAATTTCGGCACATGCTTAATATTTATTAAGTGATTTAGTTGATTAATATGTCTTATGTTTTATTTCAAATTTGAATTTTAAATTCAAAGGAGTTTAATTCAAAATATATTACTTATTTTTAGGAAGTGATTGAGGTTGAATTAATTATCTTGAGGTAGTAAATTCAGATCAAACACTTGCCAAAAAGATAATGATATATAAAGAAATAAAACCCTAAGAGACTTAAGAGTTGGTTTTGGCGTGAAACCCTAATCTTCTCTAAGTGTGGCGTGAACTTCATCTCTCTCTCTCTTAATTCTTTTGGTCTAATTTTCACAAGGAGAAAGGATTGTTCCTCATTCTCTTATGTTCTTGGGTAGTAATAGCGACCTAAGAGAAATACAAAATCAAATTTTGTAGCTTCAAACTATAGCCATTACACAATACCTTAAAAGAGAGCTAGCAATCTCGATTTTAAGCCGGCGGTGCAATTATGTATGTGAGAATAGAGGGAGTTGCATAAAAGGCCGTTCCTTGACATTGGTGATCGAGATCTAAGGTGGACAAAGTCATCTTAGTTGCTGGTCATCACCAAATTCAAGATTTAAAAGGCATCAAAAGTTGTAAGTTTCAAAAACCCTAAAATTGCATGCTTCGTTTCTTGCTTCGGATTTGTATGGTATGTATGATGAAAAATTTTTGTTTTTTCGCTGCGTTATCATCACATTCATACCATGTCATATTCCATCATGGGACTTTTGAATTGACATCTCTACCACCTAATAAAAAAGCCATTGGTTCGAAATGGGTCTACAAGACAAAGTTAAAGGCTAATGGTTTGGTGGATAAGTATAAGGCTAGATTAGTTGCTAAGGGTTATAACCAAGTACCAGGGGTGGATTTTACAAATAGTTTCTCACCAGTAGTGAAGGTAGTCACAGTGAGGATATTCATTGCACTGGCAGCAACGTGTAATTAGAGTCTTTATTAGGTTGATATAAATAATGCCTTCTTGCATGTTTTTATTTATGAAGAAGTCTACATGCTTCCTCCTAGTGGTTACACAAAAGCTAAGGTTGGAGAGGTTTTTAAGCTTAAAAGGTTGTTTTATAGGTTAAAGCAGGCTTATCGCTGGTGGAGTTTGGAGTTAATATCTCAATTGCAGAAGTTTGGTTTTCAACAGTTTACTCATGATCATTATTTGTTTGTGTATTGCAAAGATTCTGTGTTCATGACTATTTTGGTTTATGTAGATGATATGTTGTTAACTGGAAATTCGGAGGAGATGCTTGCTTCGGTTAAACAGTTTCTTGATGATAAGTTTACTATCAAGGACATTGGTCATGCTAAGTATTTTTTTGGCTTGGAACTAGCAATATCTGCTGCTGGAATTTATGTGAACCAACGAAAGTATGCTCTTGATTTACTTCTCTTAGTCGGTTTGTTAGGTTGTAAACCTGCTGCTACTCCTCTTTCTAAGGGGTTGAAGCTTTCTTGCTCTAGTGGAACTGCATTATTCAAGGAGAAACAACAACAATTTCGGAGGATAATTGGTCAATCGCTCTATTTGGGTTTTACTAGGCCTGATCTTACATTTGCTACTCATCTTTTGAGTTAGTTTGTGAATCAGCCCATAGATGTTCACTGGGATTATGTTATGCATATTCTTAGATATTTGAAAAGCTATTCTTCTTTGAGTCTTTTCTTTCATGTAGGAAATGACTTCATAATACAGGCTTATGCAGATGCTGATTGGGTTGCTTGTGTTGATAGCAGAAAATCAGTTACTGGTTTTTGTGTTTACTTGGGTGGTTCTTTGGTTTCTTGAAAGTCAAAAAAACAAGTATCAGTCTTCAGGTCATCTGCAGAGGCTGAATATAGGAGTATGACTGCTGTAGTATGTGAACTTCAGTGGATCTCTTATATTTTTCATGATCTGGGAATTCCTTTGCAGCTTCCTATTTCCTTGAAGTGTGATAATCAAGCTGCTTTGCATATTGCAGCTAACCCTATTTTTCATGAGCGTACGAAGCATATAGATATTGATTGTCACATTATGAGGAATCAATTGAAGGCTGGTTTCATTGATGCTACACATCTATCTTTTTCTTTGCAAGTGGCATATTTATTCACGAAAGCATTGAATGGTCCTTTGTTCAACAAGCTCAAATTCAAGTTGGGCTTAGTGGATTTTCACCAAGCTCCATCTTGAGGGGTGAGTGTAGAAATATAATATTGAGCTTGTTGTTTGCAGTAAAACAGCTTGCTGTTTATGTTATATTAGACACAAACAGCTTGCTATTTCTGTTATAGTTAGCAAGCAGTAAAACAACTTGCTGTTTATGTCATACTAGATACAAACAGCTTGCTGTTTCTGTTATAGTTAGTTAGTAGGCTATAAAATAAAACCATGTCATTTTTTTCTAGTCAGGTTAAGTAGCAGTTATTGTTAAGTTAATTAACTGTAGGTCATAAACCATGATTAGCTAGTGTTTCTTATTGTATAAATATAGTTAGATGTTTGTATGGAGAATGTGATTTACAAGTAACAAAGTAATAAAAAGCTTTGTTCTTCATTATTCTTTGAAGTGTTGCTCTAGCTGTTTTTCCATTTATTTTCTGGATTTGTTCAATATGGAATCAATCCAAGCTACACCATGTGTACGCAAAACCACATCACCAGAACATCTTAATATAAACTTCAATCTCACTTCAACTTCAACTTGATGTTACACTTCATATAAATATTTAAATTTTGACAATAATTTATTAAATATTCATACTTATCAATTTTATAAATAATAAATATAAATTCACACTTTTTTCTAAATAAAACTCTAAACATTTAACAATGTTGATGTAAATGTCAAAATTGTTAAAAGAATCTATATATTCTATTTTAATTATTGCAAATTTCATTTTGCACGTGAAATATGTGATGTTATTTATAAAAAATAATGTAATTTTATGCTTATTATTTACAAAATTAACAAGAACATATATTTAATCGGTTGTTAAAAGTTTTAAGGTTTTATAAATGAATCAAATATTAATTTCCACTGAAAAAAGAAAAGAAAAAGCATTAAGTCTCATACAAAATGAAGGGGTTTATTTCATCCATGGTCATTAAATTTGTGATAAATTACGTAAAAGTCATAAAAGAATTTTTTTTTTATAAAAAATATTAAACTTTGTAAATTTTTACGATAAAATCACTTTTGCCGGATTCCGACAAAAAAATATTGGAAAGTCTACGTGGTATGTTGATGTGATAAGTTCAAATGGTGACACATGGACTTTTCGATAAGAAAACTAATTAAAATAAATTTATTGTAAAAATTTATAAAGTTTAGTGTTTTTTATAAATTTTTTTTTATGATTTTTATGTAATTTAATTTTAAATTCAGTTACTACGAGTGAAATTAAAAAAAAAAATGAAGTTATCCAAAAATCTTAGAAAGAGCACAGTAGACGTCAAAACAAGAAGACAAAATCTTGGAAAAGACGCATTCACACACTTTCCTTCATTTTCCATCTCTTAATTTGCCTCATTAGGCGCCAAAGCAAAGTCACAGGCCAAAAGCCAACCCATTCCACTTTGCCTCTTATTTGCCAACTTGTCCATAAACAAACATAAAATTCAGTATATAAATGGTGAAAACCGCGTTTTATAAATCAAAATAATTGAGTGCCAAGTAACTATTTCATTGTATATCCAGCACATGATGATGGATTCCCCTTGATTTGTTAGGCCATTGACCACTTAAAAAATCTAGTCTTTGATTAATTCTTAATTACAATTAGCTTACTTAATCATCCTACTCAACATCTTTCTTGCCTATCCTGCTACTACAGTCAGCTCACATCATGAAAGTAAACGCTTTTTTTATTTTTTATTTTTTATTTTTCAATAATCAGTAGGAATTAGCCAATTGGTTTTTGTTAACATTACATGAGATAATCGAGTCAATTTTAGTAGTTTGTGAAGGTTCAAGGTATCTTTTTTTTTTTTAATTTTCTTTACGTGTTTGATTATTCTTTGACGATCTGACTTTTTTTTTTAATTATTATTTTCAAGTGTCACACTGGCTAAGGTTTGTCGGGTAACGTTGTGATTTATGGGTAGATTTTCTTTTTGTCTATAAATGCTTCCATAACCTACAGCTCTTGCATATCAGTTTCAGTCTCAAACTACTTTATAAAAATGGTGAATCTAACTCAAAAGATTAGTTTGCTAATACTCATAGCTTGTTCTGTTATTGCAGCTGCTATATCTGCAGACCCAAGCTTACAAGCTGATATTGAGGCTTTAAACGCCTTCAAGAATTCCATCACACACGATCCTTTAGGAGTACTTGCTAACTGGACAGAGGCAAGCCATCACTGCAACTGGTCTGGAGTTGCTTGTGACCCTTCCTCGAATCGTGTCATTTCGATTTCTCTGTTTGAAATGCAGCTCCAAGGTCAGATTCCTCCGTTTCTCGGAAATCTTTCTGCTCTCCAGGTTCTTGATCTTTCTTCAAATTCATTTACTGGTCACATTCCACCTCAGTTGGGACTTTGTACTCAACTAAATACTCTTGCTCTTTATCAAAATTCTCTGTCAGGTCCGATTCCAGCAGAACTAGGAAACCTTCCAAATCTGCAGGTTATAGATTTAGGTGCTAATTTCTTGACAGGAAGCATTCCTGATAGCATTTGTAATTGCACCTCCTTGCAAGGATTCGGTGCTGATTATAACAATCTCACTGGGAGAATACCTGCAAACATAGGGAAATTAGTTAACTTACAATTTTTAGTGGCAAATAAAAACAACCTAAAGGGTCCAATACCTGTTTCCATTGCAGAGCTTCAAGCTTTGCAAGCTATGCACCTGAGTGCAAATCGCTTGTCGGGAAAAATACCCAGAGAGATGGGAAACTTGTCCAATTTGGTTTACCTTGTCTTGTTTGATAATTCCCTTGTCGGAGAAATCCCTTTAGAATTAGGCAGCTGCAAGAATCTTGCCCATCTTGAACTGTACAGTAATCATTTTACAGGTGCAATTCCTTTTGAGCTTGGGAATCTAAAGCAGTTGGAAACATTAAGGCTGTACAAAAATAGACTAAACTCCACAATTCCTCTTTCCTTGTTCCAATTGACATCATTAACCAATTTAGGTCTATCAGAGAATCAGTTGACTGGAACAATACCTGTTGAGATAGGATCTTTGAGGTCAATGCAGGTATTAACACTACATTCAAACAAGTTTACCGGGGAGATTCCTTTGTCGATTACAAACCTGTCAAACTTAACATACTTGTCTTTAAGCACAAATTTCCTGACAGGAAAGATTCCATCAAACATAGGAATGCTTTACAATTTGAGGAACCTTAGCCTGAGCTTTAACCATCTTGAGGGAGACATTCCTCCTAGCATTACCAATTGCACCCAACTTTTATACATTGATATAGCTTTTAATAGAATTTCCGGGAAAATTCCCTGGGGTTTGGGAAAGTTGCAAAATCTGACAAGGGTAAGTCTTGGACCAAATCAACTGTCTGGAGAGATACCTGATGACCTTTATAATTGCAGTAATCTTGAAACTTTAAGTCTTGCAGAAAAACAACTTCAGTGGAATGCTAAAAACAGGCATTGGAAAGCTCCACAAGCTTAAACTTTTTCAAAGCTGGCTTCAATTCATTCGTAGGGCCAATTCCACCAGATATTGGCAATTTGAGTCAATTGATCACTTTATCACTTTCTGGAAACAGGTTTTCAGGCCTTATTCCACCAACATTATCCAAGCTTTTCTCTCCTCCAAGGTCTTGCTTTGCAAGAAAATGAGCTAGAAGGGTGCGATACCTGAAAATGTTTTTGAAACTAAAATATTTAACTGTTCTCTTTCTGGGGCTCAACAGGTTCACTGGTCCAATTCCAGCTGCTTTCTCAAAACTTGAAATGCTTTCAGAATTGGACCTGAATAGCAACATGCTTAACGGATCCATTCCTGCAAGTATGGGGCATCTCCACCGACTCATGTCCTCTCGATCTTTTCTCACAATCATCTCTCAGGGTCCCATTCGTGGATCTGTGATGGCAAGTATGAAGAATATGCAGATATTTCTCAACTTGTCACATAATCTGTTTGGGGGGAAATATTCCAGCAGAATTGGGAACTTTAGAAGCAGTACAAGTCATTGATCTGTCATTCAACAATCTTTCAGGAATGGTTCCTGAAACACTCGGAGGCTGCATAAATTTGTTCTCTCTTGATCTTTCAGGAAACAAACTCTCTGGTCCAGTTCCCAGCAAATGCTTTTAGGAAGATGAATGAGCTTAAAAGCATGAACCTTTCCAGGAATGAATTAGATGGCCATATTCCTGAAAGCTTGGCCGAAATGGAGCATCTTACCGCCCTAGACCTTTCCCAGAATCAGCTGAATGGTGAAATACCCGAGAGCTTTGCCAATCTTTCCACTCTGAAACTTCTCAATCTGAGTTTCAATCAGCTTGAAGGCCAAGTTCCGGACACTGGCATATTCAAAAACGTAAATTCTTCTAGTCCTGATTGGGAAATCCAGGTCTCTGTGGAACAAAATCTCTAGGTTTATG
The DNA here is from genome assembly GCA_037975025.1 of Excoecaria agallocha. Lineage (NCBI taxonomy): Eukaryota > Viridiplantae > Streptophyta > Magnoliopsida > Malpighiales > Euphorbiaceae > Excoecaria > Excoecaria agallocha. The sequence goes on from CM075819.1 coordinate 7,439,270, forward strand.
CGGCCAAAAAGGTTCACGTTTCTTCTCCAAGAAGACTGTTTCGATCCTCATATCACTTGGAGTAGTTTTTTACACTTCTCATTCTGGTGTTGGTGATTGCAGCCCTCCTCCGACGTGCCAAAAAGCCTAAGTCAGAAAGAATTGAGGATGCAGAACCAGACTTCCACTTCAGCACTCGAACTCATAAGATTTGAACCAATTGAATTAGAAAAAGCCACCAGTCCTCTTCAGCCAATATAAACATAATTGGTGTCAGCAGCTTGAGCACAGTTTTACAAGGGTCAATTGGAAGATGGACGAACTGTAGTTGTAAAGAAACTCAATTTGCAGCAGTTCCCTGCAGAATCGGATAAATGCTTCTACAGAGAAGTCAAAACACTGAGCCAATTGAGACACAAGAATCTGGTGAAGGTCATAGGCTATGCCTGGGAAAGCACTAAAACTAAAAGCTTTAGTTCTGGAATACATGGAGAACGGGGAATTTGGAGAACATCATCCATGCCGCTCATGTCGATCAATCAAGATGGGACATTATCTGAGAGAATTGATGTTTTGTATCTCAATTGCAAGTGGGCTGACTTACTTGCATTCTGGTTACGACTTCCCCATAGTTCACTGTGATCTGAAGCCCTCTAACATTCTGCTGGACAGGTAGCTGGGTTTGCCCATGTAAGCGACTTTGGAACAGCTCGCATATTAGGTGTTCATCTTCAGGATGGAAGTAGTCTTTCTTCATCGTCAGCCTTTCAAGGCACCATAGGCTACTTGGCACCAGGTAACCATCGAATCTTTTTCTTCCCTTTTTTTTTTTTTTGCAAAACTGTAACTTCCCTGCTGTGGCTTTGACTTTATAAACACATGCCTATGGTTTTTATCAGAATTTGCATACATGAGGACGGTCACAACTAAAGTAGATGTGTTTAGCTTCGGGATTATATTGATGGAGCTACTTACGAAACGAAGGCCAACGGAAGTTTCAGAAGAGAATGGATTGCCAAGCAGCCTAAGTCAGCTAGTTGAGAAAGCACTTCGCAGTGGCACCAATGGACTTGTTCAAGTTTTAGACCCTGAGATTGCCAGGAATGTGCCAAAGGAGGAAAAAAACTGTGGAAAGAGCTCTTTAAGCTAGCCTTGTTCTGCACAAACCCAAATCCTGACGATCGACCAGACATTAATGAGGTGCTGTCTTCTCTTGAGAAGCATAGAGCAAGATGAACTGATGTTTCTGAATTTTGTTTAAAGACTTCTATTACTGCTTTGTAGTTTCAAAAAATTATTAAGTTTCAACTTTTTCTCTATCCATCAATTATAGTCTAAGTGCTATACAAATTAAGATTTAACAGCAAAATAAGAAAAATTAAAGTAAACTCTTATGTTAAAAATTTCAAACAATCACCATTGATTAGAAAATATCATTTAGAAAAACAAGTATATACAACGTATTTTCTTGAAAGTTGATTGCAGTGCAATATAACTTCATACAAAGAAAACAATTGCATGCCTGAATTTCACTCTCTTGGTGGATCATACTTCAAAAATTCCTCGATAGCTAAAGGGGAACTCGAAGCCAGCAAGACCAAAGTCATCAACCCTCTCAAACTCAAAAGCAGCCTTACCCAAAAGCAAATAAACCCAAGCTCAATGGCTCCATCTTCCTCTGTAAAAAAGTACCTAATCCATCCATCCAATCTCTCCACTTCCTTTTTATACTTCGGTCCCTTAACCCCAACAATTTTTTCATAAAACCTACCTTTACATTCACAACATCCGTCACTTACCCTTGCTTTCCCCCCTGCAATTTCTTTCTGATTCTGATTTCCTCGCTCAAAATCTGACATATCCAGAAGCTGCATTAGCAAATCAATATCATAAAGGGCACAGCTTTTAGCTTCATCAACTGTTGTGGGCTGTTCTTGGTGGAGTTCTTGAGCTGGGTTTTGACAAAGTGGGGAAAATTGTGCAGACGATGAGAGACATGCAAGTGGAGGCTCACTGCTGTCTTGGAGAGCTGTTGAGTTGCGTTTCTTGGTTTGTGTAGATGTACATGGGTGTGCTTAAAGATTTCTGCCAACCTGTCATTGGTGGTCCGCGTTTTTTCGGCGGCGGAGAGACATTGGAGGATTGTGTTGGGCTTTCAAGTTTCAATCTTTTCTCAACCTGCAAGATAATTTAGAACGATAAGAGAGGAGAGAGACGGTGAAAACGCTAGATTATCGGAAAAATGCATATAGAGATTGGAAGAATCACCTGCTTGAGGGGGGAGAAGAAGTTGGAGTGGCAGAGATGGTGGTCGCATTTTGGTTTTCAAACAGAGAAAAAGGGTAAGGAAATTTGTGCTTTTTTTCGCTGCATCTCAAAAAGTCGTTTTTGATTATCTGGAAACGGGTTTACTATATTCCATTATACGTCATGTCGTTTTACTATCTTGTAAAAAGGCTGTATTGGTTTTTTCTTATCACTTAACATTCTCATCACTCTGCAGAAAAACGACATGACGTTCTAGTTTGCCAACGAAGAACTCGACCCATTTATTGCTCGATACAAAACTCAAGCTTATTATGATCATAATGACTCGATTATGATTAAGAAACCAAATTACAGAATCCTTAATGAAGACGGTATACGTCGAAGCATGGACTGTGATTGTGCTATTGAGGTCTTTGATGGGGAAGGAATATTGGATGCCGGATGTTACTTGCCATTGTTTTGCTGGAATTGTGATGGGGAAACTCACCGTCCTGTGGATTTCGAAGACTTTAACATCTCAGGCAAAATCACCCACAAGTATTGAGAAGTTCCCTACCTCTTGGAGCTTTATAACCAACAGCAGCCGCTTCACTCACTTCTCTAACCTCTCAGTTCCCTTTTCTCTATTCCGTCCAAACCGAGAACATGAACTGAAAATTAATGTTTATTTTTCATTCAATTTCATCACAAATTAAGTCGATTCGGAGAATTCCAATTGCATAGTAAACTATTGCAAGCCTTACTTGCCCCATTTGCAGGAGACCAATTGCATATATGGCTTGCAAGGTTTGCAGACATAACTTTTTCTGGTTATGCCTTGCTCATTTGAGTGATGGCAAAGCAATCCTTGGAGAAATACGCCCATTATTCTATGATGCCAATAGGAAATCTAAGCTCCAAGCACTGAAAGATTTTCAACATGTAAAGACTGCGACTTTCAAGAAGCTTGATGAGATGCATACAGGGCACACCTGAAGCAGATCTTGTGTGACGGCGAATCCAGACTCAGAGTACTCAATCTTAAGTGCGTGATTCATGAAAAATGGGTTCGGGTGTGCTTTAACATTATTCTATGATTGTCTTAACGGTTGACATGCTGTTTGGATTTTATAGAATTATCTCTATTAACTCCAACAATGACTACAAGTGGTTGAATGGATACTGTCTGGGTGAAGAGGAAATTGCCAAGAAACAGTTCTTCGGTTACTTGCAAACGGAGGCTGAGTCTGGAGTTGAAAAGCTTAATGACTGCAAAAGAAGGAGCTTAAACATTTCCTGGATCCTGATGGCCTTTCAAAGGATTTCAATGAGTTTGGGACAACAAGGTTACTTGGACTCCCCTCTCTGACCGCAAATTACTTTGAGAAGCTTACAGAATGGTCCAAGTGATGTGGTGTATCATCAAGCAAGCGGCTTTGCAAATCCTATGGGTGATGAAGAATGACTTCATGCACTCACATCTATTCTTCATTAGAGCAACCTTTTTTGTTTAGAATAACTTAATTATTATGTAATTAACCTATCTCTAGTCTCTACCTTACATAAGATTTCTTTTTTCAATACAACAAATTGACGCGGACTTGTTTTTTTCTTGAAGCCGAATTGAATTGAGAGTGATTTATAAATTAATACTTAGCCATAATTTATGTTGGGAATAAGATATTAAAATAAGAAAACAAATTACGTGACTAATAATCACATGAAGGTAGATCAAAGTGTTTGAACAAAAAATGCAATGGAAGTTGTTTCTGCAAAAGAAAGAACAATGAAGAAAAAGCTGCTAATTTTGTGGTGTGTTTTGGGATGTATACTGTTAAATTTTCCCATTATTAAATATATATCTGAGAAAAAATCCACCAATTTAAACAAAAGAAAGAGCAGGCCAGAAGAACTAGAAATTAACATCCAGAAATGCCAAAAATTAATATAAAAAGTATTGTTTTTACATGAAAATTTTATTTTGAAGCGAATATAATATCTTGTAAGTAAATATCTAACGGTCACAATGAAATTATATACTTACTTTTTTTTTTTTGAAAAAAATATTAATTTCATAGGTAAAAATATAATAACAAAAATTCAAGAAGAGCTGATAGTAATTTTCTTTTTGAAAATATATTAAATTCTATATGTAAAATTTTAATTTTAAAAAATGTAAGTGTGACGGTATCATATAACTCTATTCATAAGAAACAGTAAAAACAAATTCTAAAAATTAAGAATATAAACTCAAAGCTATATATATTAAAAATCCACAGAGACTAATTGCAGATAGATGTTACATTTTCCTGCACAACTAGTCTAAAACAAGCTATATGATTAACGGCACACATACCATTGATTAAAATGGTCAGAAAACCATCACTCAAACAAAGAAAAAAATGAAGGATCGCTCCTTCACTTTCCGGGGACGAAGTTTGTGGCATAAGCCCAGGCATTGTTGTTGACTGGATCAGCAAGGTGGTCGGCCAAGTTCTCCAATGGTCCCTTTCCGGTTACAATAGCCTGAACAAAGAAACCAAACATAGAGAACATAGCCAATCTGCCGTTCTTGATCTCCTTCACCTTCAATTCAGCAAATGCTTCTGGGTCATCAGCCAAGCCCAATGGGTCAAAGCTTCCACCTGGGTAGATTGGGTCAGTCACCTCACCCAAAGGCCCACCTGCAATTCTGTAACCCTCAACAGCACCCATCAACACAACCTGGGTAGCCCAGATGGCCAAGATACTTTGTGCATGGATCAAGCTTGGGTTACCCAAGTAGTCAAGGCCGCCCTCGCTGAAGATTTGGGCTCCAGCCTTGAACCACACTGCCTCGCCGAATTTCACACCGTTGCGGGCCAAGAGCTCGGGGAAGACACATCCAAGAGCTCCAAGCATGGCCCATCTGCAGTGAATCACTTCAAGCTCACGGTTCTTAGCAAAGGTCTCTGGGTCAGCAGAAAGTCCAGCAGTGTCCCAGCCGTAGTCACCGGGGAACTCACCGGTCAAGTAGCTTGGAGGCTCACCGGAGAATGGGCCCAAGTACTTAACACGGTCTGGGCCGTACCATGGGCTTCCAGATGAAACAGACCTAGTGGCGGCTTTTCTCATGGAGACACGGCCATTGCCCATGAATTCAGGGGTTGATGGGCTGAGCTTTACGGCCTTGCCGGCGAAAGAATGGGAGGAGAGGGCCATTGTAGAGGCAGCCATTGCTGGAATTTTATTACTTGTTTTTTCAGTATGTGAATTTGGTTGTTGAATTGTTTGGGTAGTAGCAGCTTTGGGGTTGTGTATATATAAATGATTTTGGGAAAGGGTCCTTATCTAAGGGAGATCTATAAGTGGATTCTCATTGGTTGATGACATTTTTGAAGTTTTGTTTTTATGTCAACTTGGCTATCTCTAAGCCAAGCTTATCACTCTTTACTGTTTAGGGACCTATAACTTTTCAAAAATCTCAGCCATTTGTTAATAAGTTGGGCTTCGTCCACTAAAGAATTGCCACATGTCCCTTTGGATATTGCATCATATCTCCATCCAAAAAGTGTAATTTATTTGCCGTTCTACCAAGATTTTTCCTTGTTAAATTACTTTTGACTCAAAACATATCTTTAGAAAAAAAAATGTATTTTTTTAACCATACATTTCAATAGAGGGTGATTATTGTTGTTAAATTTCTCAATTTTTTTTTAAAAGTAAAAACTTTTTAAATTTTAGATTTCTACTTCTACCATTAGTGTTCATAAAGTCAATAAAATTAGTCTTAATTAGGTTCTGATTGGTTGAAAAATAAAAATATAGCAAAGATTGTATACCATATACTTATATGCGGTATTAACTTTTGGCTAAATTGAATACAATTTATTTCAGTTTTATATTTTCTCTAACTTATTAATGAGATAAATTTATATTTTTTAATATGCATATTACAGTGTAATCAATTTAGCCAATTTATATTTTCCTTTTTATACGATCTTCAGTTTGGTGGAATTATTTCTTTGGTAATAAACACTGTTTATTAAACAAATTCCGATTACGTGATTGGATCGAGCTCGTAGATGGTGCTTTTCCAAAATTAAAGTATCTTCGATTTCGTGATTGTTTAAGATTGAGGTTTCTTCCTGAAAGTTTACAATATATTTGTTGTACTTGAATTATATTTCAAATTTTTGCATGGAGACCTTGCGAGGAGGTTGAATGGGAAGGAAAATTATAGGATGAAGCACATCTCAAAATTTACTGTACCCAAGCAAGGTATTCCTCCAATCGTTTGATCGTCAATGCCATTTTTCATTATTCATGAACTGTACCAATTACAAGAGTCTGGATATTTTTCTTTATAACTTTAAGCATCCGTATGGCTCTGCTTATTTGACTACTATCAAATACAATTTATTTTTTGGATAAAAATGAATACAGTGTATACACTTTTGTAAATTATATTTTTGTTAATAACATTAGTAAACATAAGAAAATCTTTAAAAAAAATGAATACAATTTAGAAATTTTATTTTCTAAACTCCATCCATGCTTTCATTCATGAAAATTGCATTTATCATGTAAAAAAAATTAAATGCTATATTTTATGTATTATCGATTTGATTTATAAGCGAATATACTGTTTAAAAAATTTCAATATTATACTTTATTAATTGAGATTATTTTATTTAAAAATCAAATACAAATTCATTTTCAATCAATTGATTCAAATTTAGTTTCATTTAAATTCAATTAAAAATCAAATTGATTTCTTTTACGGAGAAGAAAGAGAGTTTCCAATAAATTTATACCAGAAAATTTCCAAACCCAATAAGAAATGTTTATCTTCCTAACATTAGAAAAGATAAAATTTAAAAGAAATAATTTTAATTTAATAAAAAAATATTAAGAAAAAAAATATATAGTTAATTAAAGAAGTTAAACATCATTAACTTTAAAATAACCTCACAAAATCTATCATCTTTTTTAGCTCTTTCAACACCAATAGCGAATAATAATAATAATAATAATAATAATAATAATAATAATAATAATAATAATAATAATAATAATAAAAGCAATCATCAAAGATCTTCTCTTTCTAATTCTGACTGCCAGAATTGGCCACCGCAGATGGTATTTCAATTCTCTCTCTCGATTTACTTCACATATATACCCATCTAAGCCATGCTGCCAAATGAATCACGCATGGTTCTTCAAGTTTCATTGCAACAGAGAGCACTTTTCTGACCACCAGGTTGCTCTGCTCCGGAGCCACCACCACATCGCTTACAATTAAGATGTCGTTGGATTCTTTAATTGCTGTTTCAGTTTATGTATATTTAAATTGAATTTCAATTATATTAAAATTGAGATAGTAATAGGTGTAGATTGACTAAACTGTAATATGCATATAAAAAAAAATATAAATTCATCCCATTAATAAGTTAGAGAAAAAATAAAATTGAAATAAATTGTATTCAGTTTTGCTGAAAGTAAATATCCTGTATTTAGTTTTATCCAAAATAAATACTCTGTATTCAGTTTCGCTAAAGTAAATACACTCTATTCAGTTTTGGTCAAGAATGAATATCCTATATTCAGTTTTGCCCTAAATAAATACACTATTTTTCAAACTGAACTCAAATTCAACCTTATTTTTAATTAAAATTGAATTTGTAAACTTAATTTAAATTGAATTTAATCAGTTAATTCAATTTTAATTGAATACTATTCAAATTGAAATCAAATTCGATTTTAATTGCCAAATTTTAGTGAATTAATTCAACTATTGAATTTTTTTTTTGCATTAGTATTTCAATTAAATTCATATTTTAATTGAAATTAGGTATCAATTAAATTAATTAAGATCAAATCTAATTCCACTAGGTAATTCGATAATTAAGTGAAGAAAAGCTCTCAAGGAATTGATATTCTTACTTTTGCCCAATTTCCATATATAAATTTTGAAAATTGTGTTGGCTATTTGATCAATCATCCTTTGTAGCGTATTCATTGAATAGCAAATTAATGCAAACTTCATTAATTCTGAAATTCTTTTTTCTTTAATCTTATTGAGGGGCATTGGAGGAGTCTATATTTTCACGTGGATGTGAAATGGTTTCGATAGGCTTTTGAGGAAGAATTTGTTTGCTTAGCAGACTAGATATACTGTGTGCTACTATGGAGGAAATGCTCGAATAGAAACCTGATAGCCTCTAGTTCTATGTTAATTCACAATATCAGACCTATTGATTGATTTTCAAATTACTAAATTATCGAATTATTTAGTGAAATTATATTTGATCTTAATTAATTTAATTGTTACTTAATTTCAATTAAAACATGAATTCAATTAATATTAAAATTCAAAAGAATTGAATAGTTGACTTAATTCAATAAAATTTGGCAACTGAAATCGATTAAAATTGAATTTGATTTCAATTTAAATAGTATTCAATTAAAATTAAATTAGCCGATTAAATCTAAATTAAATTAAGTTTATAAATTTAATTTCAATTAAAAATAAGATTAAATTCGAGTTCAATTTGAAAAATAGTATATTCAATTTATAGTAAGTGAATACAGTGTATATGAATGCTGAAAAAAAAAGAAACAAAAAAATTGAATACAATATTTTTTATTTTATTTGCTTCTTTTCCTACTATGAGTAGATGTGATAGTTTTTATGTAAAAAATGAGTTAATTTATAGTTTTAATAAATTTTGTTATTTTCAGCAATCAATTCACCAGAAGGGTTCTTACATGAATTGTGGACATTATTTTATGATGTGTTTATTTCAAGGCAACTTAAGCATCAAACAACCAAGGGAAAGGTCCTTTGTTAAGATCATACTCTATTGAATTAAAAAAAAAAAAAGGATTTTCATGGTTTCTTTATTCTAAAATGGTGAATCATTTTTGTTCAATTTTTAGGATGCACAAAATGAGCAATGACAGGGTGAGGTATGCATGCGATTTTTTTTTCCCATTTTGCTCTCTTTGCCTAGGTGATTCTTAATTAATGTTGTGCAGCAGTTCGGTTCTATCATATATATATATATATATATATATATATATATATATATATATATATATATATATATATAGTGTTGCTCTTGTTATCTTGTATGTGTGCGATTTTCAAGTGTGTAAAAAACTGAGGTGATACGAAACATGTCTTCTCATATTGTTAAAATAAATATTCCACCTTTCTCATATATAAGAATTGAAAAGATCTATCATTAATATGTCACATTTATATTCTCTAAAAAAAGGGAAAAAAGTTTCATATTTATATGTGTGAAAAATTATCAATTTATTATATATTACTATATAGAAAACACCAAATTAGTGATTAAATTTTAAGACAAATATTTTACACTGAGTACTATATATATATATATATATTATCTATGCTTTGCATATATGCTTTATGAGGATGATACCCTTACGCCCAAGGTTTGTTCTGATTCAACCTCATGCTTCAATTTTTAGCCTGCAGTAGATTTTCCATTGCAGCAGGCATAGTTATGAAATAGTTCTATTTCCTTTGTTCATAATATTTTTCTTTTGAGAAATGGCATTTGTGCTTCATGTTTCTGAGAAAATACTATGCATTCAATGATTATTGCATATGGGTATAGTGTGAATTGTAATATGCCTATTGCCATCCACATTGCAAGACATTACATGTCTATTTGTCTTGATGGTTTTATCTTACATTTTGGTTTGAAGTCATTTCCAATAAGTGCTGTGTGACTATATCTATTACAAATACCTTTGTTGATTTCAATGAGGGTGCACATACTCAAGAGTGTCCATTTCTACACATTCTTCTTCTTTTAATCAATAGTGAAGATGATGAATATAATTAGTATGGATTTTATCAAATATGCAAGATCAGACTCTAAACTTTTAACAAGTCTTAATGTACGGAGTTTTTAGTTCTCCTTTCCAAGTTGGCATTTGTACGTGGTGTGCAGCAGACACCTTCATCTTCCTTTTTCACACTCTGTTCATTGTGTTTTTTTACTTATCTTTGATTTATTTGTTTTTTTATTGCTTAATTGCTGTCTGTTTTTAGGTTATATATTGTCATCGAATGTGTAGTAGGCTTTTTTAGTTGGGATTTATTTGTCTGGTTTGTTGGTGTTGGGAAATTGTAGTAGGCTTTAGTTGGGTGCTTAGGTCTGTTGAATGTGCAGTAGGATTAAATTATAATAGTTGATTTGAGAAAAAATAATGTTACCATTTATGACTTCGTAGCATTGTCTTATATGGTGTTTGAAAATCTTTAATTCTTTTTGTTGGATTTTGAACCTTCTTGTTTGTACTGAGCTTTTCAGATTGATGAGCATGTGCAGAGAGAAATCATGAACCACAGATAACTGAAGCATCCGAATATAATTAGATTCAAAGAGGTATTTTAATTGTTGGAATATGCAGCAGATGGATAACTTTTCGAGAGAATATGCTATGCTGGCAGATTCAGTGAAGATGAGGTAATTTAATTTCACTATTTTATCTTTTTACAATTTTATATTTTGTTTAATTCATTATCTGCTTTCTGTAAATTTATTTTTACCAAGTAAGATATACGTTACTCTTCTTTACATTGAGAAAATTTCACATGCTTTTTCATCCTGAAATAACCTTTTTCTATTTTCATTTGTTTATATTTGTTGCAGTTGTCTAAGTCATTTTCCCTTTTATTTTTTCATGTTATACCATCTGTCAAGTTTAGTTTAAAAAGTTTTTTTTCATTGTTTTTGTGTAGTAGCAAGTAGAATTACCCCTTTTTTTTAAAGAAAAATATGTGAGGTACTTGGGCATAAGGTTAGGCTTGTAAAAGCTCTCTTTAGTTGAAGATGTGATTTGCGTTGAAGATTCAGTATCAAGTGACAACGATGTGATTTGAGTTTCTTAATTGGTTGGGTTGAAAATCTGAAATGGACCTAGGGGCCTGATTTGAGGAAAAAATGGTGAGGGACTATGAACTCTTGTACATTCTCAGGCTAAGATGCAAATCATGCATTTGACAACATTTCAAGCCTGTTTGCTCTAGTAATTGTCTTGATAAAATTTGTTAGAAACTAAGAATGCTGATGCTAGCAGTGTGAACTAGAAATTGATATTTCAATATAACCAAAATATGATTTTTATGAGTGGAGCAGCCTTCATAGAGCCAGATTTTACAGGAATCTGCCTACAACCGGATGTAATGCTAACCTTAATTCGAGGAAATTGCTCGTACTTCCTCTTTATCATTGTGGTATTGACCTGTGCTCTGCGAAGGGTCTCCAGGACATTGTGTGCTGCTACAAACAAATTGCTAAGACTTTGATGTCGTAGGGAATACTTTTTGTATGTCAATATCACAGCTTAATACGTGGCCATCCTTGTTTTTCTTGAATTATCTCACATTGGGGAAAGATCAACAATTTAATGCCTAGTTAAACCAAGGGAGAAGTAATCAATTGAAGCCTATTGTCATGTCACTTATTGAACCATGCAAAGAAAACATAGGATAAGGCATAATTGAATGTCTAATCAAACAAAATCTATGTTGATGGAAACCAAGGAAGAAGGAATCAATTGAAGCCTATTATCATGTCACTTATTGAACCATGCAAAGAAAACATAGGATAAGGCATAATTGAATGTCTAATTAAACAAAACCTATGTTGATGGAAATAGTGCTAAATTGGAAACCTGTCTCGTGATTTACTGTCTTTAATTTGATTACTAGTCTAGTGAAAGTGTAACTCATTAAGCATAGAGAGATAATGTTTGATTTTTTCCATTTGATTTACTGTCTTTAATTAATTTGTTCATGAATATTAATCATAAATTTATGGTTTAAATTTTGCGGGTCTTCTAAATAATAGACAAGGAGGATATGAAGTTCATTATGCATTCTTCTAAAGATTCTAAGTGAGTAGAAATTAGTATCATATGGACTATTTTTATTGACAAACTTCTATGAGACAAATATAGTGTTAAAACAATTTTGAAATATTTGTATATTTTGTAATTGATATTTTGCAATATATGAAAGGATTATTGATTATAATTTTTGATATATATGTGTGTGAATGATCTATACAGGTATTACTTAAATAAAATATTTTAATTATTTTTAAAACTTAATATTAGTGATCGAATTTACCTTTAGCGAAGGAAAATTCGATTGCAAGAATGTATTTTCGAAGATTGAAATTTCCTTCGTTGAAAGTGAACACATTTAGCAAGGGGCAAGTCCAGCCTTTAAAACTAAGTATTTAACATTGGAAATATTCCAGTCATTAATGACTTTAACGACCGAATACACTTTAACGATCAGAATAAAAACGGTCGTTAATTCTTTTAATGATCGGAATTTTCCTTCGTTGAAAGTTTACATCATCTGCGAGGGGAAAATTCGGTCGTTAAAAATTAAGATTCAATGACCGGATATGCTCCGGTCATTATATACATTAACGACCGGATACAAAATCGGTCGTATATACTTTTAACCTCGGGACTTTTAACGACCGGTTGATGAACGGATTTTTCAGTCGTTATAGGTTTTTAACAACCGGATTTTGACTTTTAACGACCAGATTTCCTTCGTTAAAGTGCATTTTTGTTGTAGT